>VFFE01007212.1:1177437-1377957 GCA_008921705.1 Burhinus oedicnemus | reverse complement strand
CCCCCCCCCCCCCCCCCAAAAAGTCTTAATCAATAAATTCTTAACTTCCTCACAAAAAAGGCACAAAATTCCTAACCTCTCCCTGAAACCTTGAAATATTTGTATTAGAAACAAAACAATGTTGCAGTTATAGATTTATATTTAAGTTTTACTTATATTCAAAGTAGGAAATAACATTCCTTGTAACAGCTCAATGGTACAATGAGAGGTAACTATTGCAAAGTGATTAACAGTTGACTTTAAATAATCATGTATTAAACTTGCAGACATTATATTCCTGTAAATTAACCTCTTTTCAGGCATTTAATAGTAACATCAAAAGGTACAGTCAAACAGGTACCTCCAGAAAGGAACATTTAGGTTTTTCCTTATGTATAAAGCTCAATTACCAAAAATATAAAAATCCTAAAGTAATTTGAAATACATGAGAGGAAAAAGTGCTATGGCAGAAGTTTAATATTTTTATCTGTGGAGTAAGTTACAACTTTCAAGAATTTGGTGCATTTTTAGGCACTGTTTTTGTATTTTTATTTGCCTGAATTGTACAGCAGGACTTGAGATGCCCGAAAACTGTTTAAGATAAATTTAAGGCAACCCAGTGCAAAAGCTCAGTGTACATTAGATATATGTAAACAGAACATTTTATAGTAGAAATTGTACAACTATTACAAGTCCATAGTATTGACAAAGGCCAAAACCATTCTACCTAGAAACACAAATGCAAAATGTAATTACACTAATCAAGCCAAAAATTACAAATTCCTGGAAATAAAACATTTTCTCTAACACAAGGCAGATGCATCACATTGCTGTGCTAGAATAAGTGCCCTGCTTTTCCCCCCCCTACTTAACATGCAGTCTCCCACAGGTTTGTTCTGTTCCACTTAGTTATGTACCAGCCAACAACAGAGCTCCAAGTGTTAAAGCAAAATGCACAGCAGATGGAATGTGAATGTACAGATATTGGACCTTTTAAAAAATACAGTACCTAGGATTCCCCATTTTAAATGGTTTTCAGCATATTGCATAGCAGTGAACTCATCTGCTACCTAAAACTGTTGCTGTTGACCCACATGGAGTTCCTCTTCAAGTCTTCTTTCAGTTTTCTTTCATACTGTACAGTGGGTCCACAAGCTTATTGTGCACATGCATTAAACCTTGGGGGGAAAGCAATAATGCCAGCTTTACATTAGTTATACTTTTTCAACATGTCTTTCTAGCCACATTTTTATTTGGAGTTTGCTTAAAGTATACATTTTAAATAGTTCACTGAAGAGAGTAACAATGGCTATTTAAAGTACGTTAAAATCAGAAGTTAAAGACAGCATATGTATTCCTTTATCACTTGAATACTATTGACATCTTCAGTATAAAGTGAGCATGGACAAGACAGCTCTCTAATAACAGACCTGTCAAAAAGTAGATCTGGAGTGCTTCCGAATGAACTCAATACATCAGATCCACCCATCTTTCCTTTGTATTAAAAACTGCACAACAGCACATAAAAATTCCCTCATACCATAAATTGTCATAGATATCAGATGATACTTTTACAGCTTAAATTGTAGTGGTTCTAGCATTGTGATATTACTGTCTTAGTAATTAATAGTGTACTTGTGGTCCTAGACAGGCAAAACCAAACTAAACATATCCAGACTGTTAATGCAGATTCAGAACTTCAGTAGTTGAACTGTTTTCTACGCTAGCTGGGCTTTTTTTGGGTCATACAGAAGTCATCCATAGCTGTGATTAGGGGAGTATTCCCCCCCCATTTCAGATATTTTTTTTATTGTTCTTTTCAGCACTTTCCAAAATTAAAGTAAGTACTGCTTTCATTATTTTGTTATGAGTAGAAGTGTTACCTACATCTAGGTATGTAGGACATTCAGTCACGGTATGTTTTTAACCTCATTTCACCATAAGGACTAATAACAGTAACTGTGAACACTGATCTGCAAAGTATAAGTCCATTTTAGCAACAAACTAAAGATTAACTTCTAAAATTACAAATTTAAGTAATATGCAACATTTGAAATAGAGAATTTTTCTTAAAAAACATCAAAGAAGTCTGCCAGTAGTGCGTGTTTTAGTGATTAGCCATGGCAAAGAATATTCAAATACCTTTGCTACCTGATGCATCTGGTGGCAAACTTAGTGTCACTGCAGCAACGTGAAATTTGAATAACTGTACAATCTGAGGTCATTACTGTAGGTGACCACAACAAAAGGCATTTTATGCAGCATCTATTTCTAATCAGTGTGTGACTATTTAATATAGAAAGCAGATGTTACTATCATCTCCTTCTCCACTTAGTGACATATTCTGCCAACCTTAGAAGGCAACGTAACTAAAGAAAAGCTTCTTAGGTTTCACAAAGGGTGACTGTTGGGCTGATGTACATGGGAAAGATCAAGTCAGTAATATTTTTCAGGAGTTTAACAGTAAGTGAGAATATATTAACTATACATTAAATACAAAAGCCATCTGTATGAAAGAGTAACAGCTGCACACACTACTCAAACTAGAACCATGTTTTGAACTTTAAAGCATTCCACTTCCTACCAGTGTTTTTCTCTTCTAAAAAAGGGAAATGAAAAGGAGATAATTACCCACTTCCTAGAGGCATGAAAAATGCTTACAAAGTATTGCCTCTGCCATATTTAATGAAGGATATTTAAATCCTGTGAAATTGTTTCAGGAAAACCAGTTAGAAACAAAAGCTTTTTTTAAACGATATGTAGAGTCCTTACTTGATAGATGCCAAAACCATTATTTCAAAGGAAAGTTACACTGTATATTCAAGTATGCTTTGAATAAACAGATTTCTGCATACAGTTTTAAGAAGAACATGCACAAGTATGGCAAAACTATCCTGAATTAACTTATCTGCAGACTAATCAATTCAAAATTCATTTTCAGCTTTATTCTGCAGGAAAGTTACATTTCCCTTTTCCAATGGGAACATTTAAGTACACTTGGTAATTTTAGCCTCTAAGACATTTTCAGAAAGTTAGAAAAAAAGCAAAGGGCGATACATTATTCTAGTTACCAGCCAGTGTGGTACTTTATTATCAAAAAGATTTGAAGTTTCACATAGTACCTTGAGATTTTTTTTAAATGGTGGGAAAAAAAAAACCACATGCAGTAAATAGCTGCCATAATTAGCAATCATTAAGAACTACCCAGCTTCCTAAGAAATCTAACCCAAAGATCAAGATTCAGAAATAATTCCAAATTTGACCCACACTGATTTCTCCTCTATCTTAAAAGGGAAAAATCTCACTGATTTGAGAATAGGTAAAATTAAGAAAGTTTAAAGTAAACAATATTTTTATGAATTCTATTGCTGTGTATTACAGGGTAATTAAAAAGTGTGACACAATAGCACATTCATTATACTGTAGCCCTTGATTTTTTTTTAAAGCAATGTTCAGTGTCATTCATACCTAGTAATTCTACATTAGGTTTATATCTTTCCCAAGCAAAGCTTTTGTTTATATGAAATACAGGATAATGTTTAAAATTTATCCAAGCAGTTAAAGCAGTTTGTCTTTGAAAACAGTAAGAACTATCTAGCAGTGTGATACAGGTAAGACTAACACACACACACTACTTAGCAGAGAACAGCATACTGAAAAAATCCAAAATTAACAAGTTGGCCACAAATGATATCACGATAAAAATCACATTAATGCCAGAACTGCAACCTAATACACATATGGACATGGGTGATATAATGCTTTAAAAAATAACTTCATAAATTACAATCTTGATCTCGGCTGCTTCAACTACTACAAGTATCCATGCTAGTGAGAAAGATGATTCAATTTACACAACTGAATTTGCTGTGCTAATATAGCTAGGAGAAAACTACTTTTCTCAGCTTCTACAGTCTCCGTGAAACAGAATTCACATCTAGGAACTCTCAAGGACTATCAGAAATTCCAACTTTAAGCTTGCCTCAGTATACCTACTACAAATATGAAAAGCACAGTAAGTGTCTGCAATGTAGTAAAAGTCAGTATAGATTGTTATACTAATTGCCCTGTACAAAAAGTGTCCTCAGGTGGCTTCAAAGTCTGTATCACACATTTCAAGTTTACTGGACAGCACATTACAGCACATAGCAAAAGCAGCATGAAAATACATCGGGATTAATAAATGTATCAAGTTTTCTTTAAGTGAAACTTTCCAGTATATTTAAGACCAATATTCTGGAACACCAGACTGCTGCTGTTTTACATACAGTTGAAGATTACTGAACTATCATTTCAAATTGGAAGCAAAGGAAGTATTTTTTCAAAGTAGCTTTGTCAGGAATGTAAGGAACACAAGTTATGCCTCCTTGCACTTTTCCATTCACAAGAAATAAGTTAACATTTAGTATTTTGAATATATAACATTATACATTAGCTACCATAAAGTGTTGGAAGGCTCAGACTTAATATAACTTAATTTAAAAAAAAAAAAGTGTAACCTCTGATTCAGTGCTCACCTTTAAAGTACTTCACAGTTTTAACTCTTAGTTCTAAAGTAGCATCTTCATCACACACAAAGATAGTACGAGGGTGTTGCTGGAAAGCAGAAACTGTCCACATATGATTGACTCCTTCTTCAATTGCTTTGTACAATGCAAAAGCCTTATGTGCACCTGTTATAAGAATCATCACCTGCAAAACAAAGGTCTCTTTACTTTCAATCCCAGTATCAATACCAACTAGTCTTGAAAACAGACACATGCAACTAAAACTAAATAAGTTCTTACTTCTCTAGCATCCATCACTGTACCCACACCAACTGTAAGCGCCATAGTTGGTACTTTAGATAAGTCTCCATCAAAGTATTTAGCATTTGCCAAAATGGTGTCCATTGCTAAAGTCTTTAATCTTGTTCTTGAAGACAAACTTGATCCGGGTTCATTGAATGCAATGTGGCCATCTGGACCAATGCCTTTTCAAAGTTAAAAAAAGTAAATCATTCCAGACCTGCGAGTCAACAAATATCCTCAAACATCATATATGAATAAAAAAAGTTTTAGGGCTCATTCTTTCCTTTTGGTTCCCCCATTTTCAATTTCAATTAAGTTTTAAATGCTTTTTAGTAAGTTATTAGAAACTTGGACACCAACCATTCTGTTTTGGTATTCATACTGATTCTTTGTTAGTCACAGAACTTTGTTACACCATAATTGAAAAAAGTGGGTTTAGCTAAGTTATGAAAACAGTGATTAAAGAGTCAGTGTATTTATCTGAAACATAACTAACCACAGAGCATTTCCTCATACCTCCAACAAACAGATCAATCCCCCCTGCTTCTTCAATTTTCTTTTCAAATGCATCACATTCGGCCTGTAAGTCTGGAGCATTCCCATCAAGGATGTGAGCATTATTTGGATCTATGTCAATATGTTTAAAGAAATTATTCCACATATAGGAGTGATAGCTCTCTGGATGATTTCTGGGAAGCCCTGAAATGATTTACAGTGAAATTAACATATTATAAGATTTAACCAAACAGCCTTAATTCTAGTCTATGTGTAACCAACGTAGGGCATGCAAGCCAAACCTAAGTCAGTCAGATAAAGCAGTATTTGAAATAATATTGAGAAGAAAGATTTCCTTTTGGCATGCACAAGGTAATCGGTTTACATTCCCTTCGCGTACATCTTATCACAAAGAGTGTAAAGTCTTCAAAAGAAATGCAGTCACAATACTATGTGACAACACACTTTCAACAGATGTACTACTCTAAAGTAATTTACAAGCACTGAATTTAGCCCAGAATCCACCTGAACTAGTTTATTATTTGCATTTTTGTGGATAAAGAATAGAGAAAAATGCTTAAGATAACCCCTGTACAAAAGTCTAACTTAGAAGTACAAACATCTAGACTGACTGTGCTTTGTCAAAGTATTTAACAGCTTTAATAATGGAAAAACGTTATCAGTATAGCGTGTTCTCAAATAATTAGCACATCTTACCTACATATTCATCCATGTTGAAAGTCTTTACATATTTGAAAGAGAGATCTCCATTCTTGTGATATTCTATCAGCTTTTTGTAGCATCCCAAAGGTGTACTCCCTGTTAAATAAAGTTTTTCTACTGTTCTATGTATCTGCACAACATTTTAAGTGGTTTTAGATCTCTTCATAGTCAAATTTTGCTACAATGCTTTTCAACAAAGAAATCTGTTATTTCTCACTTAGTATTTCTCAGCTCCTCAAATTTTATCACAACTTTTTACACAAATTAAATCCATATTTAAAAAGAAATATGTTGGGAGTATTACCAAAAATATATTTGTATTCTTTAAATACTGTATCTGTTAGCAATGACACAAACATAGTTCTAGGTTTAGTCATTTACATAGGCTTTGAATAAAACTTGCCTGTTGGTAGACCAAGCGTGAAATATCTTCCTTGACTTGGCTTGAATTGGATAATACGATTACAGATGTATTTTGCTGCCCATTCACTAGCCTGATCATAATCTTCAAGAATTACTAGCCTCATTATGGCCGTAAGGAACTTGTGTGATAAAGTAAACTTAAACCTGGAGAAAATGTCAAAGTTTTAAAAACAAGCACATATGAAAAATTGCAAAACTCTTAATTACAGAAAAGATAAAAATGACCTTTTATACTGGTGACCTGTAGTGCTAAATAAAGCATATTTTACTTGCACAGGCATATTACACTCTTGCCTAGTTCAAGCTGGACTGTTGGAAAATCAAAAGAAAAGCTACAGAATCCAAGTGACAGATCACAGTCAAAATATTTATTGAAATTCACAGACTAATTTAAAGTAACTTGTAGGAAAAAGCTAAAACAAAATGAGAACACCTTTTGAAATTCAATTTTTTTATTGTTAGAAAAAGGGAAATATGCTTGAAATAAAAGCAAACAAATAAGTAAACAAACACTGAGATTAACTGCTGGTTCTCATGACCAGCTGCATGCCTAAAATTTCAAAAACAAGGCCCAGAATAACCCCATGTTCTATATTCAAAATACATAATTGCAAGTAAACAGTTAAAATTCCTTTCATTCCCGTTCTAACTCCATAACAACGATCCAGTAAGCTTGCAAAAAAAAGTTAAAGCATAAGAGATATTTGAAACCTTTACAATTCACAGAAAAAATACCTATGAGGTCACATTTTTTCTTTTCAACATAACTTTAAATAGAAATCAGTCAGTCATTCTTTATAGGCTCTGATTTTGAGTACAACTATATCAACTATTAAGATGAATACCTAGCAAAAAAACTTGGCTTTTAGAAGTACATGCACATCTCTTGCATTAAATGAAACTCATTTTTCCAAGAGTTTCTGCTTAACAGAATCTGGTAATTATCACAAAGACTGAGGCTCTTTAGCCAGTTTGCAGTGTATTTTCTCTTCCCAGGTCTGAGTGTGCTTGGCATTAGCCAGAAAACAACGTCGCTGTCAAAAGCCTAAGGCCAACTCAGTGCCAAACCACCACTACCATGCACTACTCTTAGTTTACCCAAAATGAGACCAATTTTAGAAGAAATACTAATTAAAATACAGTAATGCTTAACAGGGTAACATCTGTTCATCCCACTAAACGAGGAAGGAAACACACACCACCTTTTGCTGACTGCACTGCCTCCTCTTCCTGGAGAGGAGAGCCGTGACAAGTCAAATTCACCACTGCAGAGGAAACGCTACTGCACAGGTACCGAAAAAGCTACCACTCACGTTTCCTCCAGGACGACAGAAAGCAGGCCACCAGAACGAGATCCCGTCTCCTTAGAGTAGCCTCATAAAGCTTTAACGATTTTACCCCGACAACATGGTGATGCGCTCCAAGACAGTGAATCTACATTGCTAGAGAAAGAGACCTACTGCCTGCCCGTCCCCCCCACCCCACCCTACCCTGGGCGGCCCCGGGCCTCACGGCCTCCCCTCACCCACCGCCCAGGGGCGGCAGGGCCCGGCCCTACCCGCCCCGCTCACCCCCAGGAGAGTCCGCAGCGGTCACAAGCAGCGCCAGGACGGCACAGACGGCACCAGAGGAAGAAGAGGGACCTCCACTCACCAGAGCGGCCCGCAGCACCCACCCCACCACCGCCGACCGAACCTGCCGTGCAACCCGGAAGTACCTGGCGGGGACCGGAAATAGCCGCGCGGGTGGGCGGTGCCGCGCATGCGCTGGGGCGGCGGCCTCGAGGAGGCGGGTTGTCGGGGCCGGCAGGAGCGGGCGTCGGGAGCTCCTGCCCCGCTCCTGGAGCTCGGTGTTGGGGTAGGGCCTGGGCCAAGGAGGTGTCTCCCCTCAGGGGAGGGCCTGGGGAGCTGCCTCGTGGCTTGGGGTGGGTGGAGGCTGTTCGTAGGCTAAGATAGATTAGGGCCCCTGTGTGAGGCCTGTTCTTGGAGCCCCTCCTCGGGGAAGCAGGTGGCACACTGAGATCTTACTTAAGTCAAGGTGAAACTTTTCGCATTATTTGCTTGAAGCAGCTAAAAAAGAGGCTGTTGGTAGTTACTACAAAAAATAATAGGCAAAGCATCAGCTTCTTTCTGTTTTTGCTTTAAAACCAGTCAAGTAATCTTGTAGATGTACCTAAGCAATAATCTAAACAGCTACGGTGTGATAGATCTTGCTGGTTGGTAAAGGGTTTGTAGTCTTAAAGGGTGCTGCTTCACAGTTGAATAGGGAAATGGGGAAAATGTAAAAGAGCAAGCTACATAATTCTGAATATATGTGTAAGCACATGCTGTAGCCTTCATGGAGGCCTGATCATATTAGAAGACTGGGATACGTGTGTTTACCTCGCAGGAGCGTAACCAGCTGAGGAACAACATCATGATTGAAGGCTTAGGGGAGGGCAGCTAATAAAGGGAGGTGGGGTGTGTTAAAACAAAACAAAAAATCTGGAGTCATGCATGAACGTAATACATTTTCTGGTAACCTGACTAGAACTACAGCGGGGTAGTTTAGAATAATGAAGTAATGCTTTGCCAAGGGCGTGAAAGGTGCATTTGCAAACTTGTGAGGAAAAATGTGCCTTACTGGAGTCTCTGCGACTTAGCAGGGAACCAACAAAAATACCTTTTTTTCAAAATCTGCCTTTTACTTGAATTCAGCTTTAAAATATCAGCAACCTGATTTAGCTCATGCCCCTTTTTCCTATAAAGTCTTTATTTTGGAAATTTTACCAGGTCCTAAAGAATATTGTTTTCTCTTGTGCCGTTTCTTGAGTCATGCTCTGACCCTCTGCTGCTCTCATTGTTTCAGAGTATGCTGCAGCAGAGGTTGTGATTTTTCAGATCCCATGTAACAACCTAGTTTTGCCTCTAGATTTCCATTCTGTTTTTTCCTACTTATATAGACCACGTGTGACACTTCAGTGGTGAACTACTTCTGCATATAGCGGACTAGTTAACACGTTTCTTTGGTATTACTACATACCTGGGAACCTACAGGCCTGAAATCACACCCCCAGAATTGTAGGGGAGATCCTTTTCCCCTAGTGAACCCTGTTTTCTGAAATGTAAGCTCAATGTCAGAGATAACTATTTCCTCATGGTCAAGTACCCATCTGTGTTGCTATCTTTATCGGCTCCCTGCTATTCTGCTAGGGTTGTCTGTTCCCTTTCTCTGCATCCTTGGTGTTGCCAGTTTGTATGTGGCACTGCTTTACAGTGCCCCTGAAGGTAGCAACAATGGGCTTCTCTACTTCCCTAAAGTCTTTACTAGCTACCCTGATCTCGAGATGGTCATTTGTTTCTGAGGATTTTTACTCTAGTGTACGCTTGCTGCCTTGACAAGGTAAGAGTGGAACATGCCCAAATGGATGGTACAGCAAGAACAGCCGTTTACATTATCCCCTCTTCCCTTGGCAGAACAGCATTGTTCAACTTTCATGCTTCCCATCTCTGATTCCATTCCTAGCTCTTCCCTGTAGGTATGACCTTACCATGTATTCCTTATCCTACCATAGTCTATTGGCTTTGTTCATCAGTCTGCATGTGAAGTTACAGGAAGCTGAGATCTTTCACACAAGTTCTGTAGGTTTCCACAACTTGAAAATTCACTTTGTTCATCACTAATGAAAAGCTCTTAAAATTCAGATAATAGGCTCTCCCATGTTACATATTCTCAGGAGGCCAGAGAATACATGATGTACTGTTCTACGCTCAGTGGAACTTCTTGTACTTTTTCCTGCTGCCTCTAAGTTCTGAAAAACCTTTTGTGTCTGTTGCCTTTTAGCAAATTTGGCAATATTATCAACTACTTCTATTAGACATACTGTCAGACAAATTCCATGTCTTCTGTGAGCATATTCAATTCTGCCTGTCCTTGTTAGTATGCTAATGCATAGGGTATGATTTTTCCCAAGTCATTCTTCAGATTTTCCTTTCTAATTAGTAGCAGATGCAAAATGCTCTATGCGCTGAATGTTATTGGTAGCAATTAGGCAAGGTCTTAATTCCTTATTAGGTTTCATTGAGTAACATGACTGGAGATTTCTTAAAATCTCACAGTCACGGTATTTAAAATCCCAGTGTCTTCCTGTTGCTTCTGGAAACAGTCTTTCTGTGATAAAGTTTTTCCTTTTTTTCTTAATGGCCCCTTCTCTTAAGTATTAATTCATTTACTCTGGTCACAGTGATCTGATTTTTATGTATTTGCTATGATCATGACACTTTTGCGCTGTTTGTTTTTTAAACCTGTATTAAGTGACTAGGAATTTAAACTGGATGTGCTTCAATGGCAACCAAGCTGCAGCAAGTTTTACCTAAGGAGGGCCACCTGAACTTAAGCTGAATCCAGTCTTTTAAGAAGGTAGCTATTCCTCCACATTCTCTCCTTTTCAGTTGGAAGAGCGAAGGATCCTGCCCAAAGTTGGGACCTGTGAAGGAAAATTACTCAAATGGATGTTGACATGCAGGAAAGATTGAGAAGATGCCAAAAAGGTTGCAATGAAGTTTATTTACCAAGGCATTAAATGTGAAGGTTGAGAAACAAGTAATTGATGAAGAGACTTGCTGAAATAAACTCTGCTGTGTAAGAGGTGTGCAAATCACGACTAAGGGTACAAAAACATAGCAACTGAAACCTTTTAGAGGGTGATAACTGTATGGGGAGAAGATTGTGTTTTTTTTTTTTAATTTTCAGAGCTCTGAAAGAATGTGAAGACAGTGGTAGTTACCCCTGGTGCTCTGTTTAACGCCACAGAGTCAATAGCCACCTGTTTGACCTAAAGCATGCTGAATTTCTGGTAACTTCATTTGTCTTCTGGCCATAAGCCTGAGGGGACTGAATCCACTTGGCAGCTTTGCTTACTGCTTGCAAAGGCTGAAGATAGTTTCACATGCTCATGCACCCCTGTACTTGTCACAGCTTTCTTCAAAGCTTCCTCGATTAGATCTTACCACATTTCTATGAGCTTGGGAGTACATGGCACGTGACATCTTTTGGTTTGATGTTTCGTGCAACAATCCCATTGGAACCATTTTCCAGTAAAATGGGCAACATCAGATTCTGTGACACCAGGATATGCCAACAGAGACACAAGTGAAGCATCTAACTAGTATTTAGCACCATCTTAATTTTTATAGGCAAGGCTTTGAGTCAGTTTGTGAAGCTTATACACAGTAACAGATAAGCACCCTATGCTTTTGTTTTCCATTTCTGTTCTTACTTGCCACATATTAGTGCTTCCTACATGGATTCTGGTAGAATCTGTACCAAAACAGACAGTTATGAGCTGGTTCTGAATGTGAGAGTCGATCGCTACAGAGTAAGCATTAAAGGTGATGAGGGAAGAGGCGTGTGACTTAAATGTCGTACCATCACCCTGTTACCTTACTGCTGGTGAACTCTTCGGTTTGTCAGACTAGGGGTTCAGTGCTGGAGTTTGCTACTCCGTACGACTTCATTTTGCTGTGTAGGGAGAGCTGATGCTGATCATTTTTCCGTGTGTGTCTGGAGTGGCAGGGTAGTTCTCCTCAAGCATCTCTGCCTGAACCAGCAGGCAGAGCTGCCCGCTACATTCCCTGCAGATCAGATCTTCCCCTCGTCACTGATGCAAGTGTCAGCTGCCTCCTAGGTATAAGTGCATAAATCGATGGTTGGCTGTGCCCCTGTAGTGGGGAACAGTCTTGATGTATGCAGGGATGTTGTTGAGAGAAATTTCAGGCAGTGCTCTCAGCTGCTTTTAAGCCTGTTCCTTTTAGAGTGCAGTTTAGATGTTCACCATTTCCATCCTTTCTCATCTCCCCTCTCCTAATCCGATCCTCCCCTGGGCTGAATGAATCAGCCTTTCCAGCCCTGCCAGGAATACAAGTGGGCCAAATTGCATACAACAGGTAGTCCGCTTGACTCGTATGGTGTCTTTTGTGAACTGAAGCTGTTTCTAAAGGTAGAAATGAAGGGTACTGAGCACAGGGTCCTTTGCAGGCTTAAGACAAAAGCTGTGCCCCTACTTCAAGCACAGTGTGATGCGGGGGGCACTTTTTTTTCCCCTTTACAGATAATCTCTGTTTAGTCTTGTGCTTTATGGATGTTTTGTAGGTCAAGAAGACTGGTTGTTTTTGAGGGTTTTTTATGAGGTGTACTGTGATAGCTGTTAAGGAATAAGAGTGAATGACGAGAGATTTCAGTTACGGGTATTTGCTCAGCATGCTGACTCTTGTCTGCCCAGTTAGGCAGCCTGATTAAAGCGTGGGTGGACTGATTCACACCATCTGCAGGACCATCGCCAGAATGTGGTCTGCTGAGTGATGGGGGGGAATAAGACATCTGTCCTGGGTGGTTGAATTCTAGCTAATCTTAAGCATCTCCTTCAGAAAAATGTGAATAGCCTGAATAGGGAGGTTTATACGGAGTGAATATGGAGTGAATATATGAATATCGAGTCAGATGAGTTGCAGCCCAGTTGGCAGTGTTTCAAACCGTAGCTAGTATTGGTCATTTTGGATTCTTATGTGAAGAGACTTTCTGTTTTAACTGCACACACAATGGGAAAATCAGTATTCTCATTATCTTTTCTCAGGAAGTCGCAACGCAGGCAGACAGTATATCTGTAGTCTTGTGTCACAATATCCCATCAGGCAAATAGACGGCTGCTTGCACTTCTCTGCCTCCTTTACCATCATGTTTTGAGAGGTTGGGGAGGCCACGGTGAAGTGCAGAGAACAGGAGGGACTGACCCTGATGCTGACTGCTCTATCTAGAATGGCGTATTGACATGTGCTGCACAAAGCCAGTGAGAAAGCAGCAGAGGTAGTAGGTGTTTCTGTAGAGATATAGTGAGATTGGGCACAAAAATATGCAGGATATTTTTAATACTCCATCTTATTCCAGCTACGCACATGGGAAATAGGTTCACTGGTTTTGCAGCCAGCAAACTTTTTCCTGGTTTATCCACAGGCCATCCCGTGCCAGTCAGCTCGGTGCTTGGGTACGTTTCTGGCTATATGTAATTTATGAGTATCGAGAAACTCTGAGTCCCTAGTGCTCAGGGAAATGTTCTTTGACAGTGTTTTTGCAAAACTAAACCAGGATTTAAAGTTTCATGCTAGGCTTTTGAAGATGATGGGAGATAACTAGAAAAATCATGCTCGCTGTTTTTTGTTAGTACTTGTAAGGAGAATAACATTGCATCTGATTTAATAGCGCTCCTTTTTATGAAATCGACTCTTGGCCTATTTTAGAAGAGCTTGGGAAGACCAGAGCTGTAAAACAGCTTCAAGAAATGCAGTTTGGACTTATTATCTCTCTCTGTATCGAATAAACCTTTCAAATATCACCCCTGGCATTTTTTTAAGTGTGGGTTTTGTTTTGTTTTTGGGGGGGGGAGGGGTCCCCTTCCTTAAAACGCCGTCATTTCGACAGGCCGGTAAGGAGCCGCCCGTTCGTGCGGCGGGGGGCTGCGGGGCGGCGCGGCGGCCGCCAGGGGGCAGCAGGGGGCCGGCGGGTCGGCGCCTGCCCGGGGGGCCCGGGTCTGCTCTGGGTTTGGGGTGGTCTTAACCTCTGAATTCGGCGTTGCAAATCGCGAGGTCGTTAAATGCTCCTCTGTGTTCTTTAAAGTCTGCCTTGCTGCCGTGTTTCTTTGCTTCAGCGGTTGGCGTGAAACGATAATGATCAACTTTATACGTCTTTCAAAAAACAAAATAAAATCGTATTTATAAACAAATGTAGACTCCAGTAAAATGGAATTCATATATGATTTTTTCCAGGTAAATTCTTTCAATATATCGACACTTATTTCTGGAAACTGATGGTATCCTCTGCCATGTTGGCCAGTCAGTGAGGCTAGACTGAGGTATGGCTTGAGCAGAAGATGGGAACTGTATTTGCACCTAGTTTGCAGAATGTGCAGCAAACTACTGATGGACGTTTATCTGGATTGACTTGCTATTTATCCTGCTACCATTTTATCCAGAGGCTTTCTGAATCCACTTAGCACTTCGCTGCAGCAACCCACTCGAGCAGAGCTTAGAAAATGGTTATCCTGCAGTGCAGTTGCCGAAGCTTGGTCCTACCTTGGTCATTAATTCCTGAAAGGGAGGATGGTTCTTGCCCCACCTGGGTATGTTACAAACCAACGGAGAAAGCAGAGAAGGCTTAAGCAAATTCTTCTCCCAGGAGAATTCTTTTTTAACCCCTACAAACAGGAGCGGCTGCCTGCCCCCAGAGGGTAGGCTGGTCTCTGCTGACTGTGCCTTTTGGGGTTGTGTACGGACCTGCTTCGTGCAGTTCCAGAGGCAAAACAGCAGATCTCCAGCTGAGCCCCGATTGCAAACCCTTTTTCTCCTTTAATGCACAGCTGACTTTTTTTTTTTGGGGGGGGAGGGGGGGATTTTTGTTCTAATATGAGGACCCAGGGACCCTCTATGGGAATGCAAATGTGGGACTGGGGTGGTTCCCACCCATCCTACCCCCATCCCGTGACCAGTCAAAACTTCCCTCAGACTGTGGCACTGGAAAGGGCTGATCATTCTCATCAACTTGGTAGTAATTTTGAACTTTGAGAGATATAAATTGTTACAAAGTTAAATATTCCCTTTAGAAATTTATTTATATGCAAAAAGCTACCTTAGTCTGTTTGGTTTGAGTGGTAATGTGATGAAACGTGGGATGAGCAAGGATATTTGAACATGACAAAGCCTCCAGAAAGTATCTTTTATTGTACCAAACAGAAATAGCCCATTATTTAATTTGACTCGTCTGATTTGCATTGCCACCTCTCAAGCTAAGGGGGTGGTGAACAGCAGGCAGAGGAGTTGAAAGACCTGAGGCCAGAATTGTCCCTGACTCTCTGATTTTGCACCTTTATTTAACAAAGTCCTTGTAGAGCCAGGCTTTCCAAATACATATTCTTTTTTGAAGATCTAAAAATACAGAGAATGCAACCCATTTACTTCAAAACCTATAAAATCTATTCATATTCTACAGGTGGGATAATACTGGCACATTTTTTATGAAAAAATGTGCATGTCTTAATTCACCTCAAGGTTAGTGCAGTTTCGGAAGGGAAATAAATTTGTGGTTGACATTACCTTTGGCTCTAAATGTTGGTTTTGGCAGGCACTTGGGGAAGCTTGAAACTGTGCCAGAATCTGGCTTAGGTAGGCAGAGCAGGCAGAAAGGATCTGCCACTCCAGCATCTCCCGCATCTCCTAGGAGCACAGGGAGGCAAACCACATAGTGACAAAGTAGGAAAGGCAGGAAAGCACGGGCAAATGCTTAGGATGGCTACTGTTTGCGGAGATCTTGACATCTGGTGTTGCACCCACAGACAGTTTGACAAAAAGAGTAACCTCTGTCCTTGTGGGGATGATGTCAGGGTGGTGTAGGCATGGCCAGATGACTCACCCGAGCAGGGAGTTACGGTATGTCGCTGGTCTTTGGTGAAGAGTTTGCACACAAGACTTTATGTGAGTATGCCTCTCCATGATCAGTATAGCTCCATATAAAACTAGTCCCAGGCTTCTAGAGTTGTCACACTGTTTGTGGACATCAGGTTATAGAATCACAGAATCATGGAATCGCCTAGGTTGGAAGGGACTTTTAAGACCATCGAGTCCAACCATCAACCTAACCCTGCCAAAACTGCCACTAAACCGTGTCCCTCAGCACCACGTCTGCCCGTCTTTTAAATACCTCCAGCGATGGGGATTCCACCACTTCCCTGGGCAGCCTGTTCCATGTTTGATAACTCTTTCGGTGAAGAAATTTTTCCTAATATGCAATCTAAACCTCCCCTGGTGGGAGTTTTTTTTCAATCTGTTAGGCAATGTTGGTGACAGTGCTCCATTTCAGGTAATTTGTATGTTATCAGTGATATGGATGTTTTACTTATTAGTGGAAAACTTGTGCTTTGTGCTGAACTCCTTTCAGAAGTTTCAGGTTGGTTGTTGACTGTGTTCAGTGGGTCAACTGGTAGTTTGTGGGGAGCTGTTTTCTTCAGGCTGCTCTAGCGCTCCCCCAGGATGTTCAGGTAATAAAGAAAACAGGCTGCATGTTACCTCCTGTAGCTCCCTCTGAGGAACAAGGGGTACGTTGAGAGAGTAGAGGTCATAGTCTGGGAGCTGGGATGACCTGCAGGGTTGTAAAGTGTTTGAAGAATTTGTAGATCCCAGGCCTGACTGGTTCTGCATACAAAGCTGTGGTAAAACTCACTCTGCCTGTTCTCACCTGAGGGTTTTTACCCGTGCTCGTGGCCGTAAGATTGTGAATAGAAAACAAGGAGGGGCAGACTCAGGCCAGATCTTAACATGAGGTAGACCTGCCCGTACTGATTATTTGAATTAGCATATTCAGCATTTTCAAAGTGTTTTTCCCTTTTCACCTTTGCAGACACAGAGATACGAATTAAAAAGGGTGCACATTTGTGAGTGATGACAACACAAAACTTGTGGAAACATTTCTTGCCATGTGCTTTAAAACTCAAGAAATTAAAAAAAAAATCCTGCCAGTACGATTCATCTCAAAATTTTGTTAGCCTTAATTCTAGAATGACTGTCCTCCTCTAATAGGAATGGGCCTGTGTTTCTAATTGCTTGTTGTCACCTCTCTGCTTAAAACCTTACTAGGAAATAAGAAGGCATTTTCATACTGTGATATGTATGTGATTCCACAAGGCAAATGAAAGTAGGGGGTGCTCTGAATGTGAATGATGGTTGCAAATTGTGATTTTTAGCTGTTGGTCTGGTTTGTGTCCGGAGCTGTGGGAACATACCTGTGGGACGTTGGGCTGCTTGCACTCTGAAATTCAGTCTCATGCCTGTGTTGCTACAACTGACATCTGTTTCGGTAACCTGCAGCCAGCGTTCCCCATGAGTTTCTGTAATTGCTGTTGGCAACTGACACAGCCAGATCATGTCTAGGAGTAGATGTTCCTGCTGATTTCAATTTAGGCAAGGCATGAATCCACAAACAAGAAGCCACAAACGGTTGGAAGGAGTCAGTTCACTGATTTATAGTAAGAGCGCACTGAGAACAAATCACTTGGACTTCTTTTGCATACAGATGACCACTCTTCCTTAAGGAAGGTCTCTCTACTCATTCTGGGGATATGTCAAATGCTCTTTGACTAAGAGTAAGGGACAGTTGCCTCTGTCCTTTCAGCTGCTTCCAGTTCAAAAAAACCGGGCAACTACAATGCTAAATTCCTTTTCCTATCATAAAACCTTCTGCTGGGCTAGATGGACCTTTATTTGACCCAGTACAGCTGTTCTTGTATTCTTACAAAAAAGAAGTTAAAATTTTCTGGCTTGCAAACATATGTACAGAGGGGGAGCGTTCCTGATGCAGCAGAAGCCAGCTGAGAAGGACGTGCCATTGGTGAATGCTGTGGAAAAACAGTGTAAGCTGGAAATACAAAGAAAAGGTGAGAGGCCCTAAGAGAAAAGTGAAGATGGGCTTGCGGGAAATAACCACTGGAGAGAGGAGGCAATATGGAGAAGAAGAATGGTCGTGCTGCCTCCAGAATGGAGAACCCATCATGTCATGTCTGTGCACAATGGTCGAAGAAGAAGTTTGTGTCAGTGTTTAAGTTACATGGTGGACTCTTACAGGTTTTCACATGCATTTACTTTGCAAAGCCTTTTTACCTGTACACATTTCCTTGTGCTTCTTATACTACCCCACCTAGTCTAGTGAACTTCCCCAAGAGAGATTGCCTGACCTCCTCTTTTTCCAGTTCACCCCTCTGTTTCCTCATCAAAGTCCAAATGTAGTGGTTTCCTTTTTTTCCCCAACTCCCAGTTCAAGTCCCTCCTAGCTCCACCTCTTCCCTGATTCATAGGACCACTGGTCTGCATGACCATATTGGTTTGTGGGGCAATGGATGTACACAACAAGCCATGAATGTTGCTCACTTCTGTGGCAGGGGCTCTTGCCCAGCCCATTACCTCTGAATCTGGTACTCCTCACTTGAGTCCCAGCTGCTGGCACCCTGGTAAAGCAGTCTGTTTAGGGCAAGCAGCAACTAAACAGTTCCACGTTTCACCACATAGTCCCTGAGGTTGTTGTGAAAGGCAGGACACTTTCTTGAAGCTTCCATCTTTCCTGCACGTCTCCCAAGTTGGGAGACCCCAGACTTCTGCCTTGGAAATTCCTCCAGTGCAGAGGATCACAAAGAAATGTTATGCTGTGCTATTTAAGTCTGAAATTTTAATATGGACAGTAATTGTAAAGTAAAATTCTGATTCAGAGAAAGGCTTGTCAAGTCGTTTGTAATCTACGTTTCCTAGCCTACGTTTTGAATTTATCCGTGTTGTTCATATGGAAATAAGCAGAAAAACTGAGAAATTGTTGTTGCTGGTTTTTGCTTTGGTTTTTTTTCCCCTTGGGCCTAATTATTGTTATCTGGGAAAGATGCATGTTTTTCTTTGTAGTGAATAATTTATAGAAATTGCTTGTGCATCTCATTTGTCTGATTTCCTAATTCTGGCGGTTGGTGACCTGAAAGATCTTCCGTGAAAGACTGTTTTGTCTCCTGTGGCCTCTTACAGTGGTCAGCTGCTGTTTCCCGGCAGTTGCGTGGAAGGAACTTTTTCACAATTTCTCCTCAAAATCTGTCATTTTCTTTCTCTTCCACTTACACCTTTTCCCTCTTCCTTTCTGTCTAGCTCTTCAGCTATTAAGGTGCTGCATCATGTGATATGTATCATATCGAAGATGTTTTATTAACCATCTGAGGGTGCATGGTGTTTTTTACAAGTGAGACACCTCCAGCGTAGCTTTAGGAGTTTGAAGGCTTCAGGGAGCACATGGCTTTGCATACACGAGGAAAACATTCTTTGGCATCAGATGTACAACCTATTACGCTGTCAAGAGCTGGGATTAAAGGGTTTGCCCTGCCATCTGTCAGGCTGTCATTTTCAATAAATGCTGTGTCACGGAGATGTTATTATGGCACAGACATTGGCTAAAAGTGGGAGGCACACATCATCCTAGGAGGATATTTCTGAAGTAAGAAAAGAAAAAAGGAAAAAAGATAAAGAAAGTGTGGTATTTAAAAAAAAAAAAAAAAGGAAAAAAAAAAGAGTGAGTTTTTGGGTTTGTTTATTTCACAGTTGTGGCAGAGAAAAATGGCCAGACCCTGAGAACTTCTGTGGAAACCACATGGTGGACAATTAGCAACTCACTCTCTTCTTGACCCAGTTGTGTATTATACACTTGATACGTGAGAGTCATGGGAGACTGTCAGCATATTGACGCAGGCTTTGGCCTTTCCTCTGTGTTCACGTGTGCCCCTAGCTGTGAAGGCCGCAGTCCAGTGAAAACAGTCACATAATCACACAACGCTCTTCCTGCTGCGTTGCAGGTGGGAGGGCAAAAGCATTCCAGATACTCTGTCGCTGGAGGGTTATTTCTTACAGGAACTTATTCTAACTCCTTGAAGCTACAGGCCAGTTTATACTGGTGTTTCTTTGTCATATGTTGGAGATGCAGCAGAAACTCCAAGAGAAGCACTGACTTTTAATTGATGACGCGTTATCCCTGAAAAATGGTAAGGTCACTGCAAAAGAAATGACAGAGGCTACTGTGGGCAGTTCCTCTCAAACTCATGTGGACTTAAGTGGTCCGTGGAAGGCAGCTCAGGGTTTTCACCAAGATGTGACCTGTGGTGACTGAATCCCTCCATCTCCCAGTAAAGCACGTGTTCTGGGATGATCTCTCAGTATTATCCTATGCTCCTTTCTACACCGTTTCCATCACAGATAATAATTTTGTGGTGAGTCTCAAAAGTGGTCAGTTGGGTTTTTTTCTTTATGTGTTAATGCCGATCAAGAGTGCATCAGCAATGCAAGGTGCACAGACAGATGTGTGCCCAGCAAACTGGGCACTTGGGAGATTTAGCTTCTGGCTTGCAAACAGCTCCAGCCAGAAGATGAACACCAGGACATTAGAAAGCTGTGCTCGGCGGTTCTCAAGAACCGAGGCAAGAGTGGCAGAGATTTTCTGGGTTGTTCGTGTGAACGTAGGTGTCTGCGTCCTCCCTAAACGCTTTTTCTGTCTACAGATTTTTATGTGAACTTTTTGTGCAAAGCCAGTGTGTGAAAGCTGTGCGCCCCTCTTTGAGGGTGCGTTTTTAGTCCACTGGTGCTGCCGGCGCCGGCTTACGTAACTGGCGGTCTGATAAGGATCCCTTCAGACAACAGCAACCCAACCGTGAAATCAAGATCTTTTGATCACATTTCAAGGAAGTGCTTTTTTTCCTTCTTTTGCCATTGTGTTGTGCTGTCCTCTCTCTTCTGGTGTCACTGAAGCTATGCAGTCATAAGTACAGTTGCATAATGTATGAGATAAAACGCTCATACAGTTATTAAGAAAACACCTGAACTGTTGACCATTCTGCTGCTCTCTCTGTCACTTACCTCATGTTCCATACCAGGAACAAATTTACACCACTTGTGGCTAAATGAGGCATTCTGGAAAACGTGGTGGTAGGTCTTTGTGCCAAAAAATGCGGTGGACTGTGTAGCACTGTCCGTGCTGCGGGTGAGCAGCAAGGGGAAAGGTGCTTGCTGGTACCTCCAGGTGCAAAGCACAGATCGAGGTTTCCCACTTGTGTTTTTGATCAGGAGGAAGAATTGCAGTATGTGTCATTCTGTTATCGAATACAGATTAAATAATTGTGGGTGTTTAGTTTTACTTCCAGGAAATAATCCAGGGCATAAATAGGCCATAAGTCTATGTGGAATCACAAAGTCATTCAAAAGTATTAGACTGAGAGGAACCTTAACAGACCATTTAGTCCATTACTCAGCTTCAGGTGTAGCTGTATCTTTCCAGACTGTTTCTTGTGTAGCCCGTTTTTTAAAACCTTCTCTCATGGATATTTCATAGTCCCCTGCAGTGCTCAATTATCCTTGCTATCGTAACGTCTCTTCTGATGTCTAACCTAAATTTCCACTTCGTGTAATTTGATACAATTACGTTTGCTCCTCACATAAAGGTCATGGCATCAGGGATTCTTTTTGTCATCGCAGAAGCCTTTCTTCTGTTTGAAGACCACTGTGATGTTTCCTCTCAGTTCTCCCATCCCTAGACACAACAGCCCTCAGTCTTTCAGTCTTGATGATAAGATTTTGTTTTTCTCCTTGCTCCTGTGTAAGAGAAGAAAACCAGCTTGCTTTTCCCATTTCTCTGGCTAGCTGCATGTTGAGAATATTAAGCATGTTTCACCTTTTCTGCTCAATAACCACTTTCTGAGTGGACTCGAGACCTATCTAACAAAGATGGGATAGAGGCAGAAACTGCTCCAAAATCATAGTAAAAGAAAGTGGGACATACAAGCTTTGAACGTAGGATTTAGTTTAATGCCTAAGAAAGAGTTGTGTGTGAAGTGAAAAGAAGTGCATGGGATTATCTCAGAGGTAACTTCTGCCTCAGCACTAAAATGGTTCTCTCTTACAGCTCTGTCCTATCTTGTGTGGGTTTTTTTAAGAACCATTCTGGTTCTTGTAACATCTCTGCAAGAGTGTTATGGTTAAAGTACACAAAAAGCTACTTGCAAATCTGTTATAAATAATAAGAGAAAAATACTGCTCTTGACCTTCTGATAAGAAACCACAATGTTTTTTCTTCCTCTCAAACTGTTGAAGAGTTAATAAAGATGTGTCAGAAAGACAACAAAGCCGGAGCAGGAGGGAAGGAAGGGAAAGAAACCTCAGCGTTGCTTCCTGACACAAAGCATTTTTCACAAGTGCCAAATAGATAGCACGGTTGTTTTTCTGACCTTTGTAACTGTAAACATCAGTGCAAGTGTCTTTAAGTTTGATCCTTCAAAGCCTTTCAATTTCTCTAATTTTGGTGAAAGCACAGAATAGAAGGAAATGATTCAGGATAGCTACAAAGCTAGGGAAAGTAATGGGTGATGCTCAGATAAGATGAAATCACTCATCTGCACCGTCAGAAAGGAAGCAGAACCCATTTCCAGGTCTTTCCACTTCACCAGCAGAGAAGATGAAGATGATCATGATTGAGTACTGAAAAGATGGGACGAATATTTTATTTCTACAAGGATATATGAAAGAGTGCTTTTTCATCAACTGTGCTGCTCTGAAGCAGAGATAGCTGAGCTTTCTTATGGAAGGCTTTGCTATCTAGTTAAATCCTTTGCTAACAGTAACTGCATTGAAATGAGTTTGAGATCTATTTAGAAATAAGCAAATTATATTTATTTCTAGTATATCAATAGAAATAAATCATCATCAAAAACTGAAAATTACCCACAGGTACTGGAGAACTGGTCAGGGATTTGTTCTAAAATACAAAATCGGTAGACCACTGATAATTGCCAAAAAATATCTAATATATACCAGTTCATCCTACAGGAAGTCTACCAATCCTTTACATGCGGCTTGCCTATTTAAATAAATAAGTTGAAGAATAAACTCTTCTGTGCCCTAGAGATGACGGATGCACGTGCGCTGCACTGGATGAAACTTGTGTTCCTTCTGCTGTGTGTACTGCAGCTGGTACATCTAGTGGAGTCCTTTCTGTTTAAAAATAATCCAAAAATCCAACATTTAAAGTAAGAGTAGTGTACTGAACAGTTGACAGTGTATCACAGAGAGTGCCTATACATTGGGCAGTGAAGGGAGTGACCTGTGCTCAATTTCACGAGAGCTGTTTTGATCCAAGGACTTTATATCCTCCTTACGCATTTTCCAGCAGTGAAGTGCATGCCAGCATCTGGCCCTGGGAGCACACCATGTGTTTCCACCTAACAGGCAACGCAAAGCAGTCATCTGTGTGCCTCGCTCGGAGGCAGCTGGCCTCTGACTTGTGTCTCTCCAGCCAAAGCTTTCTTTTGGTCTGTTCTGCAGTCTGTTCAGTCTCTTGAGAATCAGGAAAACTCACCTTTGCTGTCTTCCCCTCCTTGATCTTACTGTGCAGACCTTTACTTGCCACCATGTGCTCAGGACAGTGCTGTGGTTACAGAGATCGATGGTCTGATTGATCCTAATCCTCCAGTCCCAGTATTCTATTTGGGGAAAACCGGGAAGAGTTTTCAGTCAAATGTTGTGAGTGAGTCTTATGGCTTTATGCGAACTTATGTCTCAGAGCAAGGGTTCCACGTGGTTTGAATATATGGCCATACATCTTGCTTTATCTCATGTGAACAGAAAAATCCGGGCCAGACCTGTCAGTCTGTGCAGTGCTTAGGGCAGCTCCAGAATTCAGCATGAGAGGGCAATACGTGTTCTCATGATGACAGTCTGCATCACGGCAGAACCTGCTTACCCACTTCCATGGTGGGTAATGAAGCCGTACCTGGACAGTGCCAGACTGTTGACAACAATTTGACAGTGTCTTTTCATTCTGATGCGGCAAGGTGGAGCATGCACTTGTCAAGCTGTCAGCAAGGTGGATATACCTGAAGATCATTGAGATGCCAGCACTGGAAGTGTCCTATGCATTTTGGAGCCTCTTGTGTGCTGTACAAAAAAAACAGTGGAAGATTTTAGCCAGGCTGGGGCACTGCCATCTTCTGCAGGGTCTGTACATGCAGCCAACTGCTACAGCTGGGTCAGGGTTCCCATTGGGGTCGAGCAGTGTATGACGGGACACACAGGTTTCTCAGAAAGGGAAAGAAACACTTCACTCCTGTGCCACCTTTCCACTGCTACAGGGTTGTTCCAAAGCTAAAACTAGATTCACTGACATGTCGAGGACTTCTTTAAGTTAATTACATCCCTGCTTTTTTTTAAAGGGTCAACAAGCTACTGTCTGGTCCTGATCTAGCATCACCATCTTCTTATACTCTGTTGAGACATTTTATCAGTCACTTCGCCGTAAGTCAAAGGCACTGAATAAGTAACTGAACAACGTTAAAGCCTAGTTCTGTGATCTGAATTAGCAACCAGAAGTCTTTATTTGGGCACTGTTTTTATTACATTTCTACCAGGCAAAAAGCTGTGCCTTGAGAGCAACAAACAAACCAAAGTAAATCCAAAGCTCCTGAGGTCAGGGGACGATCCAGCACTGGTGTGTCATCACCTCTAGATATGGGGGCGCACTGATGTGTTGAACAGACGTTTCTTCAGGAGTGGCTTTAGGATTGATCTGCCACTCTGTGGTAGTGATTCAGTGCCAGTCCTGGTTCTGCCTGGAGGGAATCCAAACTGAGTGCACTACTGGGGCACAAAAGTATGCACCAGTTTGCTGCTGGTGTCAACAAAATTGTGTCTGAAAAGAATCCCGCTGCACGGTGTATCGCTAATGCAGATACCAAGGTAATCCAGGGTAAACCAGTATAGCTGAAGGACTTGACCTACCTTGAGTCTTGCTAGGTGAATACCACTGGTGCATAGGGGCTTAGTAATTTACTCTTCTCAGCATTTTAAATGCTAGTTTCTGTTTTCAAAAGCTTAAATAAGAACCAAACAATGACAGTGTATGCCAGCAGCTTTATTCTTAGTCTCTAATGAAATCCAATTGTGACCTTACAATAGGAACTGAGAGCACTGCACTAAATCAACCTCTAGTTCAATGTGCATCTATCCTACCATTATGCTAATGAAGTTCCTGGAATGGTGCAAGAATGAAAAATATATTACAAAGTGCTACATGTACTGAAGTATTAATTATTTAGAAACATGCAGGATGAAGACATCCCATCAGGGAGAGAGCAAAACTGAAGAACGGAATAATACATAATGTGGAAGGTAGTTTGAAAAAAGCAGGGAAGAGAGCAAAGAAACAAGTGGGACTGGGATGTAGGAAACAGCTTTGAAAGTCTGGCCCCAGTGAAGCACCTACATAACAGCAGCATTTTAGAAGGATTGAAAAGGTAGCAAGGTAGAAACT
The DNA here is from genome assembly GCA_008921705.1 of Burhinus oedicnemus. NCBI lineage: Eukaryota > Metazoa > Chordata > Aves > Charadriiformes > Burhinidae > Burhinus > Burhinus oedicnemus. Next base: position 1,352,659 of record VFFE01007212.1, on the reverse strand, counting down.
TGGAAAATTTCAGAGAAAGAGAATGAAGTAATCAAGTCAGGAGATAAATCTGATGATTTTTTTTTTTTTTTTTACTTATGGGTACTGCATACAAGTGAGATGCTAAGAAAAATGTCATGTAGCTGTTGTTGTACCTTCCCATCCTGCTCTTCAGCTATGTCCATTGCTAAATTATAGTTCAGTTAGCACTGGAAAGCACTGTACACACTCACACCCCTCTCCCCGCAGTCATTCGGATTAAATCTTGGCTTCAGGCCTTGATAACTAACTCTCACCTGCTGGAGAGAGCATACTGTGGATCCATTGCACATTACTTCATTTGAGGCTTCAGTACAAAACGATTCATACAGTTCCTGGCATTCTTTCTCTGTAGACTTCATGGACTTTCTGGCACTTGTATGAAGTATATTTCTAAGCCAGACGCCTGAGTTCAACTCCCAGTAGGCATTTCTACGTTGTTTCATCACGTTCTGATGAAGAGTGCTGTGTGCAAATATTTTGCCTTATGAAAGACCTTTTGAGAGCAGCTTGCTATGTAATGAGGTCTTTTAGGGTTATTGCTGTGTGAAGCTCATGCTTTTACAGTACAGGGTGAGCAGCGCTGTGCCACATCCAGAACGTGGCTTTCTGAGCTCTTTTGGTGGCCAGATTTTGATCTGGGCTTACCTGAAAATGATGGTCTGTAAACAGTAATGTCAGGGATGAAGATGGCCGGGAACTGTTAATCACAGGTTAGACACAACGTGCATGTTCTGCATGTGAAGGAGAGAATTGTGATATATGATTGGAAAGAATCTGCGCTGTTAGGTACAGGTGCTAACAGGGTAGCAGCAATGTGGGGGATGACTCTTCAAGCCAGCTCTAGCTGGCTATGTTGAGGCAGCTGCATCCTCACCACCTGGTGCGTGCAAAGGGACAATTCTGCACCAATATATATTGCTAACGCTAATCTTTAGCAAGAAAAAAGTGCATTTTAGTGTTTTTGATGGGATTGTTCAGGCTAATCCCGTGGTACACACAGTGCAATAAATATAAGATACTCACAGACTTTTAGAAAAAGCCCTCATTCTGCTACATGAATATATACATTTAAATCTCAAAATAGCAAGTATTCAATGTTTGATTAGTTTCATGGTTTTAGCTGTTGCTTGTTGAATTTGGTTTTTTTTTTCATTTTATACAGCTCTCGGCCACAGCAATCCAGCACGTTATCTTCGTATGTAGAGGTGGGTAATATTACAGCGAAAAAGTAATGATTTCTTTAGTAATATCTTTCTTGCTTGCTTCACCTAGTGCCATCTCTAAGCTGTGCTACTAGCTCCCCTCAGAGATCCGATTTGCATGCCTAACTGCTTTTTGAAATGTAATTTACAGGGATCAGTGAGTGACTGACACACATCTACAGAGACATAATAAAACCTATGAATATAAATTACAGTTTTATCCATGATTTTTGTCTGAGGCAGTTTCTTTCTATATTACAAAAGCGTGAAAGAAACTGTAGATCCGTGTTATGACTCCTTTGGTGGCCAACCTAGTTTAAGAAGTTCCAAGCCCTTCCCTCTCATCAGTTCTGAGATGTTATCAGTCCACTCAGTTGGACTGTTTCAGCAGTTTGTCTGTACCCAGACTGTTAAACGATCAATTTAAAAAGGAAAAAAAACTACCTCAGAACTCCTTCTTCCTGGCTCCCCAGCATGTTTTATTTGGCTCTTCTAGCTGATTTCATTAACAGTACTGCCACAGAATCATTCCCATAAGAAATGCTAAATTTGCTGCCAAAGTCAGGAATGAGTGATAGGGATGAAAGATTTTACCCTGGTTTTACTGCTGAGAAAATAGCAACATCGAGCTTGAGTTTTGGGGTGGAAATTGTCCTTAGAAGGCAAGACTTTAGACGTGTGTTTGTTAGGTCTTCGCTTCAGAAAACAATTCTGGTGCATTGCGGAGATGGGTCTTCCGTCAGTAAGACAGCAGACTTTCGGTACGTGAAAACAGGTAATCCCGAGAGGGTCACTGGAAGTGTAACTTCTTGTCAATGAAAGACAGGTTGATCACACTGCACTTGAAGTCTCTCAAAGTGAGAGGAATATGGATTTGTGTGCAGGCAGTGGGAGATCTTTTTCAGGAAAAACATCAGTTATAATTCGGATAAACTGAGTAAGTAGGTACCATTGCACTAAAAGACAGTGTAATTGCACTATGGTTATAACTACTTAAATATCTCAAGCATTGAGATAAATCAGGTCTAGGGAGAAATGGTTGGTGCAGAAAGCTCCTGCCCCTTTTCCTGTTATGTCTGGGTATGAGAAAGGTGCCTTTTCTTACCAGCACTTTTACACTAATCCAGCCATAGAAATAGTGGGAACATCCACTTCCTAAAGAAACTGTACATCCAGCAAATTCACCTTGGATTTTCATACTGTCGAGAGCCTTGAGCTTGTTGCAGTCCTCCACACTTTGAAGACAGATGGGATTTCATCACATTGCTTTTCTGTCACCTGCTGTCCCTGCTTCTCTGTTCCATGTTCCCTGGTTTAATTGCATCCCCTACTTCCCAAGTTTATTCAGAGGATCTACACTCACCTTCCCCACTTCCCAGCATTTTCTCTCCTGTTGATACACCTGGAAGCCCCACTAATGGGATAAGGTCTGTAAAGTGGTGCACATCGAGGTCCCTTCATCTATTGCCCTTCTGTCCCTCGTTACTGTAAACTGGCTGTAGGGAGGTGTCAGCGATCCGTATCCCAGCTCTCTCTGGAAACAAGGCCCAATGGCAGTTGATCATGGGATCACTTGGTCATCGAGATGGGACACAAAGACTGTAAAACAGATGCAGGAGAGGATAGTTATTTTTAAGCCAGTTTGTAGAAACATCAACTGAGTGTCATTAAGCTAACTGAAATGGTATTTACAGAAGTATCTTTGAAAAACAACAGAGAAGGACTTTGGCATATAAGGAGGGGAAATCTGTTCTTAGAGTCTGAATTACTAAAAGAAAAGGAAAAAAAAAAAAAAGCAAGTGCTAGTGTAGCCATAACCCTCTATAGAAATACTGCTTTGTGGTCAGCCTTATCTGCTCCTTTTTCAAGGATCCTGAATTACTAAGCTCTGGTTTGTCCTACAGTTACAGTTTTCAAGATAAACGGTCACAGACACTCAGTATCTGTGTTTTAAAGAAAAGCCTGTATTTCAAGTCTTAAGGCACGCCAAAAAGGTACTTAAAAGCAGACTAATCTATGGTAAACTTGCCATTGCTCTTACGCTTTGACAAGTGATTTGAGTTAATATAGCTGTCTTTCATTGCAAGCCAAAGGAATTCAAAGCACCTGTCCCTTGAAATTTCCTAAGTGTCTGTGCGGCAGCTGGCGGTGTGTAGTATCCTGTGTGTGTGGACATTCCGTTCCTCAGACGATTGAGAAAGACTGAAGGAGGAAGATACACAGCATGTGCTGGAAGTAAGAAAAACAGCTATATCTTTTGAAATAATAATGTTCTTGTGGGCGTTCATTTCTGAGTACAGTCAAAGGGTATGAGACAGCAAGTGCTTAAGATTATACTGCCTGAAGTAAATGTCTTAATTTTGTATTAATTTTTAATACTGAATATTGAATTTTCCTTTTGTCTGCCTAGGCTGGATTTTTAAGTAATTCTTAAAGTTAATAACATTGAAAACACAAGACTACAGTTTTAAAAGTGCGGGAGCTTAATATAGGTGCTGTAGCAGAATATCAAAACCTGCACCATTAAGAAGTGATCTCTTCATTTATGCAGCAAAGGTGATTTAAAAGCATGCTTTGCTTACCACAGTTAAAGGTGTAGCTAAATAGAAAGTAACCATGTTACAGGAGAGAGGCTTTTTAAGGATTTCTTGACTCAGTATAGAAGTATGCCAGATTTTCCTCGCAAATAATGGTATTTGCAAACTGATAGGAGGGGACTAAGAGTCAGTACTGCAGGAAAAAAAACCACAAACCAACCACAGAACCCAAATAAAATGGATTTTGATTCTATAGAAGAGGGAGATAAAAGAGGCCGTAGGAACCATAATAATAGATTATTCTACCACCACATCTATTGGGGATGAAAAGAGAATTTGCCTTGAGGAAACAGTAATGGAAAGTTTTAAATCTTTGCAGATTAACTAGGTTGGTGGAAGGAGCCTCAATGAAAGGTAGGCACGAAGTGTCTGGATTTGCTTGTAGTATTCTGTGCTGTTTTGAAACTAGAGCCCTGAATGACATTGTCTGAGGCTAGGTTAAACCAGGCGGGACTAGGACAGTTCGAAATGAGTCCGGAGAAATAGTGCATCCCAACAAGTTCTGTCAAAGTGTATCTCAAAGTGACACCCAAAGCCAGAAGGAGTACTCTGACCTGCCAAGTGTCATACAACTTGCTTTGTAATCGCCCGTACAGGCCACCTCTCACAGGCGGCAGGGCTGCTGTCCCACGGTGGGACGACAGGTTCTGCTTTTACCCTGGGCATAAGGGAGATCTAAAAGCAGCTGTATACATGCTGCTAGTGCAAACCTGATGGTCCTATATACTTATATGTACTGTATAACATACTGAATATGGATTTCTCATCCTATGCATGTCTTGGTGCAATGTAATTTGCCTCTCTGAACAAACTGAAAGAAAGAATGTATCTTTTTTCCCTAAAAAAACCCCAACACCCCTCTTTCTTTGCTTTTTCGGTCTCCCATTTCCCATGGGAACTGCAGCATGCTCTCCTGCTTTGCTCAGTTATTAATCAGTTTCCCCCTCACCACTTTCAGAAGATGGGTTACTCTATTTTGCTTCTCCCACTGCTTCCACGAGCACGACGCCCTCAGTCCTTGCAGTAGTAATTTTAGGAAGTAATTTGACATTGTCAGCTCCTTACACTTTGTGGGGAGGCCTTAGAAAAGAACCATGGATTTGGAAGAAAATCACAGATACCGTGAATAAGATTTCTCACGTGCTTCTGAGCAAAGAAGAGTGCATGCTATTTTGCTGAGCAAGGAACAGCCGTCTGTAAAAGCTGCTGTCACAGCTGGGGAAGTAGCGGAGAAATGTATATAGGTCCTCTTCTCCTGCTGTGTGTGGCTGGCACAGTAGGAGTGGGGACACCCTGATGTGGGGGCCGATACGTGGACTTAGACGTGAGTCCAGGCCTGATGGGGAGCTAGGGCAGTGGCAGTGGGGTGATCCTGATGCTGTCCTCCCTACTGAGAAAAGCAGGGCTGACGTGGAGCCTGCCTGCCCAGCCTCTTGTGGCCGGGCTTGGTTTGGGCAGCAGCTGTTTGCCCATCTTGCTTCCACCTCCTGCCTGCCTGGGACAGGAGCCGGAGAGGGGACTCGGCAGCGGTTGCAGCTGAGGGGTGGCAGCGGCTTGCATGGAGGGTGGATGCACAACCCAAAGGGTGCTTCAGAGCTCAGGTCCCGTCTCCTCAGCTGGCAGGCTCAGATTATCTTAAAATGTGTAGACACACACAGCCCAGTCACCCAAAAAGAAGCTGCTATTACAGAGCTTATAAAACCAGGAGAGGCTGTGAAGAAGGCAGTAGGGAGGTAGATGAGAGGGATAAAACAGAGAAAACAATAAATGTACAGAGTAGAAGAGTGCTCTTAAGAAATTCATGGTCAGGGACAAATCAGTTCAGTTGTTTTCAGAGTATCTGCCTAGAAGTCCTATTAGAAGCGGCGGATCAGGGTGTATTGACTATGTAAAACAAAGTGGCAAAACCATTAAATTTGAACCACTTATCTTTTAATTATGAATTGTTCAAGGAGGAAGGTGTGTCACGCAGTTTAACAGATTTGTCACATAGGTGTGTCACACAGTTTAATAAATGTGTAAAGAGAAATCTCTGCCTTAGGGAAGACCAGCAAACTCGTTATTGCCTGGTACTTTACACAGTGATGCGACCTCAAAACTGCAAAAGCGTTTTGGCACCTAGAAGGTACATTTTTTTTCTAAGTTCAAAATTACCATCAATCAAATGATCCACAGGAACTGGCTAATCCTAAATTTGCTAGGCCTCTTCATTTTAGGCCTAAGAATGCATTAGGCTATGGCCATGCTGAGTAGCTAAGCTCCTAGCTCCTGCTGAAACCCTCGCGGGATTCACACAGAGGGCTATGTGGTAGGAATGCCCACAAACATCTAATTTAGGGATTATGATCAGAAAATGACTAATATAACTGGCGCACACTGCTTTAGTTTTAACAACAGCCAGAGAGCCAGCGGTTGTAGAGATGGTGTTATTCCTGCCCGCTGTAGTGCTTTCTCCAGTATCTGCTCACTCAGTTTGGAAACAGACAACCTCAGTTCACCACCTCTGTAATGTACGGGCCCCAAATCACACGCCCAAGGTTACTTCTCAGGCTTTCCCTCCCCCGCTACGGCTGCTGAATATATTCAGTATAAATGGAAAGTTAAAATCTCCCATACGCTACTTGAGCGAAATCCTAAGAACGGTACTGTCCCATACTAGTATTTTGACAGTGACACAGGTATGGCCCTGGTTCCTCTGTCACAAGTATTATGTGACACCTGAGGCTTTTCTCATTCACTGTGTTGAAGGTTGGGTTTTGATTTATTTTATTTCTCTAGACTTATAGAAACAGTGATGCAGCTCAAGAATTCCCTCACTAGATGAAGCAAGAGGGGGCTGATTCCATCAGCAGGTTTGCAAATGACACAAAACTGGGAGGGGTGGCTGACACACCGCAAGGCTGTGCTGCCATTCAGCGTGACCTGCATAGGCTGGAGAGTTGGGCAGAGATAAATCTCATGAAGTTCAACAAAGGCAAGTGTAGGGTCCTGCATCTGGGGAGGAATAACCCCACGCACCAGGACAGGTTAGGGACTGACCTGCTGGAAAGCAGCTCTGTGGAAAGGGACCTGGGAGTCCTGGTGGACAGCAGGATGACCATGAGCCAGCAATGTGCCCTCCCTTGTGGCCAAGAAGGCCAATGGCATCCTGGGGTGCATCAAGAGGTGTGTGGCAAGCAGGTCAAGGAAGGTTATCCTCCACATTTACTCTGCCCTGGTGAGGCCACATCTGGAATACTGTGTCCAGTTCTGGGCTCCCCAGTTCAAGAAGGACAGGGAACTGCTGGAGAGGGCACAGCAGAGGGCTACAAAGATGATTAGGGGGCTGGAACATCTTTCTTATGAGGAAAGGCTGAGGGACTTGGGTCTTTTTAGTCTGGAGAAGACTGAGGGGGGATCCCATCAATGCTTATAAATACTGAAAGGGAGGGTGCTGGGAGGATGGGACCAGTCTTTTTTCAGCGGTGCCCAGTGACAGGACAAGAGGAAACAGGCACAAACTTGACCATAGGAAGTTCCATCTGAACATGAGGAGGAACTTCTTTGCTTTGAGGGTGGCCGAGCACTGGAACAGGCTGCCCAGAGAGTTGGTGGAGTTTCTGACTCCGGAGACATTCCAAACCCGCCTGGACGCCATCCTGTGCACCCTGCTCTAGGTGACCCTGCTCTGGCAGGGGGGTTGGACCAGATGATCTCCAGAGGTCCCTTCCAACCCCTGTGATTCTGTGATTTCTCTTCTCCCCAAGCAAGCTTAGATTTGTTTACATAATTTTCTTCTGATAGCATCAGCGTTAAAAAATGTGAGGTGAGGCAACAAAATCCTGTGGTCATTTTAAATGCTCTGTTAGAAAATAGAAAGCTGCTGACTCCTGACCAATGCACAGTAGGAAAACGTATAGTTTTTAATGTCAGCTGAAGCAGGAGATTCCAATTTGTGCTGTACCCATTATGGGCTTGAATGAGTCTTGTAACAGCACTCTGCTGTCCATTAAAGTAGACACCTCTAAGACAGAAGCAGACACTTGTATCTGCACTCCAGTCAGGAAAATGAGATGGGTCACATCCATCTCATTCTTTGCAATCCAAGAGTGAAAAAATGTTATGTGCAAGTACAAACGGAGGGTGCAACATCTATTTTATTAAACAATGTAATTCTCATTAGTATTGAGAAATTATCAACATAAACATTCAAGGGCTGACAGTGTATGTGTTGATAAAGTTAGGAAGAAATAGTTTTAGGATGTTTATATATACGTATATGTGTGGAAAACAGTGACTTGTTTCTAATTGTGAGCACTGTATCACCTTTATATTTTGATACAAATACTGATACTGTAGAGTGATTTAATCCTGCTTTTAGCTTGCTCTTTTTTTTTTTTTTTTTTTTAAGTGGTATACTAGATTTTTTAAAACTGAGCAGGCATGTTATTAAGGAGGGTCTGGACCTGCCACAGGTTGGCAGGGAAGCAGATCAGATCACTTACAGGTAAGATCTCTTCACTTACAAAAATCAGGCCAAATCTGTGAAAGCAGAAGTGTCGAAGTATTCATAAAGCATGGGTTAGCAACTTAGCAAATGAGCATGAACAGGCACTTTTGAGAACTTGGAGCTGATTTGAACAATGGGAATCTGACCTGTGCCACCAAGGCAAGAAAGCTGCAGGAGGGAGTGGGACCCTGCTGTCCTGCACAGTGTCACTTTCAAAATCCCTGGGAGTTGAGCAGTGCTTTATACTGTTGATTTTGAGCATCAGTTAATGCTCTTTCAGATTAATTTTGGAATGTACTTGACTAAGCAATCTATAGGTGTATCTATAGATTATCCTTAATAGTAGCCGGTCACCCTAGCCATCTGGTAACTGCTTGCTCTGATGGCTTACTTGTATGGACTTTCTCTAGCCTTGGTAAGCATGTGTATGCTCAACTTATTATTGGTCACCACAGAGAAATACTTTAGCAAATGGATACCCTTAAATGGCTTCTTGTTTGTAATGCAAGGCTGGTTTATTTTTTCCTTAAGTTCATACACGATCTACACCCCTGCAGAGACTGGTTGCATATGAACAATCTAGAATATCAGTTCAATTGTTTAGAAGCGACATTCAGACTGTCTAGAAGGAGGCAGTATGTCTTTCTTCAGTCTTTCAGCGCCAATATTTTTATTGTCATTCAAAGTCCAGCAACGTGTGCTTTTAATTTAGCTGATAAATCTGCTGCAGCCTGTGAAACAAGAAATGACTGAGCCCATTAGAGGCTTTGAAAAATGGAGCATTTCATTTGGGGGCCATTAGGTTTCAATGCCACTGATTCACTTACTGGATTTTCAACTTAACAGATTTGATTTATTGGGACAGAACTATGAAATATCAGTTTTTATGTTGATGGCCTGAATAAATGATGTGGCATGGCATGATTCACCTGGTAATGGCAACAACTAAGCAAAGCTGATGCTGTCTCGTATGCAGTGCTTGGAATAGATGCACATGGTGCCTCTTTCTGACTCTTGGCTGGACAAAAGGAGAGGGAAGCTGGTTGGCAGCATTTAGAAATTGTTTGACAGATAATGGATTGTGAGGACTTGGTCTCTGTAGAGCAAGAGGGCTTGCAGGTTATACCTGCTATCAAATTACTGCAGACTTTAAAAAAACTCGCTCCAGCAAATAATTTAGCCTTTCCACACAATAAAAAAGAGATGGGTGAAGGAGTGGAAGGAGGTTTGTTTGCACTAAATCTGATCCTGTTAAGATGTATTCAGATTGCTAAATTCTCGAGATCTCTGTAAAGGACAAACCATTGCAAAAGGACTCGCACTCTTCCTGTGTTTGGAAGCATTACATTTGAAATGAGGTGGGCTCTACTGCTTTTTCCTAAATCACAGATGAAAATAATGGACAGCTTGGTGCCCAATCTTCTTTGCTAGATTCCACTTGGGTTCATAAATTGAGGTTCATTTGAACGACCTTGTTAATTTTATTTTAAAAAACCAACCAAACAAACAAAACCCCAGAACCCAAAGCTCACATTTTGACATAAATAATTACATGGTTTGGCTTAAATCAAAAGTTACAGATTTCTGCGACCTTTCTCTGGGAATGTAAAGGGGGAGTTTGCCTAAGACCATTAGTGTTAGAAGACCCATGTAGAAATTACCGTGGGGTGACACGCAGATGTCCTGGTGTTTATCTGTCTTTATTTCAGCGGTTGCTGGGCTCGGGCGTGAGCCTGGCAGTCCCGGGCTCCTTAGCTAGCCTGCCAGTGTGGGAGAACCAACAGTCTGGAAAGAGGTGGGGGATGAGCAGGGTGTAATACCGGGATCTTGGGAAAGCAGACTGTAGCCCCTGCTGGGATTCCAGTCCTGACCAGCACCCTCGAGGCAAAGTGGGAACATTTCCCTTCCCAGCCTCATTAGTATATTTTATACACTGAAAAAACAACAGAAAACATCCTTTGTCATTATGGCTGGTTTTGTGTGCAGAACTATTTTTAAACTAGTATTGCAGCTGAGCAATTGAGTCTGACGCCTCAGCCTTGCAGGATGGCTGCTGGAGAACTGGAAACATGTCAGCTCAGGGTCATCCTAACCTGAATTTATTGTACATGGGTGTGCCCTTGATTGTGCTGTCAAGGGCAGAGCATTCACAAGTCCCTCTCACAGTCACATCCAACAGGGAAAACTGTTATGACCTCTCCTGAGTATGTGCCTGAAGAGAGGTAATGTGAATGATGTAGCTCTGCCCTTGAAAAGACAGACTGCAGTCTGCTCTCAGAAGATGATCTGGACGTAGAAAACCTCGCTACTGACTAGCTGGGACCAGCTTTCTGCATCATAATTGTCTTCTCGAAAACAGATTAAAAAAAAAGGAACAACTGCACATAGTGATGGCACTGCTAACTCATGTCTACAGAAAAGGTTAGAGAAAAACTAAGCAATCCACACTTAAGCAGCTCTCAGGGTACCACAGAAATCTGTAGGCAAAGGCACAGTTCAGATTACGAAAGAGACAGGTCAGTGTCTGGAAGACAGAACAGCCTTGTTTGTGTAAGAATTTATAACGTACCTCAACTCCTTGAGAACTTTTCTGCAGCCAAGGACAGCTCACAACGCTGACACATCTCTTTTAGGACTGAGGAATTAACTGCACAATCATACTTGTTCTCGGAGATGGAAAGTGTTCTGAAGGAGCCAAATGGACACTTGATAAAAATGTGGGTTTTCCTGGAAAGGAATGCCAACTTCAGTCTGAAGAGCACCTTTGGTCTTAGTGTTGCCAATGCTAACCAAAAAACCCAAAAATTCTGAAAATGCTGATGCTTCTGAGAAGATCAGCTAGACAGACCTTCTGATCCTCACTGTATGGCAAGAGATTGCAGCATATGGAAATGCATCATCAGGCAACAGGCTCAAATGCCAGCCTGCTTCTTTCTTCCTTCAGAAGGCATCAGTTCTAAGTAATTCACAAAATGTTCCAGCAGACTGTGAAGTATAAAACTACCTGGATGCACCCCCTCTTTGAGCTCTGGCACGTGATCAGTTTGATTACAATCAGGAAAAAAAGATTTATGCAATTTCTGCAAAGCTTGCATGATGTATGAAGCTCGTTGCTGGACTGATCAGTGCCTTTTGAAATATAGGCTATCCATCATCTTCTGCCCATATGCCCTCACACAGCCATCTGTCAAGGAGGCTGATGTCAGCAAATTCAAGAAAGATGGTGTAATCACCACCTTCCAAACATAGCTGCAGCTTTGAGGGTGGCATTAATGAGGAACTGGGCAAAAGATCTTGCTCCATCTGGTTCTGCAGTTGTGCATTAGACACTGAAACTGATTTAATACCAATAAAGAAGAGGTCAAATATATCTTTTGCACATTTGCCTTAATATTGTGCTCAATACTATACTTTTCACTGCTCCGTTAAAAACCCATGAGGAGAAATGTTACAAGACCTTGTATACCCTGACTTTGTAAGGCTGCAGAAGGAGGATGTGACTAAAGAGAGTCAAATACTTGGAAAGAAAAGAATCACATTTTCTTATGTTTCTAACATCACGGCATTAGAAACCCGGTCACCATGCTTGTAGGGGCACTTCTATTATATCGTCCTCAGTGCAGAATTACTCAAGCATTCCTCATGCATCTAGGAGATGTTATCATTAATGCACTTGAGCAGAAACCCCTTCTCAGCCTTGATGGTTCCTATGCAGCTAAGGAAGCTGAAAGAGAAAGTCTAGCTGTGAAGAAGTGATGTTTCCAGTGCTTTTTTTCATTGTTTACCCAAACTTCTGGTAAAGGACAAGGCTCTCGGCTTTCAGATGCTTCTGCTGCACCCTTATATAAGATGAAAGTCACATTTCACATGATAACCATTATGGCATCCTGTTTACCTGCACGTAGAAACTGGAAGGCTCAGATCAGACTATACTATGCTGTCTAAACATTTATTTTGCAGACAGAGAAGTCTTGGTGGCTGTAAGGGCTCCCTGACATCCTCTTTTAAAGCATGCCAACTCTCTGCCAGTAACTGGAAGAAGACTTCAGATACAGGTATTTGTAGGCAAATCTGTAGGAGACCACTGTATGCTATAAAACAAATCACCTCGAGAAGGGGGAGGCGAGCAGGCAGGAAAGGTAACTCCAAAAACCTCAGTAAACCTTGTGTAACCATTAGAAATTTGTGTACTTGTACAACTTTTCTTGAGCCAGAACTGGCTGAAGACATCCCAGGTGTAAAGCTAATACTGAACTCACTCCCGATCAGTGTGCCTTGTCCTCCACCACAGCCATGCCTGCACACACTAAGTAGAACCCTTATTCTCCTGTTGGGACTGAGGAACACCCCCCTACCAGGACCCAGGCAGCAGCAGCAGCAGCGCTCCGCAGAGCTGGGGAGCTACGACACCACCACCTGGCACTGCTGCAGCCGGTCAAGCACCACCGCCATGGAGGGTCGCAGTGTTCAGTGCAGTGGCAGCCGGTGTCTGTCCTCACTGTATGGCAACCTCCTGTCCCAGCTCTGGAGTGAACGATAAACGATGGGGAAGGGGAGAGGGAGCGGATGGGGGGGGGTGGTCTTGCTGATCTGTTGGCCAAGGCAACTACCCAGCTACCAGAAGCAAGCCCTGCTTGGTTTTTGAGGCCAGCCTATTCTCACATGATGGAGTATGCAGCCAGCAGAAGTCACTATCGACACTCCTCTGAAGAAACAATTTTTCAGTGAGGTGGCAATCATATTTAAATAGGCAATATCTGGACTATTTCCTCCAAACTATAATGCTGTATAATCAGACTGAGAGAAATTAATAACAAGACAGGTGTTGAGGTCAAATATGTTATAGTCAGTTGGTGGCTGTTTCAAAAGTGGGATGTTCTAAACTTGCTCTTATACTAAACTTCAAAATGTCAGGAACAGTTGGAGAATAATTACAATTTTAAGCAGACAACACCATTCCCTATGCTAGAGTCAATTTAATTAAAGGCATGTGAGTGAGAAGTTCATAGAATGATAGAACAGCCCAGGTTGGAAGGGACCTCAAAAGATCATCTGGTCCAACCTTTCATGGAAAAGGGACCCTAAGTGAGATTATCTAGCACCCTGTCCAGTCAAGTCTTGAAAACCTCTAGTGACGGGGACTCACTGTAAAAAATTTCTTTCTTACATCAAGATGAAACCTCTCCTGAGGCTGGAGGTAGATACGTGAACAACAATAAGGAAGGCTGTGTATAGCCATCGTGTGTAGCAGTAGGATATGTTCAGTGTTCCTGAGTTTGGGGTCTGGGGTTGTGTTTTTCACAGTTAACTTTGGGGCTGCTGAGCTCTTCACAGTGACACATCAGCAAGGTGAAACCACTTGTACCTCAAAAACCATCTGTGCAATGAAATTGCTTCTTTCTCTGCACATCTCCATGAGCTTCCCCACACTGGTAATCTGCTGGTATGTTATCAAATTGCCCATCTTTGTTAGGTCTTTCCAAAGTTTATTGCAATTCTCTGCTGACTGGCTTTTATCACCTCTCTGCTTGGTCCCTCCTTCCAGGGTGCGAACAAAAAAGCCATTCAGGTTTATGAGGTGCAATCTGCTCTTTGCAGGCCCATGCTGTTGCTGTTTATTTAGCAGTTGTCTGCCTTGTGCTTCCAGGTTAATTCCCTTATCATTTGGTCGGTTGTTTTTACCAGTACTGATGTCAAACTAAGTGATAATGTTCTAGACTTTGCCCATCTTTATTACACATCGATACCACATTTGCACTCTCAGCTGTTTCTAGTTAATTTTAAATAAATATGTGCTAATGGTACCTTTGTATCTCCTCCCTGACAGTTCTAGAAAAAAACTAGCAGAGGTGTGACCTTGCTGCCTTGGGCTTTGTGAGAAATCACTGCATGAGCTTGGGTAGAGGAAAGCCGTGCAGGTCTGAGGGTACGCATTCCCTTTCAGGGGATGCTGGCTCCTCAGCACACAACACTTAATATCCTGGGATGCAGTCCTCAGTCCATTTATTTTACAAACATAGACACAGACTCTCCTCACCTCAGAACATAATGGCCACATCCAAACTGAAATCTGGATGCTGACAAGGAGCCCAAGTCCTTTGCCCCTGCCGACATAGTCTGGCATATGCCACGCTCCTGAAATGCCGCTTGTTTTCTATATTTCCATTTCCTTAAAATGGAGTCTCCCAAATAGGCTAATTACCTGTATGTTACTTGAGTTGAGTTACATTCTGCAACCTAGAGGGTACATGGGGACTTGGTCTGGATTTTGTGTTGTATATGCTCCAACTTGCAGTTATACTGCCAGAAGTCAGTAACTTATATTTATAATGGCAAAGGTGTGGAAGAAACTAACAAGCTCTTTACAGTAAGCAAACTCACTACCAGCTGGCAAAATGATGGCAGGAAATTCTGTCTTACAATGTAGCCTCTTATATTTGCTTTTGTGTATTAGTAATCTTCTGGAAGTATATCCTCAAACACATCAAACCCAACATACGATGGAAATCACAGTTATCATCGCAGTGACAAGTAAAGCAGATGACTTGTCTTGAAAACTTTAAACTCCTCATCTGATTTGTTTAAAAAACCCCCTCAGAAACTACTTAGCATCTGTATTTTCATCCTTAATAATTAGTGCATTGAACCAATACTGTGCTTTACAGTGGTGATTGTCTTTTATCTGAGAATTGAGCTGTCAGATTAAACCTCCTCTTAATTCGAGACTGACAGCATTTTCCTTCCTTCTAATTGCCACCATGAGAAATTAAGTCTTTTCTTTTGCCTCACCTTAATTTTATATTTATAGCTTCATCACCTTCCTCCCCCTACAATTTTCTTTTTCATTCATCTTCGGCATTTATTTATGCCTCAACATTATTCCCCTCCTGTGTCACAGTGCTCCTCCATTCCAGCTACTTTTTATCAAAACATAGCAATGTCTCCCCGTAGAAAACTGCATTAGGCTGAAGAGTTTGTGCTGCTTCACGATAACTCAGATAAATGTCTGAAAGAATTAATAATTATATCCAACCCAGAGCACTCTTTATCTGCCTTCTTCAGGCACAGTTAAACTGTCTCAGGTAAAGATTATTGCCCATAGATTAGAATTAGGGCTGTATTTTGTAAGTCTCCACTGAATTTCATCTTTTGATACCTGGAAAAGAATGTTCAATCAGTTGCATTTCCCTTTATGGGACATTCATATATTTGCGAAATAAATGTATTTCCTCACAGATGTGACTGATGGTGACAGCAAGAACCAAGTTTACTTAATCTGAGTCTTTATCACCTCTGGAATAAATGGATGACTACTGTGACTCTAGAATCTTTCTGGTTTAGAGGAAAAAGGCAAGTGGGCATTTGAACTAATTCTATTATTTAAGAGCCAAAAGATATTATTTAGAGAAGAGCACAGATTCACTAATAGAAATGAAGAAATAACCCTCCCATTTTCTTAGTGGTACTGGACTTAACAGTACAGAGGAATATTAACAAAGTATTGGAAACCTGTTGTAGAATTTGTCATATTTTTAATTTTTTGGCCAGAGCTTACAGGCATTTTTTTAATAGCCCATTTAAGTCATAAAGTACTAGTGTCAGATTTGTACAACCCATCCACACATATGTACAGGCCTTTTTACCCAGACAACAGATAAGCTACAGTGAACTTCAGCGGTACCAGAGATATGTCTTTGTAGATGTATAGTGAACCAGCTATCTTTGAAATAAGTACCTATTAGGTAAGGGTATTTTGTTTGAAGTGCATATCTTTTAAACATGTTAGACCTAAAAAGAGGATATGAAAAGCGAAAGAAACAAGAATGAGCCACAGTGAGCTGAAATTCTGAGTCATCTTATTAGTTGCTTTAACTTTTTAATACCTCAGGGGATTATCCGTTGTTTCACAGTACATAATAGGATATAAGGACTGTTCTGAAGGTCATCTGCACAGCATAACTAGCAATTTTTTAACATCTTTACAAAAACACTGTATTCCAGAAGTTGTGTCTTCTGAGCAAACTCAAGTTGTTTCACCCTGGTGTGAAAATGAGTGGGTTGGAGGCTGCACCGAAGAAGAAAATGTCAGCTGCAAAATGCACGTCCCCTGTTCCTCTCACAAACATACCCCTGGTTTGATCTATTGCTTACAACACTCCAGGTCTCAAAATTAAGGCTAAGGCAGGCAGGCAGCTAGACATCATCAAATGATTGCTATATGCACTGCATTTCAACACTATGATATCAAAATTACAGTTTTTATTTTGGCTGTTGTCCAAACCTTTCCAATATGCCTTCCATTTCTTTTGCCACCTACCAGTTAGAGAGGCCATCTGTCTTCCCAGTGAAAGTTAAAGAGCTGATATATGAAAAGCACCAGCTCATTATAAAATAACTTTCCCCATGTTTTGTATTCATGTAATTTTATAGTGATCAGACTCAGTTTCTTGTTGCTCTTCCTTAGTACAGACAAGTTTTCTTAGCTATTGAGAGTGTCACTGTTAAGTAAATGTTGTTGGGGTTTTTTTCTCTGAGTGCAGCTCTCTGAGAAGGCATCGGTTGGAACAATCTGGTGTTCCTTCATGAAGATTTTCCCTTCTGGTTTGAAAGTGACATACGTGTAGGATGAAAATTACATATTTCTTCAAGAGGACGTGCTATTTTTTGCTATTTGAGATCTGTACATTCTGTTCATGTTCCATAAAAGATGAATGTAAAAAGCTTTTTTTTTCCTTGTTTGAAGTTCTTGGAGAAAGTCCACACTATTCCCTCTGATATTACAGAAAAAAATTATGTCCCAGAAATGTATTAAAAAGTAACATGGAACAGATTCTGTTGTGCAAGAGAAATAATAGATATATCCCAGCTGGGTTCCTGGACTCTCTTAATTTTCATTTACTTTCATCCGATCAATTCTTTGCAGTTCTGTCTGGTAGCTGATATAGTACATCAGGGAAATTACAGCTGATTTCTAAAACCTATTTCAAGGAAAGCGTTGAATGAAACTGAAGGCTCAGCACAGAAGTGACAGAAAGAGATAGCTTTCCTGCTCCCTCATCTTGAAGGGCTGTACTGCAAATCACTGTAAATATTTCCTTTTTTGATTACTGAAAATGTTAGGGATACTGCTTAAATAATGATACAGAAAGACTAGGGGTTAGGAAAGAATTTTTCTCAAGCTTTTGGTGAAACCGATGAAACCTTAAAAATTCCCAAACTGATAAAAAATAGATGAAATACCTTTTAAGGCTCTTATATCATATCTTGTGCCCAAAGGTACTCTTATATAAATGTTGATGGTAATTTAACTTTCCCTTCATATACATATAGAAAGGCATATTATAAGGGGTTAGCTAATCTATATAGAGGTGTGGTGCCAATCTCTATGCCAGCCGTCCTGTGAATAATTAAGGGAAATCCACCTGAAAAATGCGTCCTCGTTCCATGGCTGACTTCTGAAAAGTAAGTTAGCCGCTCCCCTAGGTTTTATATTTTTTGAAGACAAGAATGAGTGCTTCATTTCTTGCAAAACAGATGACACTGCTTATGAAAGAGATGCAAAATACAGGTAATCGGGGTATAAGATCTCCCTTCTGAGTTTCTCTTACATTTCACACTTTCCCTAGTAAAGTAAATCAAGGATTGGAAATATGGTTTCTCCAGTGACAATTAATTGGTTTCAAAAGTGCAATTGTACAGAATTTTTATTGTTACTATTCCTTATAGCAGTAGGTATTAATGTAGTATTCTAAATAGCATGATTTGGCCTATTACAGGGGATACAGAGAACACATGAATAGTTAACCCCTAACTTAATGCCAGAAAAACTGTTAATAATACTATCCTTTGCATAGAGCCATCCTGAAATTCTGCCTCTGGTTTCCAGTTCAGATTGGTATTCATGCAATGGAGAAAAAAAAATAAAAATGCACAACTGAATGAAATGAACCAAAGTGGTGGCCAGTGGTTTTTAATGAATTCTCATATATTGCAACTCAATGCATACCATTAGATTGCTTTCCCTTTTATTTTGAACAAGAGGATTCTGATTATTTTCTAAAATGTTGATTTTAGCAGCTGAGTTCTATATACGGGTGCTGACTGGTAACTGTTTTCAAATTTTCTATAGTTCTTTACACAATTATTTTACTTTGGATTAATTTTTTAATAGATAGAGGGACCTGTCCAAAATAAAAAGATGTGAACATTCCTCTCACTGTGTTATTAACGTGATGTAACATTACACAACATTAAACAGTTGAACAAGATTCAGAGTTTGAGAATAGGCACTTCTGTATATCTAGATATTCTGGTGCAAACTGTAGAAAACATATGGCTAAGTTGATAAATGTTACTGACTTTTTCTCACCTAGGGTATTTAAAGTGAAACTGTTCTTTGAATTGAAAGCATGGTTTTGCAGAATGGCCTTGGTCCGAAATTCACCTTTTCTTTAAGAAAGTACTTCCTTCCTAGAGCTCTGCTCCCTGATAAGGAGGAAATAGAGGAAGAACGAAGGTATTCTGTTGGTCAAGTGGCAAAGAGTTTCCTGCTGATGTTATGAAGATGGAAATCGCCAGTCACAGACAGATGCCCTACGTTCACAGGCTGTACACATGGCAGCCTTTTAGATTCCAGCTCGTTTATCCAGTGCAAAGCATCACCTGACTGCTTTGCTCCAGGCCTTCTTCTCTGGTGGGTGGTAATAATTGCTAGAGTAATAACTCTGACAGCTCAAACAAAATCCTGACTTCAAGCAAGTATGCAAACGATTGCTTTGAAATGAGCTATATTATTTCTATTGCTTTATAGGCAAAACTAGTTCAAATTACAGAGAAGTGGATAGATAACAGGCTTACTGCTTATCTGCTCTGTACCCCTTTAAGAACCCCTTAAGTATTGGTGATGATAATTCTAAAAGCAGAGTTTCCCCAGGTCTGTAAAGGACACCGAATCTCCTTATGCCCATTGCAACCAGACATAAAATAATGTTTATCTCTTGTAGGTGCCTTCTACACGGTGTGTAACTAGATTTTTTCAAGCAGAATTAGGCTTTTTGAGTACAGAAAATGCTTTGACAGCTCAGGTATGACTGAAGAACCCCAAATTCTAGAGGAATTACCTTCTACCGGTCTAAATAACCCAGGAGCTGATTAACAAGGCACTAGGGGATGCTGCTTTGGTCCCACCACAGGAAGGCATCCTCTGTCAGAGAGACAGTCAGAAGCACTATCTGATTCAGCCAGCCCTTTTTAATCTGATGCCATATCTGAGGCAAGCCCAGTTATTTCATAGTGGACCCAATTCACTAATAAAGGTTAAACTACATTTACAGCAATCCTTCCTTTATTCCAGAAGTTGAGCCAGACTTATTTCCTTCTCTTTCTCTCCTCTGACTCTACAGCTACAGCCACAGTTGAAGTCCTTGGAATTTCCTATAGCTAAAAAAAATTGCTGTATCTAGGATCAAGTTATGTTATCCTAAAGATGTAAGCATTTTAAACAATCCAAGAAAATAGGGATTTTCTAAAAAAATAATTACAGTATACCTGTAAAACACTTTTAGAAGATTCTGGTAAGATATGTGAAATACATATCCTGAATATCCAAAGTGAGGATAGAAAATACGAAGTATGATTATGTAGTCAGAATTTAGATTCTCTTCAGGAACTGAAATGACATTTTTGGTTATTTTTTTAATCACTCTTATGCCTAATGAGTGAAGTGAACAAAATAAAATTGCTTTCCATGGAGAGCTACGGGGCCTTCCTCAAATCTCAGAGAACAGCAGGCTGTGGTGCTGCATCTCAACACCATCTGTTCTTTGGGTTTGAAATGATTTATGGGAATTGAAGTGTTCACGTTTTCCTGTTGACAGTTCAACTTCAGCAATATGTTCTCAGGCAACAATGAAAATCTAAGCAAACATATACTACCACTAAAGTTTATGCTTCTGAAAAAGTTATGTGGTATATTGAATATAGAAACCGATATCAATAAAATGTTATTCAGCTCAGTATATAAATACACTCGAAAGAAACTACTAGACCTCCTTGCTTCCACCCCAGTAGTCACTTTGGATAGATATTCAAAGTATTCACTTAAAGTGTTTTAGAAATCTCTGAAAACTTGCATCAGCCTTCGTGGGAACAGGGTCAAGCCAACACTGAATACATGTTAATATCTCTGCTCCCTCCCATCCTTCTATACAAAAAAAAAAAGATTGCCACACCAGCCAATTTTATGGTGCTGGTCTCTGCCATGTTATTTAAACCTGTTCTTTATCCTGTTTGAGGATGCTTTCGCATTCAGAATGACTACTGTCTTCACACTTGGCTGTTATTTTTTTAGCTCAGGAATTGAAGTATGCAATTTCATTTTCATGTATTCTACGGGCTCTGTGGGAAAGAGTTAGTTGGGGCCCATATTCTACAACCTCCTGTCCTGACTCTCTGTCCCTCAGGGAAGAGGCGCCGAACAGTTGGAGCTGGCCAGAGGATGGCAATTCCATTACGCATCCAATTTGAAAGTTTCAAACTTCGCACTTGTTTTGCGATAGAGCAAAGGACTTGTGATTACTGCCACAAAGCTCAACACGCCTGTCCTCTGGACATAAAACCAGAGCTTCTTGGGTCCTGAGCCTCAAATCAAATTCCAGAGGAGTTTGCTCCACCTTCAGCCTGGTGGTCAAGGCGTGAAACACCTGCCTTTGATTCCTTACTCTGTTGCGTTCAGAACAGTCCTCCATCTCAGTTTTCTCTGGCCGAGGCAGTGCACAGATCAGAGCATGAGCTTCCTGCGCTGCCAGCAGATTCCCGGTCACTTGGCTAAAGCAGTCAGAGGTTAGTTTTCCACTGAATCCTGAGGTTCTGAAGATTTCTCGTGAAATTTTCCTTGAAATGAAAAGGTTGCAGTTCCAACTTGATTAACAAAACACATTAATAAAAGCTTGGTTTTGTACCGACTCAAGGCAAATCTTACTCAAATCAGTAAAAATTTTCCTTAAGAGAGCAAGAATAAAGGCTACAGCAAAAATGGTGATTTGTTATCCCATAGAAACTGTAGAAGACAGTCTCAATGAAACTGGGAAGAGAAAAGGCTGCATTTGTCTTTCAGGTACCTCAGGAGGATACAGCTAACCATGTGGTGGAAGCATGTTGTAGTCCTTAGGAAGAGGTAGATCGTTATCCACCATATCAGTTTTTACATCCAGACTTGCCAAGACCTGTTTACAGTTAAGATCTTATTTTTCTAGCAAATCCAACACGATCTGTGTACACTTATCTCCTTATTCAGTAGCTCTCACAAAAGAACCATGCTCTGCTTAGCACTTTATTAGTATCCTAGAGTTTTGCTGTCTTTCCCATTGCCTCCATGAGTTGGATCAATGCCAGCCTCACCCACCACCTTTGTAAAGATTTAAATTGTGCTTTAGTTCCTCACCTCCTTCGCCCACTGTTCATTGTTTCTCTGTCTCTGAACCTTTAGCATCCTGTCTTTCCTTCTTCCGTTCATTTCTGTCTTTTTTTACTCAGGAATTCTGAAAAAAATACCCAGAAAAAAAAAAAAGTGAGAAAATTGAACAAAATAAATAATATGCAATTTATCAAACTATATTCTAATATCTATATAATCAACATTATATAATTGAAATATCATCAAAATAGCTACCTAAATCATGTAGCCATTTATGAGGGGAACAAAATTATTCATAGGAAACTACTTATCAGTTTCCTTCAATATTCAAAGCATGTCCACTTCTATAAGACATCGAGTTTAAAACCCTTCTGTATGGAGTAAGAACTAGTGCACAGAAAGACTGTAGAATCAAATCTCTGGTAAATATGATTGCAAAATACTTGGAAGATACAAAGTACAATTGTAAGCATAGCCCGTTTGCAAGGGGTAATAATCTGCTGGGGTAGATTGATGGGACTTTTTTGCCTGTATTGACAAAAATCTGTCCTTCGATGAAAATCACAGATTTAAAGCCTACTTATCTTCAGTGGTAGAGATTATATAATGTGTGTTTCTCTTTCACTTCATTATGAAATTTCTACCAACAAAAGATGATTTTTAAGCATGCAAGGTCTCTTTTCTTACACTTCAAATCCTGTATGTTTATTCAGAGCATACAGTCTGATGAGAGCACATCTTCTCATAATAGTTTTTTTATACAGTGACAGATGATGTTAATATTTCCAAAGCATCAAATGTAACAGCTTGGCTCTGCTTAATCATCTGGCTTTTTTTGTTTCATTTCACATCGAGTTGTAATTGCACATTGAAAAAATTCTAAAAATCTAATCTAATGTCCAAGTAAAAAACAAATATTTACTGAAGAAACACAGAGCATGATATTTGATAGGCACAAAAATGCATGAATTATATGCAACATCATTTTTGCTGGTTTGTGGCTGCCCCATTGTCTGTATTTCCATTTCACCAGGATCTGGTTTAGTATCTTAAAAGCAGAGCAGCAAGATGTCTTTTCTCCCCCTGCTAGGGCTTGGAAAAAAAAATCTTCCATCTCCTTCTACTGATCCTTTCTGGATGACTGCATTAATTGTATTTCTTCTTTTCCTGTGGAAGATTACAATAACAAGAACTTGTGTGGGATGGGATGAAATAAATAGGAAAATATCAAACACGTTTCTCAGTGTGAGAAGATTCTAGCGTAAGTAAGTACTGAAATATAACCTGTAACAACTTCAAATGCCTGGTACCTACTTTATGCAAACTAAGAAAGCAGAAGGAAATTGAAGTAACTACCCAACGTACAGTAAAGCTTCAGAAATAAAAAATAAATATGAGATTGAAGGCTTTTGGTCCAGTTCTGTTTTTGAGATGAATTTAACGTTCAGCTGCTTATACATCATTGCATCACGACACATTTCAGTTCGACATTCAGCACCTGTAGCACCTGCACTTGACTGTGTTGCAGTCTAATTCAAATAGAGATCACATAGTAAGTTTAGTATGCAGAACATTTGCTACATTAAGAACGTACTCCTTTGAGATACTTTTACACTAAGCTTTCCTACATCTTCAAAAAACTGTATGAATAAAGCCATGGCTTCTTCCAGAGCTTTAATATTCCCTGAGATAAAAGCGAATAACTCACAAACTGCACTTTGTGAAAACAGTATGACAAATTTCACAATTTGCCAACTAAGTCAGCTCTAATTAGGTGTGGAATTCAGTTGTACATCCTGCAATAAATTTTCTGCAGATTTTGTTAGGTGACATCGGACAAAACCATGACTAAACTCTATGCAGTTGCATATGTTATTTACTACGCTAATCACAGGGGAGCATCCACGTGCTAGAAAGCCATGTATCGTCATTCCATACTCACAGACTAATCATTAGAAAGATAACGGCTGCAGATTAATGTGAATCCACATGGCAAGGCAGGGCTTGTGTGTCTTCTGGCTCTTTGCTTACCCATTCAGGCTCCCATGCCGACTGCCGTAATCCCTGCTCTTCCAGCAGTTACTCATTTCAACTGCTCACCGTCTTCTGTCTTCTCTCATCCTTTCCAATGCATGGAACTTGTTTGCCAAATGTGGTTTTTTGGAAATGTTTAATAAATTGCCATAGTTCATATATGTTTCTCATACACTCTATTGCACGTATTTTTCCCTAGAAGATAAAAACTGCACTTTGAAGTCATATAACCTCTCCTTGTCAGGCTGTTGCCCACAGTGACAGTGACCAAGAACTGGACAGGAGACACAGACCCAGATATATGTTCCACATGGCATGTGTCTGTGTAGCCTGCATGCACACTTTTGGAAGCAAAAGGATCAGATGAGAAGGATTTGGAAGTAGAGTTATGAAGAATTTTTGGACAAAATGCTTTTTTTTAGGTATTGGTATGAAATAATGATTTTTTTTTTAAATTTTGGTGTTAAAATATTGAAATCAGGTAACAAAATGTGCTATCAAAATTGGTTGTAAATGTCTCTGTTAGATAATACTAGAAAAAGACTACATGGCTGATTCTTTCGAGATATTCCTGGAGGCTTTCGTCCTTTTTCAGTTATATTTTTGTATGGCTTAGGGTACCGATTGCTAATCTGTTGCATGTAAGTGTTTGCCTTAGCAAAGTGATATTGGCTATGATGGATGTGAAAAGGAAAAATAATGCTGTGTTAATTAACAGAAGAAAGAAAAAAATTGGTAAGCATAATCACTGTCTTCTGTTAGGAGAAAAACACAGTCTGAAGTGATACAGCAGAGCTTTGAGGCACTGAACAAAGTAAATCAATATCTTCATTAAGAAGGACAAGTAAGGTAGTAAAAATCAGTATTTCACCATCTCCCTTGGCTTCCCCCACTCCTCAAAGCTCTGTAAGACACATCTGCTTGCCTGGAGTCATAACAGAGATAAATAGTGGTGCTGAGATTAGAAACCTGGAGTTCCAGTTCCTAGAATGTATTTATTTGTTTTCTTAATATGTTGTGGAAATCTATTTTACTCTGCCCACAATACTTGAGGGTCTGAGGAATCAGTTAATCCAGAGAAAAGGTGTGAAAGTAGGGCTTCAAAGCGGCGTGAACTATGCTGCTTTTTCACTGCTTTAGCTATTTCAATTTCCTGCAAAGTGGCATCTGTTACTGGAAATCTTATGGAATATCCTACAAGGGAAAACTCAGAGGCTGTGTATCTACTGTGTCAGAGTACCTGCCTTTGGAACCTTAAAAACTGAAGCAATAAAATTTTGAGTTTTAGTGTTGTTCCTTCTAGTATTGTTCCTCTTAGGACTGTGCCTTTTCCAAATGTGATGTGATTTTGGAATTCCTACTTTTGTTTGAAAACATTTTATTCTGCCCTACTTCTGCCTCTAACACCTGCTAACCTATGTTGAGCTGTTAAACTAAGACTATTTTCTTTATTAAAGGATGACACATGGAAGTCTAAAGTTATCCCTTAAAATATTTTTTACTGGACTAAATAAAATAGAATAATGAGATGCAATAATATTTAACATTTGTCACTACTTCTAAAGAGACTGAATAGGAGTGAGTAATTTTGCATTATCATGATTATTTCATATCATTAATAATACATTGTTAGAATATTATTACATCAGCCCCACTAATATCATAGATTCAGTACTGCTTTGAGAGCATGTACTTGGAATCAGGAATCTAAGAGTATTTCTTATTTACTCAGTTGCAGTCCTGCCACGGTGGTGGTTCAATGAATGCTGCCTCTTACTCATTTAGAAGTCTAACTGCTGTCTTAAAACATTGCTATTCATTTTTATTTCACATAGCCAAATGAATTTTGCTCTCCCCTAAAAATATCATTAGTGTTATTCCTATAGGAGATTACTTATGGTTTTAGAAAAATTGAAATTGTAGAGCTTTTCATACAGCCTTCACAATCTGATGTTCCTTGTAATTTACATATTAAAAACCATTATTTATAAAGAAAATATATGCTATTCTTATCTGCAGGGAGAACATGGTATAATTCATTTTTCCTCTTTTTTTGCCTTGACAACCTAAGCCTTGATTGCTCTGTATAAATCCTAATTATTAGAGAAAGATGACAGATTCAGGATGGAGAATAGAAGGAAGAGGCCAAAAGCAGAAGGCTATTCCCAGGATAAAGAAGCCATCAAAATGCTAATAAGCCCTATTCCAAAAGGGTATTACTGTTTCTTTGTTCAGCTTTATTTATAAACACACACGGCTGAAGCGATGGTTCCATCTGCACAGCCGAAAAAGCTCTGTGTCCAAATTACCCACGGCTCCAGAACCCACAGAGAATAAAAAGCCCTGATCAGTTAGACAGCTTTCAGAAAAAGCACTGGACTGAAAAATGACAAAAGTCTCCAGAAATCTAAAGTTTAGGTGGGAAGCCTTCTTTGTACAGAAGTTATTCTGAATCAACTAGACAGGAGAGAACTGAACTCTCTAGTTGATCTTGGTCTGGTGG
The DNA here is from genome assembly GCA_008921705.1 of Burhinus oedicnemus. Classification (NCBI taxonomy): domain Eukaryota; kingdom Metazoa; phylum Chordata; class Aves; order Charadriiformes; family Burhinidae; genus Burhinus; species Burhinus oedicnemus. Next base: position 1,326,399 of record VFFE01007212.1, on the reverse strand, counting down.
ATGTTCCAGTGAAGGTAAGTAATAACCTAGCATCAGCCTTTATGAGATCCCAGAAGAAAAGAAAACCACCTAATTTATCTGATTATTTGATGGACAGGTTGGGTCATGTTTTGGAATAGGAAAGTGGAATCCATGCAAGTTCTTGATACATCATCACAGCACTTCTTAAAAATTGTAAGGGAAACAGGAGAAAGGAATGGACAGGGCAGAACGGGGCGTGGAGGGGAAAAAACCCAACCCCAAACCCAAAGATAAAGGAAAATCAGGAAAGGATAACTCTCAAGTGAAAACAGGAACAAATTTAAAGAGCACTTCTAACTCTTGACTCAAGGATGGTTCCTTTAACTTGGTTGCAGAGCAAAAAAGGGCGCAAGCTGTCCTCCCTGCTTGTCGCAGCGGCAAGCTCACAACAGCTGCAGAACCGACAGGCTGAGTCTTATTTGTTGATCACATAGGGAAGGAAGACGTGCACTTATCAACACAAACCTCTGAAAAAAAAAAAAAAAGAAAGAAAAAAGAATAACTCTACAAACATAATTATTTTGAGAAATGGCTTAATGAAAAACATTTTTCCACATTTGTGCGCCAGAAAGTTTGGATGGCTGTCCTTAAAAACACAGGACAAATTCAACACCCTCTTTGTACGATGTGTTTTCCTCCAACTGCCATCTGAGGGTTTTTTATTTTTCTTTTTGAGACATTTACCTGAAAAAATGCAACTGGCACTTGAAAACAGGAACGTGTGTGCAGGTTTACATGCATGTCACTTCGATCTTAGGTAAGCCACTTAAAGAGACTTTATGTCTCCTTGGAAGGGGACAGAGACATTTATCTGAAGTGAAGCAAATATGCACTAGACATGATGTGCCCCAAAGAACAATTAACAGAGCGAGATGTATGGATAGATTATGAACAACCTGCTCATAAACAATCCTGCCTTGTGTTTGAAAGAGTAAAACTGTCTGACGGGGAGGGATGAGAGATTTCACTGCCTAAAGCAGCAGTCCGGAAATGCTTCAAGAAGCTGATGTTAGTCTAGAGGTATAAAATACAAAAAGGCAAAGAAAAAATGAACAACTGAATTTTCAGTTTATGAAAATAGTGAGACCTGTTGACAATGAGAAACAGTTTCTGCAATACAATTGCTCTGAAATGTATTTGTTACACTGAGAACAGAATAACATTTCCTTACATGTTGTTAGCAGTCATAGAATTGACTAAAACAAGTTTACAAGGGCATAATTCTTTTAAAAAAAAGAAAAAGAAAGCTACCAACCATATCATAATGAATGCTTCCAAAAATAAATTTCCTTTCTGATTAAGCTTTGCATATATCCTTTAAAGAAACTATTTATTTTTATTTCCTGTAGAATGTATTGGTAATTTAGCAGAGTAATTACTGGTAATTATTGATATAAAATATTATTTCAAAACAAACAAAAAGCCAAACAAAAGATTACTTGAAGTATTATGTATAACTCCCTAGTTGGTCTTCAATAATTTTTGATATTCAATATAAAATTATTTGGGGTATAATCTGATCCATAAACAAGTTACCACCATTTTCTTTTTTTTTTCTCTTGGTCTACTTTTCATATTTATCCTATGTTGTTCTGTCCTGAAGAGAGATGGATTCTTAACTCAGAACGTGCTTCTGTGTTTCTGTGGCTACCAAGCAGCTTAGTTCTTAACATTTCCCTCATATTTCTGTCTCTTCCTTTAATACAGAGCCGCTGGATCCCAGTGAGTCTAGGCATGTGCAAATACATCTCTCTTAATTGCTTTTATCATCGTCTGGTATTTGCTTTTATAGACACCAATGCAAATATGGGTGAGCTTGTTGCCTGGGCCGTACTGGGTCAAGAACATTACAGCAGTGAATGGGAGACTACATGAAAATCCCAAAGAGATGTGATGGGAGGAACCGTAGACTCTGGTTTCAAAGGAGTTAGAGAATTCTAGTTAGCTTCCTGCTGCCTTCAGAAAAGGGAGAAATTTCTTTGATGCAGTGCAAGCTTTCACATCCATCTGTTAAACTGGGGATAACATTTTAAATGGAGATTTGTAAACTGTTCCTTCTCCAGATTGCGATATTATTTAGTACACTGCACTCTCCTTATTGTGTAACTGTAGTAAATAAATTTACTTTTTAATTTCTCTGCCTCCTTGTACAATGTTTCACATGAGGGCAACTCTGGACTTTTCATATTATTTTATAATCCAATTTTTTCTCTGGTGTTATAAAATTATTTGGTGTTTTTGTAGATAACAGGTGAGTTGTCACGAGCATGAGAAGTGACATTTTCTACTCTAATGTATTTGTCAGCCCCTCGTGTCATCAGCAATGCTCAATAAGAAAGATGAGGGAATGGCTTTTTCTGCTTGATGACCCTTCCTATGTTGAAACACTAGGCATCATATGGTTTTCTTGCTTGAAATCCAGTTTATGGTTCGTTATTTTTGCTTCAAGTGCTTCCTTTATTCTGTGTGAGATTATATTACACAACTTTGTCTCTGACTGATCACTTTTCTTGGTAACTTGAATATTATTCTATTATTTCTTTTACCAATATCTTTATTTTGCTGGAAAGCCTGTTGATTTTGTGAGTTGTTCTATAACCGCAGACTATCACTATTTTGGTTAGGGCTCAACTTCAGGTTTTGTAGGTTTGGATATTTTTATTGTCTCCCTCTGTTTTGCCTGTGATAAAGATGTCACAATGTCTAGTAGTAGTAACTCCTCATGGTAGTCTGGTAAGTTTCTCATTTCTTGAAATTAATCGAGTGGGTCCAGAGGAGGGCCATGAAGATGATCAGAGGGCTGGAGCACCTCTGCTATGAAGACAGGTTGAGGGAGTTTGGGTTGTTCAGCCTGGAGAAGAGAAGGCTCTAGGGAGACCTTACAGCAGCCTTCCAGTACCTAAAGGGGGCCTACAGGAAAGATGGGGAGGGACCCTTTATCAGGGAGTGTAGTGATGGGATGAGAGGTAATGGTTTTAAACTGGAAGAGAGTAGATTTAGGTTAGATATAAGGAAGAAATTCTTTACTGTATGGGTGGTGAGACACTGGAACAGGTTGCCCAGGGAAGTTGTGGATGCCTCATCACTGGAAGTGTTCAAGGCCATGTTGGATGGGGCTTTGAGCAATCTGGTCTAGTGGAAGGTGTCTCTGCCCATGGCAGGGGTGTTGGAACTAGATGATCTTTAAGCTCACTTCCAACCCAAACCATTCTATGATTCTATGATTCTATGAACCTAACCATTGTTTTATTCTGTTACCTTGTTACTTCACTTATATTCAAGAGATCCTCTGGCTGGTACAAGCTTACCACCTACAATTCAGTTGACTTATTTTACTCTCCCCCACTCTTAACAGGAGTGTCAGCTTTGGAGTTAGCCATGCATTTCCTCTTACTATCTTCTTTTAACTCTGGATTTTTTTTTTTCTATATAGATATGTATGTGTATTTATCTATTTATTCTGCTATTTATGTTCCTGAAACCTGCATCATTGCTGTTGCTGTCTGGTGACTGCATGACATTTGAAACTGGGCAAGACATTGAAGCAGAAGGGCTTTGACAACACAGGTTTTGTTTTGTTGTTGCATGTGTCTCTGTCTTTTTACTTTTAAAATATCAGCTAGTGACATTTTACGTTTACTCATTTAAAGGATGGGTTGTCAGAGTAGGAACAAGGTGATGGCATTAGTTTAAAGGCTTGGACTTCTTGAATAAAGCACCACTAGCCTGCAACAAATAAAATTGCTCTGCTGGAAAGCAAAATGCACAGACAGTTACCATTTAGTTGAAGTAGTTCATCTATAGAAGACAACCTTACCTGGAGGGATACCTTATGTCCCTGTACCTTCAAATAAAGGAAGAAATATTTTAGCTTCTGTTGGATAGAATTCTAGCTTCCCACATATGCATTTTTTATAAATTTTTTTCAAAACATTTTACCTCATATAGTATAGTTGACTACTTTCTCAATTTTTAAAATGGATCTGTTATATTATAATGAGACATCCAATAAATCAAGGATATAACCCTTAACTTACAGCTTGTTACAGGCCTCATCAAAAGCACACCACACTTTAATTATAGCCTCCATCATTGTGTTTCATCGGTGAAATTGCACTAATATTTGTCAGGATGATGTGTGATATGTGTGATATAACATACTTTCCTGAGCAAAAGTTTTAGATCGAATTTCTGAATAGACAGAGAAAAATAGTATGTTTATATTTGTCACGATACAAGATGAGTATGAGTATGATGTTTATCCTGTGGTTCCAGTTTATTTCCTTGGCTACAGGGCAGTAATGTCATTTGAATGTGGAACTGGGAAATGGGAATGGTTATCTTAAGTATAGTTTGTTTTCAGAAGTGAAACAGCATTATAACAGAACAAAGAGAAAGAGAAAAGCATAAGAGAATTGGTATAAAATGCCTCACTTTCCATGCGCTGATGAAGATTCAGTGATACTATTGGCATACACTTTTCTCCTGTTCTTTTACACCTTCTGTGACTTCTACTCCTTATCTCACCACCCCTACAATTTGGGAAATGTTTAGCTTTTCAGGCAGGGATCGTGAGATAAAACTAAGGTGTCTAGGCTATTTCACATTGATCCCTGTACTTCCAATTGGAGGCATATCGAATCTCTTGACTTTAAAGTATTTGTGTTTATTATTGACCAGCAACAATTGTTCATTTGTATTTCGATCTAGTTCTTCAATCAGAGCCCAATTTTTAGATCATGACATTCCAATCCGGAGTCTCCTATTACTTCAGACATTTTTGTGTGGATGTGTGTAGTTCTGGTGGTTGTCTAACACTTCACTGTGTCAACATAATATACAGGGTAGAGGTAAGTCACAAGTCTTATAAATGGACATATTCATGGATGTTAATGTTCACTGAACTTGAAGAGGTTGGAATTATATTTTACCTTCAAAGATTATTTCATTGTTTCAAATAAGATGTGTATTGTATTGAATAAAATAAAGACAAATAATCTTACAGTCTCAGACAGACAGCAAATAAATCATAAAATTAAGTAGAACTGCGGCACTCTGATATACCGCAGCTGAGCGTGTGCCAAAGCACACCACCATTGCCTTCAATGTAAATGGACTTGGCATAATTGTAATTTAAAAGACAAAGTGCCAAATATCTCTACAAGGTTTTGAATTCAAGAAATTAAAAGGTAGGTCAGGATTTTCTACGATTATTCATATGCTATTGCAAACATCAGTGGCATGTGGAATTTTAAAATACTGAAACAAAGATCAGTGCTTGTGCCAGGTGCCTTCTAGGAGATTCTGAAGAATCTGGCTATGTAAATGTGTTCATTATCCAGTAGTGTAAGTATTGTGGCAATGGCCAATGGACTAGATCTAAAAACCTGTAAATAAGCCATCAACTTGTTTTTGACCATGATTAGGTTCATAGGATCATGGAATAATTCAAGTTGGAAGGAACCACAGGAGGTCTCTAGTCCAGCCTCCTGCTTACCTATGGCATATGAAAATCTCTTAGAGGAAGAAAAAAAGTTAGAGGAGGTGTCAATCCTTGGTTTTAAAAGAAAATAACACGTGTGAATGTTTAGCTGCATTGACTGCAGGGAGACAAAGGTACTCAAGAGAACTCCAGCAAAGCACTCAAGACTGTGATGAAACTGCACAGAGACATCTGTTTCTGTAGCTCTTCAAATACTTCTGTTTCTGCAAGTGAAGACTCAACATCTTGTGCACTTGCACCTTCAGAATGTTCTATGCAGAGCCTCCTTTTTTTGTTTTAACTGCCACATAGTCCTTAAGCTATTGAAATAAGTATGAAGTGCTCAAAAAAGTAGACTCTCTGAACGTCTTGGATTCACCACTGTCCCAGCTGAACCACAGAACTGAGCTGTCGAAAGAGGCTGCCTATGTTGCATGGGGACATGTGCTAACAGGCCAAAACCAGACAGTGTTTACACGGTCCCAGAGCCATCTGCTTGGAAGCATATAAGACCTATCATTTGTGTTTAACATAGCTAAATGATGACTGTCCTTGCATAGGACCTTTGCAGAAATTTAACAACACCCTTTAGATGAACTGAAGAATAAAGTACATCTTAACAAGTCAAAATAAAGAAAAAAGGGGGATGGGGGTGGGGAACACCTCTCTACAGATGTTAAGCTCTCAGGAGAGTTGTCAGCATTTCTTCTGAAGGAATTACTTAACACTTGAATGAATTCTTTTGAGATGAAAACACCTGTGTTCTCTGTTCACTTTGGAAACTCCCAAGGCAAAGTATGTTCCAGCCAGTCCATCCACAGGAACATGGCATTGTGAATAGACTGCATCACTGTCAGATCGCATTCTAATAAAGTGTATATCCTTTGAAATGAAGTGGTTATTTTCTGCTTTGTTTTACTCATCCCTGTTTAACCAAGCATTACTGGAACAGCTAACAAACAAATGAAGAAACTTCAAAACCCTCTTTTAAAGTCAAAACTGTTGCATGCAGCCTATTTAGATTTTACATGGGGATTTTGGAAGCAAAAGAATTGGAATTTTAAAAAAGTAGTGCAGGAAGAAGTTTATATACTCTATAAACAGGCTATGTACTATGTATATACTATACAAACAGGCTACAGAACTGTAGTGGAGCCATCACTATGGGTCCTACACCATGCTTTGAGAGTTCATTACCTCTCATAGTATTTTTTCAGTCATGTCTATATTTTTGCTGTATGTCTACATATTCAAGTCCTGTCTATCCCATTCTGATCCTATTTTGGGAGGGTGAGATATCCTTTGTATCATCCATTCTGTCCTGTGACTGAATTTAATGTGGTTAGAGCAACATGATCTTCAGGTACCTCATTTCCAGTCACTACACAAATCTTACAAAGGAGACTGTAGACCTCTTCCAGGTAACCGTCTTCCATCTGAATGTACCACTGTCACTAAGTCTGTTTAAATAATGGTTTTGCTGCAATAGCCCCAAAGCACAAGGAATTAAAAGTAACACTGTGAGGCTCTTAGTTGGGTATTGAGGCAATGCAGATCAATGTGAGACAGTTGCCTGCTGCAGCCACTCCAGCTGAGCAGACCTTTTTTCTCTGAGAGGCTCCAGAGAAATTGCAGAGATTGCTCAGCGACTGATGTTACTGAAGAAATGAATTATTTACTAGTGAATATGTGAAACTGATATTTTTACTCTCTACCGTTAATTGTGGAGAGAAGGGGAGTGCTTTTCTTTCCTTAAAAAAAAAGACATCTCTGCAACAGCACTTGACTTACAGCATAGATGATGTTGTGTGCCCAAGAGGATGATATAGGAGCAGACACACCTGTCAGGCCTGATCCTTCCTTCCCAGTAAGGGTGCTAGTAAGAAAACTTTTTTGCAGAAAACTTCTATAGCCTTTGTAAAATACAATGGACCAGAGAAACATTTGCAAGGTTTAGCTCGCTTGGAAGTGCTTTACAGTGTCTGCATTAAGAGTAGCTTCAAATCACTTGATGCAGCAGTATTTGACATCTGGTCTTCAAATACAGACTGACCCCCAGCAGGGTAGAGGAGTCAATCCTCCCTTGAAGTGGAATCCCACATCCCCACGCAGCTGTTCAAGAAGCCGCCTATCCGTGGCTCCTCCCAAGCAATGGAAAGAACGTTCTCCAACGTCACGCTCTAGAGACTGGGATGTGGTTAAAAAAGAAGAGTGTGAAAAGAGTTGCCAGGCATACCTGCTTTCCTAGCTGCTGTCCTGCATGAAGACATCTGTAGGGCAAGTTTGTGCTGAGCTTCCCAGTTAGATGGAGCCCCTCCACTGATAACAAGGAGAGGCATATCTTGTTCTGTTTTAGGCACGAGGCAATCATGAAACTGCTCAGCATTATGAAGACAGAAGTGCGACTGGAAAAACTCTAGATAACTAGAAGATAAATGGACTGAAATGCTTACAGAAGAGAAAGACCCTCAGGGCCAGACAGCAGCTGAGCATGGAAGTTTGCACAGTCCACGCAAGTCTAATTTTAAATTCTCAGCTGGAGTTCTGATTTGGATCTGGCCCTTAGAGTCATTTTTTTCTTGCCTTTTAAAGGACATAGATCAATTCAGTAGAAGTTAAAAAAGCTGATTTGTACTGTATGCTGTTACCTATTATATTTTTCAGAATTATTTGGAATTTTTAAAAATATTTTTGTGAAGTGCTGGTATCAGTGACGTCTGTACTGAGATAGATGTCTGTGCTTTTATTCTTCTAGACTTATCTTAAAAATTTTCAGTATTAGCTCAAAAACATTTATGAATTCTCCTTTGGCCTACTTAGTCTCTTTTTAGTAACTGTACAGTGCCCTGCAGCTTTAGTAACATACTTTCACCTAAACCGAATACATATGAGCAAAAATCTTATATTAGGATATTGTGGCATCTGTAATTTGAACCTTAACTCAATTTCCCAATCTCTCTTCACTGTCTAACAGGAGTTATTTTTTTGTATGTGCATATTTGAATAACTTCTTTGTTATTTAAGTCGTATTTTTCATTCAAAGTAGTTTTTGTGATTACTATACCCTTTGGAGTGTATTGTTAGCAGGAAAATCAGCACATTCAACAAGATAGGCAGAGACAGAAAAAAAGAAGGACTTTCATAACTTTGGGCAACTACTCTTTGCTTCTGTCATCATCTGTAAAAACTGAAGAATAGTATTTCCCTACCTTGCTGTTGTGGCTACAATTTAATGATTAGGAGGAACTCGGATACTATGGTGACTATCAATAAAGCAAGATAAAACAAATTGTGGGGCATCACAAAACCAAAGATCTTAATGCAGAAAATGATTGCATAGACCTATTGCCTGCATGTTAAACAATGCATTTTTAATGCACACATTTTTTTAAGGCAATAATACAAATAGATAATGGAAATCAAATCAAGGGACGGAGGTTGGGCCAAGCTTTACAGGGAGTGTTTGATGGCTTTTTTCTTTTTTCATTCTATTGATTGCTTTTGATTGAGAGATATATATATACACCTTTTAATGAAGAGTTACAGTACTTAAAAAATCCTTCACAAGCTCATTTTGTGTCTGCACAGTCCTTGCTTTGTATAACAGTGACAAGCTCCTAGGAAGAAATAATCTGTGGCAGTGTTACATAAATTCAGCTAACCTGCTGAGACGTTTTACTCTCAGAAGACACCAGAAGATTCTGGTATGATAAATGATACAAAAGAGTGTTAAAAATAGAATCAGGTTCTAATACCTAAAATACTTGAAATAATAGATATCTCACAAAGAAGAAGAAACATTTCTTCTAGGTTTAACAGTTGAGTTTCTGCACTAACAAGATTACAAAAGTATCTTTTATTGAGTGTGATCCCTAAGAACTGGCCTATTTTTACGTGCTGTGGAAATTACCCTTAGCTAGCGGTGTGCAAAGAAAAAGTTTTCTTACCTCTTAGTTTAATAAATATTTTTTTCCACATAGGCCTTCACAACTGCTCCAAGTAAACCAGAGTTTTTCAGAGGATGTGTCTGGCAATGGCAGTTCAGCCTAATTCAAATAGGTACCAGTCATGTGAGCTGATTGTTCTTTATTAGGATTCACTCTAAAGAACTGTGACTAGGAGTAATGTAAGGGACAGAAGTTCATCAAGATTCTGTGCCTTTTTTCAGAACATAACTGAGAAAGCCTTTTACCATTCTGAAAGAACTGCAAGCTAAATCTTTGTTTCCCTAAACGGTAGACATTCGGATAGTTGCTCCTACACAGCATGAGAGAGGAAGGGAAGTTCCTTGATAGCCAGATGGTGCCATTGCAGGTTGAACTTGAAAAATAACTGGCAAGGAAAGCAGAGGCAAAAGTAGGAACCAGAAAGCAGATTAGCATTTAGCACAAGGGAGAAGAAAAAGGAGGACCTATACCTAGCTAGCAGCAAAATTAGAGTGAAGAAAATTAAGCAAATTTCTACCTGTGACTGTGTAGGACACATTTCCTATTTCCTACCAGAGCAGGATTCTTGTGCCTCCATCTGTTAGAATGCCAGTAAATCATGAAAACAATTTTCCTGTTGTGTTGTATTATTAATCTGAATCCAGATGAATCATACTCAGCTAGGAGATCCTCTCCTATCAACTTTAACATCGCATCCAAGCTTGTAGTGACTTGTGACTTTTCTTGTCAATGCTTCAGACCAGCTTTGTTCTCTGTCACTCACTGAGTGTCTTCTCATCACTGAGTCCCAATGAAGCTAACTCTGATGGCTTTCAGGCATGGTTGGGGATCTGAAGAGTGCAGAAGACTCATTACTGTGTAAATTTTGTGCAGTTCTGGTTATGTTTTTCATCCTCTGCTGCCACCATTCTGAATGGCTGATAGTGGTGTGTTGTCTAAGCTAATCAAGCTTTGGCCGAGTTTCCTGACCCAGATGTGTCATAGACCTCTTTGCTTCTGTTTCTTGCTCTATAGGAATCATCCAGTTTTCTCCTTCTCTTACAGTCATAAAATGACAATCTGTTTCTCTAGCATTGCTCTCCTTTTCCCTTTTTTTGGTTAATTATTTTTCTTGCTGTGTCTGTGGTGATAGAAACTGTCCATCAATGAACCTTCAACTCACTATTTACAGGAGCATCAGCCACTTTTCTTTATCAAAATTATTTTGTCCAAACTAAGACTCTCCACTTCATGCCTAGAAGTCTTTTTCTGTCTCTCAGGAGGAATACTTGTAGCTTTTCCTCCATTGACCATTATCTTCTTTGAAACACATATTTACAGACATATGTAAAGAAAGAAAACAAATATCCTTTATCTGATTGAGAAGAAAATTTGATTCACAGCTGGCAATACACGGGTATTTCCGCTATGCATTTAAGTGGTCAGCATCCTCATTTGGCAGAGAGAAGTCAAATGTTCTTAAGATCTCATCCACTTTTGATAGTCCTAAATGTCAAAGCAGCAAAGCAATGAGATTAAACCAAAAATATGGGCAACTGTGACAACTGGCTACCCTTCTTTCTCTTGCAGCAGTGATCATTAATATAAATACAGAAGAATACAGCAGAATCCCTTTCTACAAGTGCAGGCTGGAGAAAAGCACTCTTTGCTGTCTTCCATTATCGGAGTTCTGAGCTCTTACGTCTTACGTCTTGTGGTGATACTCCTCCTAATGCCTTGATTTAACTGACCATACACTTTTGCTCTGTCCGTTCTTTGAAAATGAGATAGAAGTTTTTCTATCTGAAGTTGGACAGCTGCTAAAAAAGGTCATGCTTTTAGCAGCTCAAAATAATGTTAATTCCCAAAAATCTTCCCTGATATTTGCATATTACTATATGAGTGCCAGGCACGTGCTTATACAGATGTGCCATAAAGGTCTGCTGTTTTGGCTTGTCACTCAGGGTAGGACTGAGCTCTCTAAGTGACATTATCTAAATGTCAGGTGCCCAGAGGATATCTTTGTAGGCAACGGAGAGAGTGAGGAACAGCCAAATGATGATTAATCCCGTTTACTTTAGACATCCCTTTTTAAGATGGAAGAATTTGCCTTTGGAGCTGCCTTGGTTTGTCCTTTGCCTCCCCGTTACCTCAGGAGGGGAAATACCACAACTGTTTTAACCTAAACACCTAACTTTCGCACAGAAAGAATGATTCTTTCCCTTGCTGGTCTGTCGTCCTCCCCTCTTCTGTGGTTTGTTAAAAGATGTGTACTTAAAAGAAATTGCTGAACGTTAATTTACTGTCAGTATCCCTTGCCTGAAAACATACTGCTTCACCCTAAAACTGGCTGTTTTGTCTACCTTTTGCTAAAGGTCCCGACTTTTCAGGTTCTTTAGCTCTGTTTAATATTGTCTTTTGAATTAAATGACCACCGGATGGCGGCAGAGGATAAGGATAAATAATAAGCATGGTCCAGTACATTTCAGAAGTGATGGTCTTGGAGAATTATTTTGGTATTAAAGAGTTCACTCTATTTTTTCTTTTTATAATGGCTTTATATTCTTGATTTATGCTTACAAATTATTTTCAATTTATGCTATCAAAGTGATTTCTAATGTAGGCAAAAATAAATTTTCCCTGCCAATATATCTATCTTGAAACCTTGATGTAGATTTATGTATTTATTTTAAATCACCTAATATGCAGTTTGGTTTTTTTTTTTCTCTGCGTTTGCTACTGACAGTGAGAGACACAAAACACAGTCCTAGACACCTGCAAATGGACACCAGAAATGGGACAAGATTATCTTAGTTGCACTTAAGTCTTTTAAACCTCTGATTCTTAAATTATTGCAGGCCATGTTTATCTTCTATCCTCTTGTCTTTGCTAGAGGGACCAAGGCTTCTCATTTTTTTTTTTTTTATTCAGGGTGTCAGTGTAAGATATTCAACCTGTCCTGTGCTTTGAGGATGGGTGCATCAAACCCACTTTGTGTGGAGCAGCTTCTGTGGCGAGCAGCAGGGGCAGGAGTCTTCCAGGCTGGGGAGACCTCTGTGTGGTGTCAGAAAGCAACACTCCTTGGCCACTACCAAAAACAGTGTCAATAGTGACACCAAACCTGTAATTACCCTCAAGTCCGTCTTTCTAGGAACCATCTGCTGGTGGTATTTTACACAGCGTTGCAGCCCAGATTACTCAGAGAACCTGCTCGTGAGTTTGGAGACTTTGAGCAGTCACAGGGTGCTCCCGTCTGCTCCTTCCACGCAGATGCTGGTACGTTCTGCGACTCCTCACTGCAAACTACTGCTGCTTTGTCTGCATTTCGCCCCCAAAAGGGATGATGTGCTTACTGCTAAGTTAAAATGCATTACATACGCCACTAGTATTTTTCCGTGTTGGCAGTTAGTGTAGTTGCCATGGGAATGTCACATCATGTGAATGGGTGAAGAGGCTGCTCACAAAACAGTATGGATTAGAGCTGTGGCCCACAGTGTTAAAAACATGTACAGACCGTCTTCTGTACGTAACCACGCCAGCTTCTGTCGCTAACGGGCTTCAGGGAAACAAACTGATACTTCTCTAGGCCTGTTTTATAAATGAGCATCTTAAATAAATAAAGCATTTAACCGTGATGAGTAATCCCAGTTCTTTATTAAAGGATGGAGTTATGCTAATTGAACAGCAAAGTTGTTTGTCAGGGCTGACAGATATCCGCATACTTCATTTATTCCATTAATTCGTTTTCTGCAGCATATAATTATGATCCCTTGCACAAGTGCCAGAAGCACTGATAGAATTTCAGTGGAGGGCTATATATCTATTTTGCTATGATCAGTGGAGTACAGCAGTTATATCAGTTTTATCAGGAGCACGCTGAGAACAACCAAAGGAGAGTTCTAATGAAGATGGACTTGTAAATCTTGCTTTTATTCATTAAGCATCTCATGGACAGATATGAATTTATTTTAAATGAATGTGTATTTTTTTTTCTCTTGTTGGTTCTCAGGAATTAGAGAGACTGGCACTAGGAACTGCTAAAGGCATTGAACTCAATAATCATTAAGCAATAAGAAAGAAAGAACATCACTGTAAAGAATATAATTATGGATAAGGGAATAACTGATATTTCAGCTTATACTGTGGCAAAAAAATTAAATTCTATCCACGTTGACTAGTCTTTTTAGTTGTTGTTGTGTTTGGTTTTGGTTTTTTTTTTCCTCTCTAAAAAGTTGATTATTTCATACTGAAACTGTTCCCTTATGTATGAATCATCTAAATTAAAGCAGCTGGATAGATGTCCCACCTCTCTGGTGAAATGCCCTAATCACCGAATGTTCTCTTTCTCCCATTCTGTAAATAAGCTCTGTCTTTCAATATTTTTTCAAAATCTAATGGAAAATGGGTCTTTGTTCCAGATAGGACTGAATTTATTCCATACCATGGTATCTGAACATGGTCTCTAGGTTTCTTTCCAGTAAATCTGGGTGCAAATGCACTCTGAAAGAGGAAGGAATTAAAGAATGGGCCTTTCCTCGTCTATCTCTTGATTGGTAAGAGGAGGATATAATCTCCTTTACTTATGCATTTTGTTTTCAGTTGAAACATTCTGTGAATTTAGCCTGAATTTGCATGTAGTGTTGGTATGATCAGAACCGTATAGGTATATTAAATGTAAAATTCATCAGCCTCAGAGATAAGCCCTTCTAATAATTAGAAACAGTTATTGTGTCCTGGTGAACTTAAAAATCTGTTTTTTACTAGACAAATATTTTCTAGAATTGCTCAATAGAACAACTCAGTTCAGCCTGAAAAATCCATTGAGTTCTGAATGTAATCATAACTGCACCAATTTTTACTAGACCTCTCAAAATCTGTAGTCAAATTGAAGTGATACCTCCAGGTTAAAATATACGCTTAAACGAACAGATATGTTCTCTTACAGTACAAATCACACATAGTGTCAGGACTGCCCAAACTTTTCCTGGATATGAACTATTTATCAATGTTGGAGAAAAATATGTACTATATTTTCTACATATCTAATATGATAGTAATGGACTTCATCTATGTATTTGGACAAGAATGCTATGGCTAGTGCAGCCAGGTGAGTGTCTTTAGTGTGCATAGAAACTCCCTGCCTCAAGACTTAGGTGAATTTTATTTTAGAACTAGAGAAGGAACTTCCAATACCAGATTACAAAAGTGCCTTATGTTTTTGGTGACCTCTCACAATGTCAAACTGCTTCTGAACTCACATATGGTATAAGCTGGCCTCTTCTGTGTTAGATTATTAGACAAGAAAGATGTTCCTTGCTGGTTGTTCTCCTCAGAGTATCAGTAAAGGGAATTTCAGATTCTGCATGCGGAGGTCAAAGGCTGAACTGCGGATGGTTTTTTTTAATACAAATTGGCCAAATATACTACACAACTGAAAAAGTTCTGTTCCTTTTCATGATTTGGAGGGTTTTTTAAATTGAATTTTAATTTGTGAGCAACTTTTAAATTTGGAGTAGGTCCTTAAGTGCTGCCAACACCTACATCTTAAGCATCACCGTCTTAAAAGTAAAAGGCAAAAAATACCAATCAACTGAACATGCCTAAACAATCCCCCCAAATGTCCTACCAAGTGAGGTAGCAGAATTTAAAGGTTTCCTTTCTGAATCACAACTAGAAATAATCCATATCAAATGCAGGGATCCTGACTGTCTTTTATAACTGAAGCAAAAATAGAGCTGTCTGCTAAGTTCATCATCAGCTGGTTAATGAAATGTGCGTCAATCCTGTCAAATTCACATATGTGTGATGTCTTAGGTCACCTTTGACTATTTGAAGTCTTTTATGATGGAGACCAGAAAATTGGAGCTTATGACCACTGAATCTGATTGGTTTTTGATCATGAGTAAATCACTTTGTTTCTTTGTGGTTTAGTTTATTGAACAATAAAAGGAATACATAAAACTGAGCTAAAACATAGCATATTATGAAGATTATGTAGCGTATTATGATGTATTATGAAGATTTACAACGATACCAGAACTTTTTCAGCACTTAATGATCCCTGGAAAATGTTATTGAGATGGGGCAGGCCTTTTCTTATCTTTTAATGAAGTAAATAAAAATCCCTCAATGTTTATCATGAAACATGCAATTATTAATCCTTAGGAAATGAAGAATCATATAATATTGCGGCATGTGCTATCAGCCTCCTACAAGGTCATTTTACTCTTTTAATCTGAGTGATTTACAAGAGGCTGTTGCGGGTACTCTTCAGCAGAAATAGCCTGATGGTTTGCTGCCCTGCATGGTACACAGATGTGAAATAAGTTCTCAGCCATATCTTTCTGGGTTGCGCCTTAATGTGGGAAAGAAGACCTTCTGAGGAAACCTTTTCCGGTTAATAACTCTACAGAACATCTCACTTTCTTTGAAACAATGCAATTACATTTAGAAAATCCTCCTTGATAAATTCTCCATTGAAAAAATATCTGAATTGGAGGCTGCCCTTGCAGACTTAATTTTGTGTATTATTTTGTGTATTATATGTAGCATTGACTGGATATAGCAATGAAATATCTTGAGTTTACACTATTTCAAGCACTATAAATAGCACACAGAAAACCTTGCCAAGTGCATTATATTTAGGGAGACATTATGTACAGACTAAAAATGCAATAAATGGCATCAATAAACATTCTGCAGTATGCACAGATGTTCTTGCCATTATAAAAGTTGTGTTACTAATTGCATTTACACTTCGGTACCAATTCAATGAACTTTGTTTTAGAATAAGAGTTCTCAATTATACAGGCAAAATAGCCTTCATGCTTCAGTGGAACTGAAAGGCTGGGGAGAAATGTAAGATGTACACCAGATCAACAGCAAAAATTATTTTACATAGTTAAATTAAATTGATTTTACTGCAATATATTAGACTACTTTCTGGTGGCTAATATCAAAGGGAATAGATAACCTCAATGACAAGCAATGGGACCTTAGTTACTGCTTTTTTTTTCCCTACTAGCATGTGGCACAGATGCCTTGAGGAGCACCAGTTGTTCATAAACAGTGTAACTTTTTTTTTTTTTTTTAATTGCTAAAGAAATAGGAAGCTTCTGAAATTTGCAGATAATGAGCAAGCTACATTCTTTTTAGTGACCCTCTCTGGATACATTTTCGGTGAGACTAAAAAGCAAAGTGCTTTTGAAATTTTAAGCATGTGTGCAGCTTCCTCTGTTGTGATATGATAATTCATAAAATTAGACATGTGCTTAAATTCTCTAGTGACTTGGGCCTGCATGTTGCGATTTCTGGTGAACAGCTTAAGGCTACAGAAATTCATCAAAGAAATTACAAAATGAGCAGAATTTCTATTACTTTGAACAGGGAATAATAGGATAAACCCGAAAGAGAGCTGTAATGTTTATTTGAAGTAGTGGGAAGACAACTGTAGATAATGTGTATTACATATTTATCACTAATGTTTTTCTCAGTTATGTCTATTTGCATCTTCATTTTACATGAATTTTTGTTATTCACAGGAATTGCAGGAGAAAAGATTTGTGTGACACAATATCTCTTCAGATTTAAATGTCATGTGTTCTTTAAAAAAGTTACAATTTCAACTGCATTTTTTAATTAAGCCTTTGTATGTAACTCCGCATTATAGAGAACACATTTGCTATGTGTTTGAAACTTTTAAAAACAGACAAATTCCTTGCTTGTATTCATCACATTTGGTGACTTATTAATTTTAAATATTGATTAAATATTTAATAAGAACATTTAAATATCGATTAAAAAAATGAGGACAGGTAGTCAGGATGTAAGGGGAATGGGACCCTTCAACAGCACCCTCCACTCACATTGGCATAAATCATACAATCATAGAACGATTTAGGTTGGAAGTGAGCTTAAAGATCATCTAGTTCCAACCCCCCTTGCCATGGGCAAGGGCACCTCCCACTAGACCTGGTTGCTCAAAGCCTCATCCAACCTGGCCTTGAACACTTCCAGGGATGGGGCATCCACAACTTCCCTGGGCAACCTGTTCCAGTGCCTCACCACCCTCAGAGTGAAAAATTTCTTCCAAATATCTATTCTAAATCTACCCTCTTCCAGTTTGAAGCCATTACCCCTTGTCCTGTCACTACATGCCCTTGTCAAAAGTCCCTCTCCAGCTTTCTTGTAGGCCCTCTTCAGATACTGGAAGGCTGCTATAAGGTCTTCCTCGAGCTTTCTCTTCTCCAGAATGAACAACCTGCCTGTCCTCATAGGAGAGGTACTCCAGCCCTCTGATCATCTCGACGGCCCTACTCTGGACCCGCTCCAACAGGTCCATGTCTTTCTTATGTTGGGGGCTCCAGAGCTGGACACAGTACTCTAGGTGGGGTCTCAGGAGAGCAGAGCAGAGGGGCAGAAGCACCATCAGTCATTAAATTCCCTTCCTGCCTGCACAAGCACAGCCAGCTGATCCGGCAGAAGGCTCATCAAGTCTTCTGTAGCTAGACGAAGTGACATCTGTCTGCTCCCAGTGACACCTAGCTCCAGCCCAAGGAAAGGGACAGGAGTACATAGTGGGGCAGTGAATCTGATGGCAACTTGCCCTTAGGTCAGCTAAAGCCATTTTGGAAGCAGCAGGCTCAGTTATTACCATGGCTGGTGGGGTGGCCCCTGCTGGCAGCCAAGCTCCCACCCAGCTGCTCACCCATTCTCCCCCCTCCCAGGGGAGTGGAACAGGGAGGGGAGAAAATAAGAGGATCAGGAGCAAGAAAACTAATGTGAAACTCCACTCTAGACTCCTCTCCTCCCCACCTTGCTGTCACTGCAGTTCACACTCAGTCCCTTCAATGAGGCCACGAGTGACAGGGGGATGGTGGTGGTGTGGGGTTTGCCATCAGGACATGGCGGTTCCTTTCTGCTGCTTCTTCCTCCTCACACTTTTCCTCTGCTCCAGCATGGGCTCTCCACCAGCTGCAGCAAGGATCTACTATGGAGCACCTCCTCCTCCCAGACTTGCTACCAGCTTAGCTGAGGTCGGTTGGAGCCAGCTGGAATAAGACATGTCCGGCACGGGGCAGCCCTGGTCACCCCAGACAGAGGCCACCCCTGTAGCCCATATTCTTCTGCTGCTCTCTGGAAATAAGCCTTAGACCTTATAGGTGCAAGCAGAGCAGTCAGGATCTCAATTGCTTTTAATCTGCAAAAGATGCTAAAATGCTTCTCAGAGGTAAATTCTTGATTCATCATCAGCACTGATATGGTCCTTCCAGGGAGCCCGAATATATTCCAGGACATTACATAAACAAGAATTTTTGACATTTGAAGCATCAATAACTACTGAAGAATTTAGATGCATTAATAACTAGGCATGCTACCAGCTCTACCATCGCTTATTAATCTAGTTTATAATTGTTCTGTAATATGTAGTCTGGGAACATAATCTGATAAAAATGGTGAATAGGAGACCTGGGAGAGATGGTGCCATTTCACAGATTCTTTTGGTGACAATGAGTCCTGTGCAAATTTTGTCACTTATGAAAGTGAATCCTACAAGTGTAAATATATAGTCATGGAAAGAGTAATACTGAAAAATGCAGGTTCATTTGAGTGCAATAGTAAGTTTCTTGCTGTAAATTGATAGTGAGTTACTCACTAAGTCTTCAGACACGGTTCTTTAATCCATACAGTACCTATCCTCTCTGATTTTGAGCTGTTTGAACATTGATCCTGTAAACATTTTGCCTGGCCTGGGACATCTGCTGGAGTTGTGAAGGGGCACCAACGTCTCCTTTGATAAAGGAGTTTGGAAGATTTGACTTTGGGAATTAAGGAACAGCTCTTTAGTGCTACTGTAGGGAAAAGCTGACTTGTCTTCATAAACATCAGGATGCGAGTAATAAACCAACATATAGATTAGTAGATGTCACAGGCATGAGATGAGCAGCTAATTTCATGCCCTATGTATTAGCATAATTAGTTATGATTTATTACAGGAGTCAAGCCCTAAGCTCCTTCACTGCTGTTATGGTTTGAGAAACCCACAACAATTTATTGTCATTTAGACAATTATTCTATCACCCGATGACCTCTCCCCACCCAGGAAGGGGGAATTGGGAGGAAAACCAGGAAACCCAGGGGCTGAAATATAAACAGATTTAATAGAATAAGACTAAATAATTAACAGTAATAACACTAAAGAACCAATAGTGATCCCAATACCAATCTAAAAACATATAAGGATTATACTCAGCCAATTCTATCAGTAGAAAGCTGTGCACTCCCAGCAGTGGACAGTAAATGTCGGACACTGTGAGTGCTATGGTTTTGGGAGGAACGGAAGGCCTTAGGGGTCTGGCACCGGGGCAAGGAGTTCTCTGGATCGCTGCCATTAAGGGAGAACTCGAACTCCTCAGCAAACTTTCTAATTTATATTGAATGTGACGTTCATGGTATGAAATGATCCAGCTTGGGTCAAGTGCCCAGGTCTCGCTCCCCCTCATCCCTGCACCTGGCGAGCTCGAAAACACTGAGACCTTGAAACCCACACACCATAGCTGGCTATAAAGTAAATATTTTCACAAATTCAGACACTAGAGTCTTCTAAAAGTACAGTTTTCCCAAGCATTAGAAATTAGTCCTGTGTCGCTCAAACCAGGACAACTGCACAGTAAAATAGCATTCAGTGTCTAAAAGAGAGTTTGCCTAAGGTGCCGATGTTAAATACCCCCAGCAGCAGTAGGTACTCTCTTCGTTGGCTGTGTAGTGTGGATTGATTTGCAACCAGTGTTAAAGATAGTGTAAAACTAAGTAGAAGGAGCTGAAAGTGATACAGGCTTTTAAAAATATAAGAAAACCATAACTGCCTGGTGTTTATCTTGAAATTGTTTAGGCTGAGGAAATAGAAAGAAACTACTAATAAACAGAAAAACAAGAAGACACAAAAGTGAGAAACACCAAAAGGGAAGGATGAACTGGGACTTCCAAGGAGCACAGCTGGAAAAGTAAGTTTGACTGCAGGTAACACAATGAGCCTATATTTTCCCTTTCAGAATTACAGGTTTGTATCAACCAGTAAGGTACTGAACGAGTAGTTCTACTGTGAGGTGGGATCCTTTTCTTTTTCTGAACTGGTGTGTGTTTGGAGGTTCTGATTTGCAGATGCTCTCAAATCTTGACTGTTTGCCTCTGGAAAAGGTAACTAAGGTTGAATTTCTTCCCAAGTGGGCTGTGCATCTGTTAGTGATTTATAATGTAGAATTATCTTGCAATTACTTATCTTCAAATAGGAACAAAACATGTGTTTGTTGCATATATAAATTCTTTATGCTTTATTTGTAACGAATTATTCTTTATTACTTTACTCTGTCATGCATTTACATTTTTACATGAAGTACTTTTTGGTCTGCTACTGTAAAGTCTGTTTTCTCTGGAAGCTCTCCTTGGAGTCTCTTGGTTCTGAGCTTGTGTCTGGATATCAACAATGAACAGTCAGTTTTTGGCAGTCCTAGATGATGCCTTGTCTGAACCACTCAACCACCACCTACATAGATGACCTAGTAGTCATGCTGACTAAATAGAGCATCAAGCTGTGGGTGTTGTCAGCATGGCTTGGAATAACTGTTGATATCTGGGTGTAGTTCAGGGAACCTATTGTGTTTTAATCTTAAATTATTCATACACTTGATCTGTAGCAAGACTTCAAAATGTCTGCAGCTCACAAAGCAGAAAACAATCTCAAACTCCCCAACACGAAGACTTGTGGCTTTTTTGATTTCTAGGTTTTCGGGGGACTGTTTGTATGAAATCAGAGCTAGCTTGATACAAGTTCTTTTTTTAGGGAAGAACATGTCATTTTTCATAAATTTCTAAAGGCAAAAACGGCAAGAAATGTATTCAAAACCTTGTCACAAACTAAATGGCATTTTCAGAAACAACTGTTACTGAAAATTCAGGGGTAAGATGGTAAGTCAGTTGTCAGCTGTTTACTATTGAGAAGGATATCTTGCCTGATGGAATGAAAGCAGCAAGGCTAAGTGTGAAGGAAAAGCACAGATGTGTAATAGTATTTTTCAGTAGAAAGGATTCACCTGTGGTGTTGTTCAAAAAGTCATTGGGTTTAGGCTAGGAAGATTTTTTCCTACTGCAGGGGAACCCAATCTTCACAACACAGAAAGCCTCTTGGATTGCCTCTAAGCCATACACTGGCATTCTTCAGGTTTTTGGCCAAATCCTCAGACATGCACACTGCACATCAGATGGCCACTGCTACGAAAATCATAAAGCACTCCCTAGCAAAGGTATTAAAGACAACACAGAGGTAGCCATTGCCTACCTTCCTGAACTCGACCGTATGCACATGTGGAGCATTGCCAGCCTGTACATATGCAGTCAATCCACTGCCAAGTGTCTAACATAGATACCACAATTACTTCTTCCCAAAGACTGTAGAAGAAGCCAGAACCTGGCAGACTGGATAGCAGCTGGTTCAAAGCATGCAAGCTGCCTTCAACTTCATTGCTGTAATGGCTGCAATGCCTAACTTATCTATAATAGACCGCCCATTCAAAGAATGTTGTCTGCCTCTGTAAGCAGTGGGAATGTTTTAGTCAAAATACAGCTCAATATAAAAGCATTAATTCCCTCGGCAGCAGCTTGCATTGCAAACTTGTTGAATGTGTACAAGTTCTTGTAGCTGCTCACCCGCCACCATACGGCATTTGCGGTTAGCTCTTGATTTAGCTCTGAGTTGTTTTGTGAGCACTGCTTTGCTTGCACCAATCACTGAAATAACTGGGAGAATAATTCATTGTGTCATGCATTCAGTGAGGAGTCTTTTTTTCTGTTTTCCTGTTTGTTAATTTTTCTAAGCTGGCAATTTTTCTAAGCTTTGTGAAACTATTTGCCCATAACTCCTACAAATGATGCCTAGTTTGATATGTCTTTCTTAAGTTATTTATGCATTTTTTGTGTTCCAAATTCATGCTGTTTTACTTGGTGGTACCTTGTATGCTAAACCAGATGAGCATAACTAGTAGAATGAAGTTGTGCATACAAATATGCTTCAGTTAATTGATTTGGAAGCATTCCTGACAACAAGCTCATTTCCTAGAACAAGCATGGAGAACAAACACAATGAGAGAAAGTAGCTGAAATGTTTTTTTTCCTTTAAATGTTAAGTATTAGTAGAAAATATTTTTCAGAAGAAAACTTCCAGCCCACCACTCCACCACTTCACTTTTCTGGTTTTCGTTTTCTTTCCAGCCCCTCTCCTAGGTTTTGTCTCTCTCTAAACCCTAACCCTGAAGCTAACCCTAAGTATCAAGTGAGCATTATCTGTGGCCCAACAACAAGGATGAGATGCTTCTCATGGGACAAATTTTTTTCAGATAACCCTTCCTTTTGGCAGTGCCGTTCAAACTGTGCTGAAGTTTAAACTCCAGGCTTTGCTTCTCTCAGCCCTAACTCTCACCCAAATCCTAAGCCTTCAGCTGAGCTTTAACCTGAGACATCGTACCACCCATCCACATGAAAAAGTTCTCAAGGCAAAAAACATTTTGCAGCTCACTCCTTCCTTGG
Organism: Burhinus oedicnemus; assembly: GCA_008921705.1. NCBI lineage: Eukaryota > Metazoa > Chordata > Aves > Charadriiformes > Burhinidae > Burhinus > Burhinus oedicnemus. The sequence continues at coordinate 1,303,392 of VFFE01007212.1, read as the reverse complement.
GCAGCTCCTCTCCAACCCCACTTCTGCTACAGCTCTAGGCTTTGGCTCCCTCCTAAATTTATCCCTAATCCTAACCCTAGGCCTTCAGCTCATTTTAGGCTAAGAGCCCCAGCCTTGGTCCAGGTGACAAAGTTGTCAGGGGAGAAAGCTCTATCCAGCCCACCACTTCATGGGCAGACCCTGCCCAGGGAAGTCCTAGGTCTTGTGTCTCTCTGAACCCTAACCCTAAATCTGGACCCGCTGCCGAGTCCTAAGCTAAGATCCAGAACTCTTGCTCAGATGGCAAAATTGTCAGGGGAGAAAAGTTTTTACAGCTCACCCCTCCCTTTGGCAGCCCCTTTCCAGCCCCACTTCAACCGCAGCTCTAACCTTTCTGTCTCTCCTAACCCTAGGTCTAATCTTAACCTTATCCCTAACCTTAAGCTTCAGCTCACTTTTTACCCATCATCTCCAATGATGGCCCACTTAAAAAATTTCTCACAGTAGACATGTCCCAGCATTCATGAGGGCTCCTCCAGTTGATTTGTTTGTATGGTGGTAGGTCCAGCCATGTCTGCTGGACAATCACCTCCGAGACACTGGCCACCTAGAGAATTGTATAGTGACACTAGGTAGCTCACAGCCTAGAGAATAGACTCAACTTTTAATTACTCTGATCAAAACTTCGATAATTGGGAAAGGCTGAGGAAGACCAAGAAGGGCTGGAGGAGTTGAAAAAGTTGAGCCTTCAGGATGTATAAACACCTTAGTTTGAGCATAAACTATCTGATCAGTCATGAATAAAACCCACAGAGATCTACAATATTACAATCTAAACTAAAGTAAGCAAAAGTTGAGGAGAGAGTATTATCTTTCACTATAATCTCTGTAAATCTTTCTTGTACTAATTGGACTTGAACTATAGGGACGTAACAAATATACCAACATTTTGTAGAGCTCTGGATTAGATTTTCTGTTACTTTATTTTTCTTCCCAAGGATAACTGAAGCAGAAAGGAGAACTTGTTTACTAGAGGCATGACAACGCTTGAGGCAGAGCCCCTGTGGCTCCTGAATGATCAGGGAAAGATATCAATTGCTGATGCTCTTTTTAGGCATGTAAAGGATGTCTCTTCTTACTGACAGAGCACTCCCTATTCAGAGAACTCCCCCTTTTGCTTGTAACCCAGAAACAAGCTGTGAAAAATTACTTTGGAAATTAACAATACTATTAATATTCAAGGACAAGATTAATTTCCTTTTGCTGATGCCCATCTACTAGTCTGTTAATATATCTTACAAAAACACGGAGTCCTGCCGTGAATGCCAAAAGCGCTTAGATATACCTAGTGACATGCAAGACAGAGGTAAAATCAATTCAATTTCCTAAATGTGAGTAACATTTCTCTATGAATGGTTCATGCATATATTAACCCCTGCATTGTTGGGATCCATAGTAGGTGGGGGGTTTTCTGTGTTATCTCGCTGCTTGTATCTTTTCATGCTGAAAGTGGAGAGCTGGAATGGAAGATTTTGACCCTCCTTTATGAAATGAATCAACTGGCATTTGGTAATGACATATATTTCTAATCACCAGACCAGTTCTTCAGACTTCTAGGTTTCCTTTTGTTGCCAGACTAGCTGTGTATCTACTCACTTTTAGAAAATATTTTAAAAATATAGGTGGGGAGGTTAAATAGCTATTTATAATAAATACATATTAAAATGAAATTAACGGAACATAGGGAAAAAAAAACAATGAATGATCCTAATTTGCAATTTACTTTATCTTTACTAATTGCCTACAGAAGAAGTTTTGTCTCAAAAATAAGTCCATTGACAATATTTTCACAGAAACACTTTTGATTTTTTAATAACTGTTTTTTTCAAGGAAGGTTTTTGATTATTATGTCTAACTTACGCAACCGTTTTGCTGTTATGATGAGATACTCATCATATCTATCTCAGAGATACTCCTCAACATATTTTTTAAGTTACAAAAATATTGAATTAATATTTCCTGCTATAACTTAATTAACTGGTGCCATTTTTATATTTCCAGAAATGAATATAAGCACTAAGAAACCATCTATGGCATTTTAAACTTAAGACTGCATCAGAGATGTGATGGAAACCTGTTTGAAAAAATGTTATGTCATAGAAAATAAAGGTGTCACATAAATGCATATCTTCACATTTAAGGTTCTTATCATTAAAGTACTTGTTTCAATTAGAAAATTAAACTCCCTAAAGTTTCTTTTTCTTCTTTTCTAAGACAAACTTTTACTGATTTTTTTTTTTTTTAGGATTTTGACAGTAACCTCAAATATCAACATGTATAACTAATGCCAGGTGACTAGTTAGGTGATTGAATTTTAGGCTTGTGGCTTTACAACTGAGAAGATCCTGCCTCCATTCCCGTGATGGTCCATGTAAGGCATCTAAGTGCCTCTATTATTCTCATCTACAGTAGAAGAACTGACAAAACACAAGATTTAGAAACTAGAGCAAATTTCTCGAAGTGTTCCAAAGGCTGTAAGGCAGACCGTGTTCTTGCTGGATCTTACATTGCCTGTGTATTAGTAACTGACAGTATTATACAGTTATTACTGCATACTGGTGCCAGTCAGTCTTGCTAACTTTGCAGTTCCTTGCACGAACTGTAAAGATACCATCTTCAGTTTATAGCCTGAAGGTGCCCTGGTATCTAGCAGCCTCAGAGAACAACATTTACTGGTATCTATCCAAAGCTGATGCTCTTTAATTCCTATTTACTGTTGTTCTGAGCATGATTCCTTATATTCTGCATTCTAATTTTCACTGCCTCAACCTATTTCTCACAGGGAGTTGTGGTATATGTTTAAGAGGCGAGTTATGTGAACGATGAATAAGCATATATTTTTGGCAGACATAATATGGATGAATATACTGTAATATTGGTATCCTGCCCAAACTTTGTTAGAGTAGACCAACCATGGCAGAATAATACTTTCTCCACAAAGTACTGAATTCCATAGAAGAAAAAAATCAATGGGGGAAAAAAAAGAAGTTATTTTTAGCATACAAAGAAGCTGGAATCTTAGCCCACTTCCTTCAGTAGCACAATCTTTAATAACAAGGATAAATTGTTTATTTTTAGTTAAGAACTGAGACCGTTATTAGCACATTCTGGTTATATTCTGCTTTATATTCTGGTTTATATTCTGCATTATATTCTGCTTTAAAATGCCCAAAGGACTTCAGCATTTGTAAAATTAGTCACAAGTGAAGAAGTCCACTTGGGCAATGGTTACAAATCGATAACCTGATAACAGATCAAATTTATGAACTATGGAAAATCCTCAAGGAAAAGGCTGACACTGAACAGAATAGTGAAGAGAGTTTGGGAATGTAAATATGCACATGTACTCAATTCACAATTGCCTTCGATGCAAAAAAGTGTCAACGATTAGGGTTTTGCCTAAAGACCAGTTGCCAGATTCTGAGTGTGGGTGTGTGTGTTCCAGTGCGTTTGGACTGCTGGATACACCAAGCACCACATAGAATAACTAGATCTGAAGCATAGGTAGATCTCAGTGTTATTTTGTTTTATTTCCAAATACCTTCCTTTAAACCTAAAAACTAAATGTTATCATCAATAATTGATATATGAATTCCTTTACTTTTACCTTAACAGTAGTTTAGTGTTAAGGATGATCCAGAGTACCTAGCAAACCAAATACATCCCTGTTAGGATGGTAATTCTTGAAGCAGGGTGACTGGGCCTTTCTTGTGATGCCTTAAACCTCAGAGACTCAAAGATACTGAGATATATATGTATTGTTCACCTACAAGTGGTAGGGCAAGGGGTGGTCACATAGGATGCCAGTTGGGAAATCCAATACCTTCTGTTATCCAGAATTATTAATTCTGGCCAACTTGAGTATGATCAGGTGCATACGTAAATCACAATGATTTTGAGTATGCTCGTGAGATATTGTTTTTAATGTGATTTTCCTGATTTTCTTAAATTTAATCAGTGAACTGAAAAAACAATTGTGTTAGAGTGAGAACAGACAGTTTTAAATAAGTGCAAAGATAGTAAGTCTGGTTTCACCTATAGAAATGCTGCTTTTCTTGGTACTTTAAACATCCCTTAGATGTGTTTGGAATTGGATAGAAATTATCCTCATTGTAAATGCAAATAAAATCCACCATTGCATTACAATTTTTTTTAGTTTAGTTTATAAATTCTCAGAAAACACCCTCTTGAAACTGCTATTGCTCCCTTCTGGGGATTCACAGCTATTTAAAATGTCTTTCTTTCTATCTTCCCACTAATATGCTAATAGTAAATCTGAACCATCTGCCATGCAAACAGAGATGTGGGTAATACGAAAAACCTTGACAGCATAGTCTCTCATTTAATCAATTTGCATAAGTTATTATTCATATAAATAAAACTGTCCTTGAGTTAGTTACAAATTTTGTGGTCGTTACATTTTTTCCCTAATCATCTACTAATTGCAATAAGGAGACAGAACTGCAGTAGAACAGAGTGCGTTTGTTATGAATAGCAGAATGATATTTACAAATTCAGTAACTTCTGCTTGTTTATCTGGAGTACTGTGTATCTTCTGCATGAATCGCTGGCCAATTGATGGGCATCCGTCAAGCCATGGACATTCTGGGCTCGTACAAAACCTTTGCACCTTTAACCTCACTGTCACCTTTCGAGTAGCAAACAAAATATTTGTAAAATGTTAGCAAGACAAAAGTAATGGCAAACAAGATTTATTTTTAGCCTTGAAATGGATTGCAATAAAAATAAAAACATAATTTCTGTGTGGATTCACTACATGCTCATTATTCTTGGGTAATATTAACCTTGTTCTCTTTCAGGTGTGCTCTATAGATATAAGAACAAACATTTGCAACATCATGACCTCTGATCTGCAATAGCGACATTAAGATGGGTCAAAATCTTTCTAAAATGAAGGAGAAATAATGAGGATTGATTTTAAAAAGAAAAATAACTCCCTGTGCAAATATATGAGAAGCAATACAGTGTAAATGGTTATTTTGAACTAACCAATAGTGTCTGGCTGTCTACAGGGACCTCTTGTTGTCAGTTTTTATACTGACAGCTAAAATCATATTACATTCTTAAAATATTGACTTTGTATTATGTGCTCTTAGTCTCTTTTTAGTCACAAGAGTGAAAAGGAGTGGGCTAGAATATTTTGAATGGAATTAAGAATTAGATAGTCCTTATGAAGAAAAAAACTGAAAAAAATGTGGAACAACAACATTTTACAGCAATATTGGAGATGGAGAAAAGAAAAAGTGCCATTTTGCATGAGACTAATGACTTTGTAAAATATACTCTATTTGAAGCCAACTGATTTACCTAATGATATTTTTTAAAATGAAAAAGATGTTATGTACTAGGGAGTCCAGAGAATAGCTTTTCCAGTCACATATTAGTGTTTTTATGCATTTCACATTTCACTGACACCCTTGCCACCTTCTTCAGTGTATATACATATCTGTCTCTCAGTCTTTTCTTTTTGGACACCAGCTCCATAGTGGACTGGTAATTATATTTCTAGCCTTGCTTTGCTACTCAATAGTCTTACAGATGGATCCTTTACAGGATCAGGTAAACTGAGGCAAATGCTGCAAAACTAAGGTCTCCAGTTGGAATAAAATTGTTAATTACACTTAACTGAACAAATTATCTGGGTTATATTCCCTTGCAAAGGAAGTGCATTAGGACATAATTTCCATGTGTGCCAAGTCCTGACACGGGTAAGCGTTGTGAAGGCTGCAGGTGGAGGATGCTTAATGGGGATGTTGAGCTGTGTAGAGGTGATCCACAGGGTGTGATGTGGAGCAGCTTCAAGGTCAGCTACTACCAGTGCAAAAGAATGGATAAAGTACAGTCTTTTCTCTAATAGCTAAGGGTTTACTTATTCACTTAAATAATCACAACCGTTATCCTGAATAATTTTCATTTTAAAACTTAAAAATGTCCACTTGTGGTATTTTTATTGTGATGGAGGAATGTGATTTGCAGTCAATAGTTTTACAGAGCCAAGAACAGAATTTTGTGAATTAGCTTGATATCTTCAAGTTCAGAAAATATCCTGAATGGATCTTCAACTTGTTTCTTTCTGGCAAACACACTAACAGTGATCAGAATACGAGCTATAAGATCAGAATGTAAGATATTTTCAAATATCTTTAGAAGTAGATGAAGATGTTATAAGCTCGATTCCCTTCTTGTGCTGATTCTATATTAGTCACCTCTTTCTGTTTACGGTGGGGTAAGTAAAGAGTTCTTCACCCTGTTTCTCAACCTTTAGAACAACATTTCAGACCTTCTACTACAGTAGCATGTATATAGCTTTGTTAAACAGTAAAATGTAATTGTTGACAATTGTAGATGAAAGGATGTGGAATCTCTGTGAAAAAACTTGGTCAAAATGTCAAGTGATTGCCAGGAGTGTGCTTGTACAGTGATTTCCTTCCCCTCTCCCCCCTTTTAATTTTCTGTTCCTAACTGATTTGCAAATTGTCCATTAAACTGCCCGGATAAGCTCCAGTATATGTCCTCCTACTGGTGAGCACAGAAACAATACACTGTTCCACAGCTGATCACATTTACTTGCAGATAAATGTATTTAATCAGTCCATTAAAAATCACACAGGCTTTTTGGTCCTCCTCTGCCAGATGTAAATACTTACAATTTGTACAGGGCTGGGTTCCAGAAACGAGTTGCTCAGCGCAAAATGCAAAGTGCTAACCTCAGTGTTGGAGCTGAAACTCTAACAGATCCATTCATTAATCTGCTAAAGTACGTTGCTATGTTTGATTTTTTTTTTTTTTCCTTCTCTATGCAGTACAAGAAGGAAACATCCCCCAGGGTCTGTATACGAGATTTAAATAAGCCTCCAACACAGTCAGGATGCCTTGCCTAATATTGAGTACTTCTAGCTGAGATCACTAGCTGCATAATTGGCTACCACCCATTACTCCTCCTGACAAAGACAGAGAGAGTCAGCACGCTGGCCCATCCCTGCTGTGTGCATTCCTACTATCCCATTCACAAAATGGCCAAAGAACAAAAGACTTTATTGAAAAAAAAATAGGAATACGCACATCTGGGCTGGGCTAGGGGGCCGACTTTGTAATTCTCTGAATCAAATGTTCAAAGAACATAATTCTGAAAAAATGTGAGTAGCCTTTCTGTTATTTCTAGCAGTCATGGAGCAGCTGCTAGAGGTTACTCCAACATTGTGTTGTCACTGAAATTATTACCAGAACATATCCTTTTTTTTCTGTGCAACTCCATAAACTCATGTACTCTGTGAGTTAATGATTTCCATTTATTTCATGCATATTCTTTAAAATTTATCTCGTTTTTCCTTTTTTTTGGTGGGTTTTTGAGACCTAGATATAGTAGTAGTTCATTTGCTGGCATTCTTCTGCCAATGTGCAACTTTGGTCTCCAGAAATCCGTCTTTTATGAGCAGTGTCTTGTCATCCAGCAGTACCTGTTCCTATCTGTATGTCTGCACATTCACATCAACTGCCCAGTAACTGCAAACGTTTGTAATAAACATTTGATAGTTTTGAAAGAATTTTGTCAACAGCACGTTCCACCCTGCTCTCGTCAGATCAGTTATTAAAGACCATCCAGGAGAAGTGATTTCAGTTCCAATTCTCCACTGATAAGATTCCATTTCACAGAATGAGCAGCAGGATCGTAACCAGTCTGGGCAGTGTGAAGAGGACAAGGTGTGAGCTCCTCCCCACTTAATCAGCAGGATCCTCAAAGGCAGGGCAGTCTTAAGAAGAAAGGAAATGTCAGCACCACACTCAGTTGTGAGTCAATAAAATGATATTCTGGGACCTTTAGAAGAGAAGGTCATTGATTAAACACATACTGAAGTATGCAGGTGTGCTTTTCTTTTGATGTGTCATTAAATTAAATTAGGAGGAAAGAAGATCAAGACAAACAAAAGGAGGTTGCTTTTGATATAGCATATAGATAAGTTGTGGAGCTTCTTGGTGCAGGATGTATAAATTGACTCTACAAATTCATAGAAGAAAATCTATTAAAAATGTATGCAGTTAACAATCTTGAGAAGTCCCCAAGTCACTTACTGGTGGAAACAAATAGCGTTTAAGGAAGTTTCAGCATGTCCTTCTACTCTTGTGCTATTCCCTAGGGAAGTGCTACTTGACGTGCTTTGGAGGTATGTATTGGATGACAGACCTTTGGTCTGACCTAATACAGCTATTTGTTTGGTCTTAATATCTTAGAAGACCTGAAAGAATAGTTGTTTAAATCAAGATAATATATTAATTCCTTAATTTAGCTCAATGTAATTAAATAATTGGCAGTAAGATTTTACTGTTATAGGGTAAGAATATAAACAAATGTTATAAAAAAGATTGGAAAAAATTTCTTATTCAAGAATTTGAAAATTAATTGAAGTATGTGCACTTACTAGAATTAGTATCTCCAAGTCAAACTAAGTTGTCCTTAATTTGCAAATATATTTTGTGAAGAGATTTGCATACAATTCAAGCACTGAATAAAAATCTAGTTATTTGCTATTTCAGTGGAATATATTTGGGACAACTCTCTTTTCTTGTATGTCAATCTCCCACCCATTTTCTGAGAAACAGTTAGTGCTCAGTGACACTTAAGAGGTACGTATGAAAGAAAAATCCCAGTTAAAATATTCAGTAAAACAAAGAGAACCAGGTTTTGGGTTTTGGTTTTTTTTTTTTTTCTTTTCTTAGAATGAACTTAATCTGTTCAGATATTGATTCAAAAAAAGTTTAATGAAGGAATGCCAGATCTTTCATCATCAACTGAGCAGAGAAACTTGGAAATTGCCAAGTGTAGTAAGCCAATTGCACTGTGCTTTTCCTATAGATTAAAAGTGTCTCCATTAAGCTGTTTCAAGACATATTTCATGTCATCTCGTAGAAAACCTTATATTCCTGTTTTCTGTGGACCTCAAGAACTGGATGTGTTTTTCTGTAGCTGCTCAGTATCCTGGAGACTCATACCTGAAACATTTGTGCACTTTCCCTGTTAGCAGATTGTAGCACCTCTGTTAAGGTGAAAAGATCAGTTTTGGGGGTCCTAAACTGAGCAAGCAGCTTGGGCAGTAGTTTGGAGTATGACAGCACATGTTGAAGGTTGTTTCATGCAGGTGGAGAAAGGGAGCTTGTGAAACCCTGGTTTCCCTGTGGATTTGTTAGAAAGCCTGAGGATGTGGAAGGAACCTGTCTTCCTCACTCATGGGCTTTGAATGCACCATGGCTATTCAAAGCTGTGGAAGACCACAGTAGGATACACTGGAGTCGTGGCAGATACTGTCACAAAGGCAGCCATTGTTAATTGCAGACAGGGACTCTGCATTCAGCCATATTCTGGAATCTTTTGTGTCTTTATTCACACCAGTCATACCTCTCTTTTCTAGAAGAAACTTGTTTCAGTTTTGCATCAAAATGGCATGAAGCTAGAGGGAGACTGTTTTCAGTTAACAGGGTTGAAAAGCCATAGAACTTTAAAATAAGGTGGTATTTGGAAGCCAAACCCCAATATGAACTCCTTATCAGTCTATTACATTTTTGTATTACACATGCACAGTCATAACGCGGAGTGGGTGTGAGTCTTAGTGACGCTGGTATATTACTTAATCCCTTCATTATTACATAATTACATATTATTACACGTACTTACATGCAAACTGAAATGGATGTGCTGGAACTGTTCTGTCACACATCTGGGTGTTCGACACGGTGTTACTTAGGGGTAGTTCTTTCTGCACAGGGGAAAGTAAAATTTTTTCCTCTAACTGAAAGGGAGCGTTTGTTTGCTTTTGCCTTGTGGGTCTTTCAGCAGCACAATCAAGGCAGTTACCCATTAAAATGTCAGATACAATAATTGAAACTCTTCTTTTAAACTGACTGAGGAGAGATTTAGCATTAATATGAGTATAGACGAAGAGTCACCTCATCTGTCTTTGTCTGTACAGCATATGACACCTGAAAAAGGAGCTAATTGTAATCTTCCTACCCATTCATTCAAAATTGTTTCTGGCTTGCTTAATTTTTTAGGGGTTATTTTGACAGCAGGTTGTATGAACCTTGTACTGTGGCTTCGTTTGTGTCGTGTTGCTTCCCCACTGATCTAAACACTTACCTCATGTCTGTCTGCCAGTGCCATCAAATGCCGGCTGCAAACGAAACAATTGCCCAGGAGCCAGAGAATTTTCAGACCTGTGAAGGAACAGTAGGAGCTTGGTAAGGCATCCAAAGGGAATGCAATAGGAAAGGAACATTACTCCTTCAGAGTGAGCTCTGCAGTTCCCAGAATAGAACAGAAGCACTATTAGCTGCTACCCAGTCAGACATCACAGCTTTACAGAGAGCAGGCTCTCTAGGAGAGTTTTTCTGTAGGCTCAGCAGGCAATCCCTAAACAAATGAAAAAACTTTATGGAGATGTCAAGAGGTACGTACGCGGACCCAGAATTGATCCATTCTTTCTTTTCTGCCTGCTAAATTTTAAGAACTGCATCTGCAACTGTGAAGTTGTTTCCCTGGTGTTTCTGAAATAACTGCAATCTGAGACACCACAAAATGTAAAAGTTAAAAACAGTAACTATCTCCAAACAGTATGACAAATATAGATGTATTCTATATTGCCATCCTTTCTGGAGGCAAAACAAAGTCCTAAAGCATTTGATTTCTTCCCCATTTTTCTCAAGCAGGAGTCACTGTAATTTAATCTTACCTGGGGCACTGACTTGGCTGTGTCCTTCCCCAGATGTTAGCTATCAATAAAAATACTTTCTCCAGAGCTACCATGCTACCTTTCAGCCACGGCAATGTATTTGCTATGCCTTCTCAAGCTCTGTTGATTTCTGTTGATGTCTTTCTTTGGCAGTGTTTTATGACAGGATCATGAGGAATGGGCCTGAGGTTTCTGACGGATCCCAGTGTTGTACCTTAGGAGTGGAGAGACTGCGCTGTGGGCATCGGGGCTGTGCACGAGCGGGTCAGGAGCGTACCGTCTGTCCTCACACCTTGGTGAAGAAGCTGAAACAACAACAAAACCCAGCAATAACAAAACGACAGAAAAACAGACAGCTGGACTGAGAAAGCCATTCACTGCACATCTCACGCTCATTCTTGCTCATGGGTTAGGGAAAAGAATAGAACTGTGAAAAAAGTCTCTAGACTGTATCCCAGCTATTTAATTCTACCCCTGTATGCCACAAGTTGTTAAATTCCTTTCTTTAAATAACACTAGTGAAAGGCACAGTAATAAGTGTACTTACCTTTACAGATATCTGCACACATGACAAAACTACATTTAGCAACCAGAGGCAAAACCTGCAGTGGAGAAATATTTTTTTCTTGGACTTAGGTCAGGGAAAGCAAGACCATATTATTAAAGCAGCTTCATACACATTACTCTCAGATCAGAGCATAAATACTAGAGAAGACAGGAGTTAACACAGCTGCAAAACAGGCTAGGAACCACAGATTCAGGCCAGGTACCACATACAGCCATCACTCTGTGGTACGTGCTCACTCTGCTCTGCTCTGGTGAGACCCCACCTGGAGTACTGTGTCCAGCTCTGGAGCCCCCAACATAAGAAAGACATGGACCTGTTGGAGCAGGTCCAGAGGACGGCCATCGAGATGATCAGAGGGCTGGAGCACTTCTGCTATGAGGACAGGCTGAGAGAGCTGGGGTTGTTCAGCCCGGAGAAGAGAAGGCTCCGGGGAGACCTTATAACAGCCTTCCAGTATCTGAAGGGGGCCTACAAGAAAGCTGGAGAGGGACTTTTGACAAGGGCATGTAGTGATAGGATGAGGGGTATTGGCTTGAAATTGGAAGAAGGTAGTTTTGGAATAGATATTGGGAAGAAATTCTTTACTGTGAGGGTAGTGTGGCACTGGAACAGGTTGCCCAGGGAAGTTGTGGATGCCCCATCCCTGGAATTGTTCAAGGCCAGGTTGGATGGGGCTTTGAGCAACCAGGTCTAGTGGGAGGTGCCCTTGCCCATGGCAAGGGGAGTTGGAACTAGGTGATCTTTAAGGTCCCTTCTAACCTAAACCATTCTATGATTCTATTATTCTGTCGTGTGAAGAGGTTACTAAAGAGGCTATTGCAGTCCCTCTCCAACACACACCCTCACCTGGACATCTTGTGATGGTGAGACCTTGCTGTCTGTGTGTCACAGAGGTCTGCCAGGGGAACTGAAGAGAAGGTAAACAGTTCTCACCGTGTTTTTCTGTCAACAGGACTTGAGGATTTAAATCCCTGAGTATCATATAAGCTTTGTCCTCCTCAGTCCTTTTCCTCTTCATTGATACTGACAAATATTCCGGGTTGCTGTGGCTATCCAAGGCCCAAGAGATCATTGATTCTGCCAAATGAGTAAATACAGGACTGTTAATGCTGACCTAAAGTAGCATGTTATTAGCTTGTAGCTGGAAAAAAACAGTTTACTTTGAAGCAAGCACTAAATTTGCCCTGCTGCTCCTGCTTCCAGAGTGGCAGGTCAGGGTTTTCCATATAGCCATGTGTCGACTTGTGCATGGAGTTTCATACGTTCAAAACACCAGTAAAATGCTTCCAATTAAATAGCAACTATAACAAAATGCTTCCTACTAAATAGCAACTATGTAGGAAGTGGCTACATAAATATTGGAGTATAATTATGACATAAAGATAAAAATTGAATAAAAAAGATTCAGTTGGAGTCCAGTCTACATTATTTTATCCATGTATAAACAAAGAGCCATAATATTGAGATATAGGGTCAATATTCACAGAAGAAAAGAAGCTTTTTTTTTTCCACTTCGATGATGCTGAATGTAAATGCATCCTCAAACACCAGTTCTGTAGTCCTTGCTAAAATTCAACAAATCTGGAGTTTGGGCCAAGTCATGTATTGTTGTGTAAGAACATACAAAGCATAAGTCAGAACGGCAATATGTAATGGACTAGTGAGATAATATTGATAAACCAAAAAGCTTTAGGATCAACATCATCAAAAAGTTGGGGACACTATAGGACTGGTGGAGTAATGTGTCTTTGTTTTTTATGCTGTCAGAGAGACATCAATCTGGCAGAGTACAGCTAAAATATTCCCCAAAGTATCAAAACAATATATGGTCAAAAGGGCATCAGGAGAGGTGGGGCGGGAGGGGCATAAATAAGCCTTCTCATTGGCAAAACTGCTCTCTGCTGGGTAGCTGTTTGTGGTGGATGGATCACAAACTTTCCTTCCCTGAAGGATACTGAATCTGTCACAGCATGTGAAACTTCTTTTCTACTAGGAACAAAACAGATAACTCTCTTCATACCTAGACTCTGTCTTAGAATGAGATAAAAATAAATGGTTTTCTTTTGCTAGGAGTAGTTTTCTCAAAACAATTTTGTTCTCATTCTGAACACCAAAAATATTTTCTGTATGTTTCCTCTAATTTAATTTATGCCATATTCTCAAAGAAGATTATTTTTTGTCTTGTACATTGTAAGATTCATGCGTATCTCCCATACTAATGTAGGGATTTAGTCTTCTCTTTTGTAGAGTCTGAATGTAAACTTTTGTAAATATTTTGTTCAATCTACAGTTTTCTGAAACAGAACCTGCTCTATTAGTGAAGTAACTCAGTGATGCATTTGAGCGCAAGCTATCCACAAGACAACATGTATTATTCATTATTGTAAGTGACAGAAATGTTTAAATGATGTGCAACTTTCAACATACTTCATGCAGAGGATATTTCAGATTTTCAAATATAGGCCTTGATGGATCAAAACCTCACATATATGGAGGGAAGTTCACAGCTAGTTTATATTTCATTGCACCTGCCTATTTTGTGGAGGAAACTTGTCCTTTCTTGAGGGCCTTGAAATAGATGGCAATTAAACATAGAGAAGTACAGTAAGTTTAAGAAGAAGTGTAAGCTAAGCATAGAAGTGTACAGTAATACTAGCTTAAGCATGTTGCCACATGTAAGCTTTCCATGCATTGCAGCATGACAAAAACGCATTTTGGGGGAGACTAAATATATTTGACTGCTAAATGTTCTAGATTATTTTCCTATGAAAAAACTTGAGTGTGGAGTATTACTCCCCTGTGTGTATATGTATGTGTATGTATGGTTTATGTAGCTATAGTTTTCCATTAAATAAGATGTTTGGTCTTCAGACATTTAGATTTAATAGCCTATGTAATCATATCTCAGCAGGAATCAGAAAAAAGCCAGAGATTTAACACTGAAGTCAAGCAGATATTGAACACTTGCAAGTATCATGGAATTCAGTCGAGTAGAAAGTCCAGATGACTATGAATTGGGTCAACTCTGTGATCGTAATGTGATCTCTCTGTTAAAGAAAAAAGGCATCAGAATATTCTTGCAACTTTGTTTTTGATGGCTTTTTAAAGCATTCTTTGGAGATATGGTTAGCTTGAAATATCTTTTTGAGGAAAAAAGATAATTAGCATAGAAAAATGTTTACAGAGGTTTATGCTTCAACTGTTGAGACTGATGAAACAAACATTTAGCCATTTGATAAATTGTTCCAACAGAATATGAAGTATTGGGTTGAAAATCTGGAGTAGATCTAAAAGATAATCAGCAGTGTTTTGATTACTCAATAGTTCACTCAAAGAAATAATGGCAATAGAAACATTTTATATATATGTATTAATTGCCTTGAATGGCCCTTGTGCTGTTTTCAACTCGTCACTTTCTTTTCAGAGTTGTGATATATGATGTCCACATTTATTTTTAGTTTTCCCCAAGCATTTTCTAGTGCTTAAAGCACTGGCAAAACATCATGATTCTGACCCGTTTGGCTGCATGCTGTAATCTCAGCTCAGACCAGATGGTGAGCCTCAGCTGCTGTGTGAAACAGGTAAAAGGAAAAAAAACCAAAACCTATGAACACTTAAAATATTGTTGGCAGTTTTATCAGAGATACTTTCCAGACAACAGGTGTTTTTTTTTAATGTTTATGAAACTGCATATCATTTAGAGCTAGAGGAATTTGATTGCTGAATGATCAATATTGTTATTCCTTTTGTCTTCTATGGATTTTTCCTCTTGTTTCTAATATAGCCGGCGCAGCACTACTCCAACAGGCATACTGTACCATACATACCTTCTTGTAACTTGGAGGGTTACAAGAGAGGTTGCAGGGAGGATCAGGGTTTGATTTTATAAGTAAATTAAGAGATTAAATTTACATGTCCCATTGTGCTTTGTCACTCTATGGTACATGCAGGACTGGAACCAATGCAAGGGACAAGTAAGGTGAAGAGCATCAGATACAGGTTTAAGAGGTTCCTAGGTGGAACAGAGGTGCTGGGTGAGTGACATTTTTTCCTTTGATGCAATAGAAGTGCTTGGCTGTGGTGTTTGAAGGAAGCCGGATTTATTTTTTCCATTCTATGTTAATGACATTAAGTTGTTATATTTTTTATTCATTGGGGAAGTTGAAAAGAAATTCAAACCTTAGTTGCTGTGATACTAGTTGAATGGCTGAAGGAGGTATGACTAATTATGGAGGAATAGGACACATGGAGTGGGTCCACAGAGAGCTGCAGTTGGATGCTTTCACCCCTCCTAGGTATGACACCATGGGCACTGCCTCTGGACCTTCTATTTTTGTTCTCCCTTCTGCGTGTCCTTGGTTTTGCTCCTCAAGCCCTTCCTTCTGCTCCTTCCACAAAACTTGAAAACCTGGAATTGAAATAAAAACTCCCCAAATGGACTATCACAGGTAACTTCCTTTTTTTTTTTTAAAGGTAGCCTTAAGACTTTGAATCCCACTACTTTTGAAAGTGTAGAGCTAGAAAAACTTGACTGTAAGCAGGCAACTAGGATATATTTCATATCTGTCTTTTTTTTCCTTATGTCAGAGAGGGATGTTACCTCGAAATACACCTTGACATATGAAAGCTTTTAGCTGGTTCATTTAATGGAGGCCCTCCATGAAGATTTGTGCCATGTTTGAGAGCACAGGATGAGAAAAGTGTGAATATGTATTAACGGTTCCGAAGCAGAAGCTTTGTCCAGAAGCTGAAGTGGAGACAAGTGAAGCAGACAGCTCAGGGTCAACCCTGAGGTTAACAGGAGATGGAAGCTGCTACAGTTTCATAAGGGCTTTTAAAAGAGAGAGTGGAAATCTCCTTAGCAAAACTGTGTTACGAAATAAATCACTGAAGTTTGGAAATAGCATGATTCTGGTTTTCTCTTCAAACTCTCTGTAAGGTTCTTTGTTGACAGACTTCAAAGGCAACTGAAGGGCTAAGAATTCTGTTAATGAAAACAAATTTCCACTAAATTTCTGATTGTAGTACGGTAACTGCACCTGCTTTTTGGGACTGAAGAGGCACTACACAGTCTGAAAGTAAACAATGTTGAGTTAGCTAAAAAAAAAAAAAAAAATTGGTCTTCTTTCATGAAAAGGCTGCTCACTGGTAACAGTTGGATGAATCATTCCTTTGTGCATAGGGATAACTGAGTGGATGGTGTTATATTCCTTGCTGAATGCAACTATGCAACATAACAGTACGTTCCTTAGAAACATATCAAAGTCTTCTCACTAAAAACATGGGAATGCTAAAAAGGACATATCTGGACAGGTCCTTCATTAGCTCCTTGTGCTGATTTGAAGTAAAACAGGACCAATTCTGTTCAGTAACTTTACTTTTTAGCTAGGCCTCTTCTAACTGCTGAAATTAAAATACTTATTGCTGTAACACCCAAGCCCAGCCAACTTTGTTATTTGCTCCGTTGGAGGGTCGGAAGCGGAAAAGCGTAGAGGGGTCACACCTGTGGGGAGGAGCGGACAGGACAGGTGACCCCAAACTGACCAACAGGGTATTCCATCCCGTCTGCCTCATGCTCAGTATAAAAGCTGAGGGATCAAAGGGTCAGCCCTCTTCCTTCAGTGGCCGGCATCATGGGAGGACTCTGTCTGTTCGTTTGCCTTTGATCCCGATCCAGAATCCAGATCTGGAATCCAGTTCCCGTCCGTCACTGAGTTCAGTCTGGGACTTCCCCAGTGCCTGCTGGTGATGTGATTGTCATCCTAGGAGCTTGATTTGGTTTTGTATGTATTTCATTATTTTCTTTTTATTATTTTATTATTAATATTTCATTAAAGTAGTTTAGTTCCTTCTAAACTCTTAAGTCTCTCTCTCTCTCTCCTGCCTCTCTTTGAAGAGAAGTAGGGAAGAGCATCTGTTGTCTGCCTTGGCGGCCAATCCGGCCCAAACCATGACACTCCTTAAGGTTTTCACTTCAACAACTGTAAAGTAATTTAGTAAAATGAAACTTAAAACAACATGAATAGCAAAGCAACATAACAAATAAAATCACCGTTCTACAACTGGCAGGGCATGTGATTTACACAAATGCTGGGCTCAAAAGACAGTGTCAGACTGGTTAAAGCTCATAAAGCTAATTTTGCTATGACTAATGTGTGCATTGGCAAAAGCCAGGGGCATATCCATCTGGGCAGGCAACTGTGTGTCACAAGAGCCAGCAGCCTTATGCATTGAAAGTCACACACAGAACTACCCGCTGTTCACATAGCTATACTTATTCAGTAACTTCTGCGTAACGTAACGTAACGTAACGTAACGTAACGTAACGTAACGTAACGTAACGTAACGTAACGTAACGTAACTACTAACTACAACACAGCATAGCATAGCATAGCATAGCATAGCATAGCATAGCAAAGCATAGCATAAGCAACCAGATCTAGTGGGAGGTGTCCTTGCCCATGGCAGGGGATTTGGAACTAGATGATCTTTAAGGTCCCTTCCAACCTAAACCATTCTGTGATTCTATGATAACATCACATCACATCACATAACATACATAAATTACATATCTAATAATCACTATTGCAGTTGTTGTGTAGGGTTTTTGTAACAGCACTATGGAAAAATCAGCTACTGCCATTTTATGTGAATATAATGAAACAGAGTGAACGGCCTAAGTCTAGAATGAACTAACACACTCACAGTGAATCTACTTCTGATGCAGAAGGATCTGAAAGTGAATGTAGCCTGTAGGAACGACATAAAATATTTATAGTCTCTTGTTCTTTATTTATCAATGCCACCAGCAACAAAACACTGCTTCATTTTACAGAGGCTCCATTTATATAGCACTGCGTAAGAGAAGCAAGCAAAAGTAAATGGACAGAGAAATAGCTCTGCCTTTTTTAATGGAATTTCAATTAAAAACCAGACAAATACAGCCCTGAAAAAAAATCCCCATCTAAATATCTTTACATTACATGTGTATAAGCATGCATATGCCACATACATCATGCTCTCAGCACTTAGACTCAAATCTGTGTCTGGTACTTTTCATTTGATCCCTTCTGTCTGCTTGTGTCAAATGAATGACTTCAGTTTGGATAAATTATTTCTGTATAAATGGTTTACAGAAAACAAGAAAATACTTAGAGTTTCTATCAGATTATGGTGACCATCCATAATTGCACATATCCAATCCCTATGGCTGGCAATGATTAACTTATCTAAAAGCCCGAGGAGAAGGAAAAATGCTCACTGCCTTTTTTTTCCTTCTGTGACAAACTCAGGAAATACTCAGTGCTCAGAGGTTTGTGCACGTGAGCAATTTTATACATAAGATTTGCATTTCTGTTTATTCATTTAAGTGAACAACACACAAAATTAAGGAAAATGAGAATATTTTTTGTGCTCACTTATGTCTTTGTCATTTTGGCCTATCAAAATCCTTATCCAACAGAGTGGTCACAGCACTTTACACTTTCTCAAGAATCTGTTTGTCTGCGGATTCGTGATGGCTGGTTATAAGCCAAATCATCATTCACAGTCACTTGAAAAAGTGAACATTCTGTGACCAGTCTCTTCATCTCCGTTACTTTAAT
Source organism: Burhinus oedicnemus (assembly GCA_008921705.1). NCBI lineage: Eukaryota > Metazoa > Chordata > Aves > Charadriiformes > Burhinidae > Burhinus > Burhinus oedicnemus. The sequence goes on along the minus strand of VFFE01007212.1, from coordinate 1,284,439 downwards.
TCTTGCTTTAACTCATTTAAGAAGCAAAATAAAACTGCAAGTGAAATGAATTTCAACCACTGAATAACTGTTGTGGATGGCCTTCCACATTCTTGCTCAGCAGAGAAAGGATTCACTTTCGATTTTGCAATACTGACCACATCCATCATAGGCAGGCGGCGAGCCTGTTACCATCTATCATGCATCTTTACTGTGCATCATTTACAAGCTGGAGCACCAAGAAGAAATAATGATGTTCTGAATATGACATCATCAAGTTGAAATATGGGTATGACATCAGCTTCTCACATCAGCGCTGTGTTTTGCAAGCTGGCTGATGGAGCCAGAGCGGAGGGGGAACCTCAGGCTTGTGAAGACTATTTGCATGGCACATTTTCCTGAGAGTTCACTTGTGGGATGAGCGCGGTGTTAGAAGGTGATGCGGAGCATGTTGGTGTGAAGAGCCTTTCAGTTTCACTAGAAGGCACGCTGGGTCAGACATCAAACGTTAACCCTAACTGAAGCGGTCTTCTAAATATACTCCATACTTGAACACTACAGCACCTCTGAAGTCAAGGAGAGGAATACTAGTGGTCTCCAGTACAGTACATTAAAGTGCACTTTTCTGTCCGGATGTTATCCTTTCTGAGATGGACATGAACTAACATTTCATATCAAACCGGACTTTGTTAGATCATTTCTTTAGCTATTTATTTTATTTCAGAAAGACAACAGACTCATTTACAAAGGGAAAGGAAAGCAAAATATTTTTATATTGTCATTTATAAATATTTCAAAATGCCTAACATTATTTTAAATCTTTGTATATATTTGTTTTTGTCTGGTTAAACAACATTCATTTCCTGTTTTGGTGGAAAATTATTGATCTGTTAGAGAAAAAAGTGCATTAATGGATAAGAAACTTTCTGGGGATTCCTCCCATGATGAAGAATTGGAGGATTATCTTCTGACTACTGTTTTGTATAATGGCTTATTTAAAATAGAGCAAAAATCCTGACAAAGCTAAAACTTTGCTCAGTTCCCTGAGCTGCCTTTATGCAGTCAGTGTCTTTTAAATACTGTTATATAAGTCAGCTCTCAGCCTATTTTAATAGTGAAAGGCTTTTGAAACAAGTTCTTCTGACAGTGCAAGAAACATTAAAAAAAGAATCAGATCTTAGGGAGTTTCTGCTAGCAGGATATGTGTGTTCAGTGGTCCTTTTTTTTGCTTATGACCCACTATCTTTTACCAATGTTATAAGTCCCAGAGAGGAAACCTAAGTTATTTGTATTCTGCAGTGAATAACAGTGATTTTATTCTTTTGTAAATTATATGTTCATCCAGCCTTTTCTAGGGTAGGAAAAAAGTGGCAGAAGAGAAATGAAAGGGACTTGTACTCCATTTGTGAGGGAGAGAAAGAAAAAAAAATCTCAAGAGAAAATGAAAAGAAGGCGAAGGCTTACATTATCCTGGGTTTTTTGGTCTGGAAATAGCTTGTGTTCTTCCCCTCCTATCATCATAAGGAGAGATGAGAGGCAGCAGTCCCTCAACTCTTTTGAGAACAGTAGTGATACAGTTTAAACTTAGCAGCTCTCTAGGTAACACTGTCAATTCTGCTTTGACAATTAGTGGTGAAAGAAAGTGTCCTGAAGCAAGTGATATTAATATTTTAGTAGGTGGCATCCTCTCTGCTAAGTCAGTATTGCTAGAGGGCATTTTGATGATGGTGTTTCAAAATGTAAAGCTGACATCCTGGTCCCTTGTAGCTGCTGAGATACAATCCAGTGATATTTTTACAAAGATGTATAATAATAGGGAAATCTACTTGTGATTTTCTTCATTTTGCTTGATGTAAAATGAGCTGAATACATGCTCCTAAAGCCCTTTACTCTTTCAAATACACTTGAATGTGATCTATGCACTGGCAGTGCATAACTACACTTAATTAACATTAATATTGGATTTATATCCTTAGGCTAGTGGGAAAGAATTCATATGAATCAGGCATTTTCTTGAGATTTAAGTAAACAATGGTCTAGACTGCAAAGAAAATGCTTTGGGAAGAAAAACAGTCTGCACAAATGGATGTTACTTGGCTCTTACAAGGCTTCTTCCTCAAAACCTTTAAGTAGATCTCTCCTTCTGTAACTCTGCACTCTGAACTTCTTTATCTGATAAGCAGTTCTACTCCTGAGCACTTTGTCAGTCTGGGTTGGGATAATGGGCATTACCTTTACATTTTTCCTCTCTTGTGAAAATTGATTTATATGTTCTCTGTGTATTGGGGGGAAAAAGTCACAACTCAGATTGTCATTCTGCAAATGCAGCCTGAGTTTTTAAAAATCCCATCTATTCCTGTGTACAAAGCAGCAACTGACTGTACTGTAACCATGGAGACCTGCAGCAGATTCAGGAGTTGATTTTAACTCTCGTGCTTCAAACTAGAAAATGCTAGATACTCTGCATCATGAAGGTGACAGAGTCAACCTCAGGGGAAGGCCACTGACGATGCAGCACACTGGAGACCCGCCAGAATCACTAGGTCTGGGTCTGTTCTCAGCAAAGACTTTCACTGGGTCAACCTCACTGCATTTCAGGCGAAAACAAGTAAATCCCATAGAATTGGAAGGGTCAAAATTCTCTTATGCTGTAATTCGATTTTCAAAAATACTTTTCCTGTGATCTGGAAACCCATGATATTTTAGCTTCCCTTACAAGAGACCTAATCCCCTCCCAACTTTACAAGTGAACAGAAAGCTTGTAGGAAGGCTGTAGAATTATATCTCAAACTAATGTTGCTATGACAAATTTCCTTATTAGTAACATATGTCATGGACTGGATTCATCATGTGGTCAGTAAACTACTGACTTCAGTGTTGTTGCATTACAGGTACATTTGATCCTATGTAAATATTTTTTACACTGTGGCTCTATATCTCTTCCTTGTTCCTCCACAATATTCTCTTATCTTAGCAATTTTTATTAGAGAAACTTAGGTCAGATCATAAACAAATAGCAGCTTTAAGTAATGGCTCCATCAAGATCTCTAAACTGTGTTACATTGCAATGGAAATAGCTTCTGGATGTTCCTTGCTGGGTATGATCAGAGATAGGGATCAAACAGCTTTAAACATTGATTTAGCATGAGAAGCTGTGCAAAATCAAGGCTGTTTAAACAGCAGGAAGTCAGTGGAGGAAACCAGGGATTGAAAAAAGAATAATGACTAACTGGGGAGAATAAAATAAAAGTATTTCTGTAAGGGAAACAGAGGGGATGGAACATTACAGGATCTTTTCTTTGCCAAAACTGACCTACAGTATATACCAATCTTATTTTTCTATTCAGACAGCAGAGCTTTCAGCATTTGGCTTGACTTACTCAGTATCATCATCTCTGATATTCCAGTAAGTGATATATGGCTCTGTGCCTCAGAATAAAGGACATATATTGATACTTGTGGCTAATATTTCTTCTGGATATAAGATAGCTGTATTATTGAACAGGGCAAATGATTCTTTAGAACGTCATTTACTAATGGAGTACAGAACAACTGCTGTCAGGAAGAGAAGGTTAGACTTGAAGAGTAAGGTCTTTTCTACGGAGCCACATCTCAGGTTTCAATCCCCGAACTCTAAGAAGACTACTCAGAGGGTGTCTGGTATCTTCTTTGCCCTTGCTCTTTCATTTTTAGATCATTCTCAAGCAGTATCCAATCAAACATTTACTTGCTGTCTACTCCTGTCTACGCATAGGAAATTCTGTCTTTTGTTTTCTGTGGATGGACAAAAGCATTTGTGGGGTGAATTCTGCACCCACTATTCTTCCCTGGTTCTGCTCATTGCAATACACTGTGCACGGAGGGAAGAGTGTTACTGTTCTTGGTTTAACAGTAGGGGTTGATTTTGAGCATTAAATGCTTTCCTTAGTGATGGGCTGTGAGTATTTGTGAGTACGACTGGTAAGTAAGAATCTGAATGGAGGCTGTTCAGGCCTTCACTGAAATAACAGCTTCTCCCTGCTTAATGCCAGCCCACCTTTTAAAATGCACGTCCAGGGTGTTGGCACAACTGTTGTCCTCTCTAAGGATGAGGTGCTCTCAGAAGTTGTTCCTGCCAGGTGATACATAAGGAATAGAGATGTCATCCTGGCCATGGATCCTATACATACTAGATGCTTTTCTGAAAAGCTACTTCCTTTCTAATAATCCTCTGGCATGGATTATTGCATGGGGTTATTCCATCCCAGATGCAGAACGTTGTCTTTGCCCTTGTTGAACTTCAGTAGAAGTGTCAAAGGAAGAGTGGAGATTCAGAGGAAGATGAGAAAAAAATATACAAAATTCAGGGCTGGGGAAAGAAAACAAAGAAGAGATAAAAGAAAATACTTTGGAAGGCAGAAGTCAAGAAGGAAGATAATAAAAATATGGATTAAAAGAAAATGAAAAAACAATCATGCATTTATGGCTGTTGCACTTTTATGTTGCGTTTTTATTCTAGGAACATATCAGATCTAGGCAACAGGGAAAAAAAGAAGTTTCCGTGTTATATTTCAAATCCCACATTTTCCCTTGCAATGGTTGAATAAAACAATGTAGGAAGGTTTGTATGGTGCCATGGGAGTCTGAAGCTACTGCAAGTTCTCTGATGGAATCTGTCAAATGTAAAAGCATATTCATTAAGGTCATGCACTTTTCTGTTTCTAGCTCTGTGCAGCTGTGGCATTTTTCCATCTGTATTCCTTGTTAAAGATCAGAATGACTCATCCTTGAATTTGCCTTTGAGGTAGACAGTTTTCCTATGGCAATGAAATCCAGCTGGTACACGAAAAATGTCTGTGTCACTGTCAAGGAAGGATCATTCTTAAAAGAGTTCAACTCAGTCTTAAAGTTGGAATTTTATCATTCATTGTTCAGCTGGATTTTATTGCTTTGCAGGGGTTTTTTTGTATAATAAGATTTTAAAGTGTAAGTAACAGACCAGATATTTAAAAAAAAACCCCTATATTATTAGTTAAACTCTTCATAGGGATTTTCAAAGAAGCATTAGAAATAAGAATCTAAATCTTACTGAATCTCAATTTTCTTCTCTGAAAATACCAGTTTTTTCTAACCATAACTAGTTCCACTCATAAACGCAAAAAACTTTCCCTCTTACAAATCAAACAAAATTCAAAGTTTCAGAATACTTTTAACATTATTCAGCAATTAAAAGGAAAAATCAATTATGCACCAGTTTATTTGACTAATTGCACTTCACAGACTCCCACATACTCTTTTTTATTAGGAAATGCTTTTATATTAGCTAAGTTTTTAAAAGTTTGGTGTTTATTCAAGCCTTCCTAAATGTCTGTGGATTATTAAGCTCTTTTATCTCAGTTTTTTTAGGCTCACCCATTACCTCATTTCTTTGCAAATGAAGAAGAGACACAGACTTGAAACATTCAACTGTTGCAAAACAGAAACCTTCAATACTGTTAAAATACAGATAGTACTCATAGACAATAGCAAGACAGGAAAAATGTTTGCTATTTCTATTGCAACTTCAGCATTTCAACCCCAAAGCACTTGAAACGCATTTATGAATTAAGACTTATGAAATTATAGCATACTAAGGAAATACATACCCAGTATAACTAAGCATCTAGTGAAATTGCAAGTTTTATCTGATTTTGAGTATTTATTTTTTTGCATTAAGACGATAAACTAAAGCGAGTCACTGCTGGGTGGCTTTTTGAAAATATTTGAATTCAAGAATGACATTGAGTTTGTGGAGTCTTTTTTAATTAATTCACATATGCTAAAGAAATAGACTGAGATAAGTTGCAAATCCTATGTACAGAGTTTACATCTTGATAGTTAATAGAGCCACATCATGAGTGATTCAATAAGTGTCTCAAAATATGTTGTTTTTTTTTTTCTTGCGAAGTCTGTCTGGGCAGATGAGGCATCATAAACCCAGTCTCATTGATTCCTTGGCTGGAGCATGCTAGGTGCGTGGTTGCAAAGCATAATGTAGTCTTCCTCTGAGAATCAGGCCTGAAATGTCTAAAAAATCATAGGAGAACATGAACACGTAGACCTTACACGCTGCATTGCCTGTCTGTGCAGTTCCAGATCTAATCCAGGGTACAATGATTTCCTATGGTATCTGCCAGAGAACCAGTAACCACCTGTCTGTCTTCTGATACTTTTACATCTTGCTGTGGTGTTTTTGTAACTGGCTGTAGTGTGTTTATTGACTTTTTTCAGGGCAGGAGTTTCAAAGTAAAACCATCGCACCCGAGTCTGGGATTATTACCAATAGTCTGATGAAAAATTAGTACAACCGTATTTAGAACGTGCCATGAACCTGTTCAAACAGATCTTACTGTCTGGCAGGTATTTGATAAACAAAGATTGTTTAAAAAGTTTCATTTGCCCATAAATGTTACAATATTGGCATTACAATGTGAATGTGTACCACTAGGCATCACACAACGGTTTGTGAAATACCACAGACGTTTCTGAACGTGACTGCAGAGGAGCCCTGCACTACTCCGTACGATACTACTGAGTGATGTTTTCAACAGCAATATGACCTTCTGTGTAAATAGCCTTATTCAGATCAGAAGCAGAAGATTTAAAAGCACTAACTGAATTGATTCACAGGGGAGCTGACAGAATATGTAACAGGACACTGACTGTTATGTGAATTCTGGAAGACAATCACAACGGGGACTGTAATGTATATTACACTGCATTTAAACTGTTGGAGAAATTAATTCTATTGCACAGTAGGAAAATTGCGTGTCTATATTAGAATACCACAGAGCGTATACTCAATAGTATTGATGCTAAAATAGCAACATGAAAAGGAAGAAGCTTTGGTCGGGTCATCAATGTTTTACAAAGATAAAGCTAGCACAGAAATCATTTGCATCTCTCCTAATAAAGAAGCACATGGCAGTGAGCACCACACTTCTGCCCTCAGTATGATTGTTTATCCAAATATGTCGTGGAAGTGTTCAGACAGAATGAAAGCAAAATCACTGCTGAAAAAAGGTTAGGGCAAAATGCTTTTACTCAAAACAAGACAATACTACAAAAGATTCCTACTGGTAGCAGCTACAAGAGTCACAAACACCCAGAAGAAAACGATTGCCAGATGATCAAGCTGAACACAGGGGAAGACACACTGACCAGTGTGAGACATACACAAGACATGCGATCAAACATATAGATGTATTTGCACATCGAGAGGACAGTCTACAAATCAACATTTTGCATTTTAGCATAACCAGTGCTTCAGGGAACAAACTCACTACCAACTTTGTTTTCTAGGATATTTCTGCCAGTTAGTACAAAAAGGCACGCATATTCACTTGAAGTGGGTTTAACCAAAAAATAATTTAAAAAGTGAATCTAATATTAGAATTAATACTTAAACACTTGGGACTATCTCTAATAATAAACCTAGTAGAATTATCCCACAGGGCTGTCCTGGGACTTGAGTGAGTTCCTCTAATCTATGATAGGAATTTCTGCAGCTGCCGTCACCTAGTAGTCAGCCCCGATCCTTCTGAACTGTAACAATGTCTAAGGAAATGCTGAGGTTAATGCTACAAACAATAATTACACGGATGAGACTAAACCCATACTGTAATCACCTGTTCAGTGCTCTTATCCCATGCATTTAGATGAGGTAATGGTGAAATACGCTGAGTTACCAGAATAACCTAGGGTAGCTTTGCATGCTGTTTCTGCATAAAAGAGAGATTTCTCTACATAGCCAAGAGTTATGGAGCAATTATCCCTAAAGGCCTTTTGTTGTGTCTTTCAAATAACAAAAAAATAGTCTAAATTAAGTAAAATATGTAGTTTGCTGTGCTAGGTAGAAATAAAAACGGGGCTCAACCTAAGACATGAATATTTCTAAAATGTACGTGTGAGTGTAGGTGTATATGAGAGCAATTCTTTTTCAAGCGTACACCTGCAGCAGATGGTATGTGCCGTTGTTGTTTTAAGTATGTTAAGTCCCAGGTGTCTGGCTATAAGCAGTGACCGTGACTGTTAAAACACACGTGTAGCATCGCCAATCGCACAGCCCCGCTTCCCCTGCTACAGTCTTACGGCAAGAAGGATGACTGAGCTGAACCCTTCGCCCTCTCTCATTTAAAAAATGTCCTGGCTAAGTCAGAAAACATGATATACTTTCCAGAACATCTGTTATTAACAGAGTCACTGGTGTGCCTAGAATTTTTCACGGATTCAGCAGATTTTTGCACAAGCTACAGGCAGGAACAATACAAAGCAACTTAATTTTCACTCAAACTTCTTTTTGGGTTTTTTTTGTTTGTTTACATTTAAGCTTGATGTATAATATATAATGACAGTATAAACTATGAATTGAAATGCACTTTGCACACTCAGTAAGCCATGAAATTGTGCCTGTACCCAGGCAAGGGACTCGGGGATACTGCAGCTCTGTGGCAGGATACTTTTTTTCTTGCCTTTCAACAGCTTTTACAAAAATTTGCGAAGAAAAGTGTGATGATTTCAGATCTTCCGATGAACTGAGGCAGGTTTCTACTGAATGCAGAGCTGTCCTCGAGACGGCACCTGCTCTGTGTGAATTGCCTTGTTACCTCCTGTGCCGGCTTCTTCTGAACTGAAGGAGAGGTGGCCTACATGTGATTTTGCTGATGAGACAAGGGGAACAGAATAACTCGTCACACACTCTGCGCCTCTGTGGGATCTTCAGTAACACAGAAATATAGAGAAACCTTTTTTTTTCCCCCCAGCCCTCAGATACCTTTTGAATGCATGAAGGGGAAGGGCCAGCTAAAGAAGGTGTAACCAAGCCCTGCAGGAGGCAGCACAGCAGCTACAGCCCAGGAGGCGGCGCAGAGAAAACAGTTTTCTTCCACTTTAAGGCACCTGAATTCCCGGTAGTAACAAGACAAAAGCAACCCAGGAAGATACAGTAAGGGTACTTTATGACATGCTAATACAAGCGTCATTCTCAAAGGTGGCAAAAACCAGCATATTTGCACTCAGTTCAAGATATAATTTACATTTGCATAAACTTTATTGCTTTGGCAAGTGACCCGTCTTTGAAAACACTTTAGTATAATGAGTATATTCTTCTTGTATTACTACATAATCTCTCTCTTCTGTACTCGCTTTTCATTAATTTACTTTCTGAAGTAAAGCCAACTGAGTTTGCACACCAAGGTATCACAGAAGTTCTGGGATAAGGTAGGCCACTTTTCACCTGCTTTACGTGAGGGGTGAATAATATTAGGAAAAAAGATTAGTCAGGAATTATTTGATGATGCCTTATTGCGGGAGTGCTGTAATTCACTTATACCATGTTTAGAGCAATGGTTAACCTTTATGTCTTAATAGAACATGGGTTTTTGGTCATGGTTAAATCAACAAATGCAGTAAACCTTTTAAACTACCACATAGTCCCTCAGGTTGCCACCTTTGTGAAGAGGTGGATGAAAGGAACTAGGAAAATATTGTACAAGTACATATATTTGCCAAATTCTCTTAGAGCTATAATAATAATGAGCCATGTATTGCACAACACAAAATATGACATACGTGCATAAATAGTTTTGTTTATCCTCACAGCCCTAGTATAAGAGAACATTATTACCCTCCTTACCGTAAACTACTGGCTACATAAGGCAGTGTAACAAGTCTTGATATTTAACAGTTCTCTTAAACAGAAAAAATTAATTAGATCTGATCTCTTCTCACATTTTACCAAGACTGTGTCCCCTATACTTACTTTAAACTCATTAGAGAATATTTAGAGAACAAGAGAATTAAAATGAGATTGAATTGCAAAGCTGAGATTCTAATTTTAATTTGTATGTAATCGAGGTTTAGTTTTATCCTCGTAAGAACCGGAGTTCTTAAGTGGAATGGGCTAGACTCTTCAAACTTTTTAACCTAAAATGTATTAAAACCTTAGAGATTTTTGTGTTCAGAGTGATTTTTGGTGGTGAAGAAATGAAAGCTACATTTCTGTAATGCTTTTATTAGAAGGTTCATGTAAAAACTCGTAGGAAACTTTGTTTACCAAAACCCATGTTACTTGGGTACATTAAAATGCCTGTTTCATTCTGATGAATATTTTGTTACCTTAATGCATTTTTTCCTTTGCATATGCTCTGCATATTGTTTGAAAAGAAAAGAACTGGGAGAGAGAGAGAGACAGAATGTTATTAGTCTGCCATACTACTGTGGGAAGAAACACTCTAGCCTGCTCAGGAAAATTTGACTTTTCTGAATTTTTTCAGAAGTAAGCTTGGTGAGTTAATGTCTTTAGCGGGCAGAAAACTACACAAGCCTGGGGGCTTTCCTTCCTTCGTTTCATATGATTAAGGAATATTTATTTGTCAATGCACATGGCTAATAATGACCACTTTGATTCACGAGACAATGATTACAACCAACTCCCTGGGGAATTGCTTGACTTATCATCTGTCTCTGCACTGAAAAGAGGAATTAAATATTCTTTTCCATGCCCCTCCTTAATTTCAGAGAAAGAAGAACTCCAATTAAGGTGTTCTGAATCACCTCCAACCTCATATATTGATTACTGAGACAGTCTGAGAGGACTAACTTTCTGGTATCTGTTATTTGTCTAGCTGCTAGCCTTGAGATACTTTCAACACCAAGCAGATTCTCCTGGGCTGGAGGTGGGTTTTGTGTGGAAATATGATTTATTTTTGCGTAACATTGGCTAATTGACTATATGCGCATTATTGTGTGCATAAAAAAAACCCCCTTAATTTTCCTTATGTATAAGTCATTACATTACACAAGTAGGGAAATATGGAACAAAAACATGGGATGCAAAACTTGAGAAAGACCTTAAAAAATACATTGAGAGTTTAATTAAAAGGTCCTAATTCTGCATAAAAGTGAAAGCTGCTTTTGCACACCTCCATTAACCTGGTGCACTAGTCCCTCAGCAGTGCAATAAATCTGAAGTTCTGTAACAACATATGCGTCATGTCAACCAACAAAAAGCCCAGACATCAACAAGCTCAGGAAAAGCAGTTGACTTTGGCTTAGTATATGTGTGCACACTGTGTGTTATTTATGAGAGGCTGGTGTTTGCTGATACCGACCCATAACTGCTTGTGACCATTGCTAAAAGTCTCACGGGAAATTCAAAATACAGAAACTGTTATTTTTTTGGTTATGAATGAGAGGATTTGCAAACCAGAATTATCATTGAATAGATTCTTTAGAACGTTTGTTAGTAGCATAAAAGATCAAAGTCCACATGAAATATGAAATGCAAAGGAAAAAAGTCTAAAAGCACATAGAACATGAAGTATGAGAGTATCAACAGCCTCAAAAAAAGTGTCATGTAATTTAATGTAATTTAAAACTCTTGGTTTGGCTGGTGGCATGTTCACAACCTCAGTTTTTAATTAATAACTAATTTTTAGCCCATCATGAAATCCTCTTCAAAAGACAGCAATATTGTTATCTGCGTGACACTAATTGCTTAACTAATATCTGAGAAGTAGGATCTCTCTCATTTTAGAAACATGATAGTCCTGCAGTTTTGTGGAGTAGAATGAGACATATAAAGCTTTAAAAATGCGAATTGTGGTCCTGGGAACTGTGATCAGGTCAAGAACAGACACAATATGCATTTGTGATGAAAATCAGTAGTTACAAATATGAATGATGACAAATGAAGGCGAATTGCAGTCACAGCAGTTTGTCATGTTAGGTGGGCATCCACTGAGAGAAAACAGGCAATTTTTTCTTCAGTTTTCAGAGAGGATGAAAGAAAAAAGATTTTAATGTTTTGCCTGAGCTTTTTGTCAGTGAGGAACCATAAACATGTAATGGAATTCTGAGATACAACAGTGCTGGAGTCAATGGACATTTGGCCCAGCCCATGGAGCACTGATATTTCATAGAAGACCTGCAAGCCCAGTTGGAATTATCTCAGAGATGATTGAGAATAATTGATTATATCTCAGTTCTTGGTGTTTGTCATTGTGTGTAGTATTAATGTTTCCTGTGACAATGGAAGACATGGTAATAGGAAGTGTATTTTTTGGTGACTGAGCTTGACACAGAGAAAGTCTGAGTTGCAGCTGCAGATTTTTGCATTCTCTTATGCAGTTAGAATTGGCCACCAAGTAAAGAGTGTCTCTTTCAAGTATGTTGTCCACAAAGTGTTTGCTGAATTCTACAATGGCAGACCAAATTGGCCTTCAGGGAGGACAAGAAGACTACAGAGATCATAGCAGAAATGGTAGACAGAAATTTCTCTGCAGTTCCTTCCTTGATACTGCCACAATATATAGTATTCATATGGTAAGATTAGATAGGAGACTGAGTGGGATACTCACTACTGCAATGAGTCAGGTGTCTGCCGAAGGGAGTCACAAAGCTGCAGACAGATCAGTGAAGCAGTAGAGCTCTTGCCAAATAGGAAGTCTTTTGAACTAGGAAGGTCATTCAGGTGAAAATGTATGAAGTCTGTATGTTGTTAGAATGCCAAACTGATTAGCATAGTTCACAGGAAATACATGGATTTGTTGGAGCGGATCCAGAGGAGGGCCACAAAAATGATCAGAGGGCTGGAGCACCTCTCCCATGAGGACAGGCTGAGAGAGCTGGGGTTGTTCAGCCTGGAGAAGAGAAGGGTCCAGGGAGACCTTATAGTGGCCTTCCAGTACTTAAAGGGGGCCTACAGGAAAGATGGGGACAAACTTTTTAGTAGGGCCTGTTGTGACAGGACAAGGGGTAATGGCTTTAAACTAAAAGGAAGGGGGAAGATTTACACTAGATTTAAGGAAGAAATATTTTACGATGAGGGTGGTGAAACAGTGGCCCAGGTTGCCCAGGGAGGTGGTAGATGCCTCATCCCTGGAAACTTTCAAGGTCAGGTTGGACGGGGCTCTGAGTAACCTGATCTAGTTGAAGATGTCCCTGCTTATTGCAAGGGGGGCTGGATGATGATCTTTAAAGGTCCCTTCCAACCCAAACTATTCAATGATTCTGTGATTCTACGATTCTATGATTCAGTTGCTTTTATGCAGGTGATAAGTACCCAAGACCCTTCCCCAATAATGTTGTAAATTTGTCATTTATTTAAATGAGTGTTGCATTCTCTCTCTGTGTTTCTGTCTCATAGACAAACACAGTAGACTGCATATGACACACAATATTGCAAGTAATATTTCGTTCTTAAATTAATTATGTCTAACCTTCCTCTTTAGCACCAGAACATTGTCAGATCTGTCCAGACTCTGCTTTCCTTTGAATTTTTACCTTAGAGGAGTTGTGCTTTTGAAATAACAGGTCATGTGAAGAACATCTCAGTGAGTGCATCCTCATGGCTGCTGCATATACCTTTTAAATGTTTGTCTCGGAAACTGCGCATCAATACAAAAAGATTTTCTGACAGCAGCTATGTAAAATAAATGGTAATATTTGTTACTTTACTGAAGGGAAGAAAAGATGATGGAATTGTTCACAACTGGAGTCAGGGATGCCTGGAGACCCACTTGAATGCATTTTTCTCTGTGCTGTTTCATCTCCTCTGTTCTCTGTCTGCCTTTAAACTACTTTGTTCTTACATGTAACTTTTCAACACAGGTCTTCCGTAAAGAAGGTTAGAAGGTAAATATTATTTTACTTACTTTTATATGAGGAAACAGAACCATGAATTACAAAAAATGACTTGGCATCCAACAGTAGAGTCATCAAGTGTTTAATGGTATCCTGGCTCTTCATAATCTTATCTTGGGCCTTATCCGTCATGATACACTGAATTTGAAAGTGTAAAAATACAGATACTTGTTATTCTCTTCTTGTACACGATCCTTTCACTCAACTAATATATGTAAATATATAACTATAAAATCAAATTAGAAGGAGTACGTATTCACAGACCCTAGGAGATGCCATTGTGAATGCATCTAAGACTTGCACCATCAGTAACAAGCATCTCTGGTGGAGCTGTCTGAGATGCCCGTTTCTGATCCATGTAAAAAGAATAGTTTTGTCTACTGAATCTAGTGTGTTTATTTTAACTGGGGGGAGGGAATATTTTAATTAATGGGTTTAAAGTACATTTATAGAAAATTAGCAATTATTTTAAAAATGCATAAAGCTGGAAACTGCAGTTTTAATTTCTTGGATTTTTACTGACATGATTATAATTTCTTCTGAGATATTCATGAAGTTGTCTAAGTTCTTGTCAGAACATACTGGTGTCATTGACATTGTTTTCCTTTTCACAAATTTCATATCTAGCTAGCTGCCCTTTTCCCAGAAGGAAAGTGTTAGATGTTGATGGTGGCATTGGCAACCATAACTTCAAATGCAAATACAGCATTCCCGAAGATTTTCTGAAATTTCAAAATTACATTGTACAACCACATTGCATAAATCTAGTAATGCTGAACATTAAAATAATGTTGGTCATTCATTTAAGATATAATTGTTATGAGGTGATTACCACATCAGTTATAGTCAGTCATCAAAGAAATGCTATTTGCAAGCAGAGAAATCAAGGTATTCAGTGTTACTTTTAAGCTTAACTATGGAACTAGCTGGAATATGAAGTGTACTGCAATTAACTGGACTGCACTGTGTGCATTTGCCTGCTCCTGTATGTATATCACACCCTTGAAAACAATGGAAAAAATTTCTAAAGACCCATGCCCCAGCTATTTGCAAACAAATAGAGCAAGATCATTCCCACAGGATTGTGCAAATACCCTGACGGTTCAGGATGCCAGGGTCTGCCTCCTTTGTCAAACTTTGGAACTGAGACACTGCAGAGGACACCCTGGGCTGAACAAAATTACTGGTCCTTAGGTACTGTTCAAACACCCCAAAGTGCTTTAGGGTAATCTCCAGTCTTTGGTTAGCTGCCTTCCCATAAAATGCATGGGCAGAGTTACTCACGTGACAAAGGGGTTGTCAAAATAGGAACTTTGTGTTGACGACTCCCAAACTAGGGTTTGCTGCTAGAGGTTTTCAAAATAATAATAATAATAATAATTAAAAAAAAATCTAAAGCGTCCAAGGGCAGTGGCCCACTGATAGAGATTAGAATCTCTTTTAGTTTGTGGTCCAATGGAAAGAAATTTCTCATAGAGTTAGAGAGTTTAATTTCTGTATATGAATAAAACAAATAAAAACCCAAAGCTTCTCTTCTCCTAGAATATGCATTATCTTAGTAATTAGAGCATTGGCCTCAATTCAAATCCCCATTCTGCTGAATTCAGTTCAGGAATTGCAATCTATATCCTCCAGGAATACCCCATCATTAAACAACTGAGTGTTTTAGCTTGAGCACCTGTTTTCTCTCCTGTTGGATCTCTTCCACTTTATATAAATAATTAATCAAACATTGAAAGAGTGATGTGGACCTGCAGCTCTTATATCCTGGTTGAACCTCTAACCACGGGCCTGTCAGCTGCAGCCAGCTCATGGCTATTTGCATTAGGTATTCTCTATATGGAGAAAAATGTGCTTATGAAACATTTTTCACCTGAGTGAAACAGGGCAGTGGGAAGAGGTCTATTTTAAGAAACCTACCACCCAGGGTATCTAGTGCTTCAAATAGGATCAAAACCCTTTGCAAGATATGTGACAGCCCGAGGCCTTCACAGTAAGTAAGTAGTTGAATCTGAGTTACTTAAGGAACTATAACACCAGCAGTACAGGATAGCAACAAAGCATCGTTGACTGAGGAGTGTAGTGCCCATCCCAATCTAAGGAAGAAAGCTTGTCTTCACTAGACAAACTTGCGTGGACAGGTAACATTTATGATCTAATTCAGATGATTTTATAAAAGGAGTAACTGCCTGGTTAGTAAGCGGGGATTTTTTGCAAGGGAAGCTGCTGGGTAGAAAACAGATTAATATTCCAAATTTAATTTATATCATTGACTAATAGAAAAGCAACCACAGAAGTTAGAATATGGTTGAGAATTTTACACTCCTGTGTTGCTAACTCGAGTCATTACAGCAGATGAGTATAGTCAAGATTCTAGAGCTGGCTCAAACGACTAGTCTTTTATGACCTAGAATGTAAATTCAAAATTGTAAGGTTTTTTGTTTTTTTTTTCATTTGTTTTAAACATTCTGAGAAGCTTATCTGCTACAAAGCTCTGCCTTTCCTCTTATGATATGTTATGGATCTTACAGCATTGTCAGACATCAGTCTGAAAACCACTGAGTAAATCAAAACACAAAGATTTTAGTTGCTGATTTTAGCTGTCATTGATTTGTTAGTACCTTCTTCAACATACAGCTTTTAGAAATCTCTTATTTCCCTTTTACTTTTGTGACACTTCCAAGATAATTTGGAATTCATGTTTGACACTTTTTTTGTAGTCACATTATTTTGAAGAACTGCATTTCAAAGAAATGCTGGTAAAGAAAGGAATCAATATAATTTTTAAAATCTCATCTTGTCAGGCACCTTAGCTATAAATAAATGCCGTGGAAACACACACATTTCTTTTTTTCTTGGTTAAACATGCTTCAATTTAGATTACTATCCTGTTATATTTCCTTTTTTTGTTTCAAAGTAAGTCTATGGATCTCTATTTCAGACAGAAGTCTAAAGGTAACATTTGACTGAGGTAATCTCCAGAAAACGTCATGTTAGATACTTAGTCTTGTATGGGTATCTCCATCAGAGCACTCCATAGCAAAGTAGTAAATGCAGTTGAAATTTGCATTTGCTGGTGATGCTTTACAAGACCATCACTCTCAGTGTGACTACTCAGGAAGAGATGAAGCACTAGTGATTACTGAAAACCCCTGAAATAAGTCCTTTTTCATCTACCTGGTCTAGCTTGTACTGATGTTCTCTTTACTTTTCTGTCTAGTTTCATCTACTTTGTTTATATGATGGAAGTCTGCCAAATCAGAAGGATTTTAACAGGAATACCAAAATGTCTTCCTTTTATATAGCTAAATCTTAAAATACGGTCACAGCAATATATGAGTAGTCTAGTGTCTCTAAAAGCTGAAACACATAGAGCATGGGAAGGCCAAAGGAAGAAGGTAACTTCAGTGGGAATGGGTAGCAAGCCATAAAGAGAAATTAAAAAAGCTACAAGTTATGGAGGAAAATTATTAAAAATATCAGTAGCTCTAAACAGAAGTCAGATAGACATCAACATTACTATGTCAAGAAATAGCATGCAAAAACCTCTTCAACCTCTTTACGCTACCATTTTTAAAGGGCATCAGCAGAGAAAAAGCGCCACAGAAGTAGAGGTTCACCACAGAGTTTCACTTAGCAGTTGCTCTTAAGTGCAGCAAAATCCACATTTCAGATTGCATTTGTAGGACAAATAAGATGGTATTACCTCCTGCAAGGACCAGCTGGGTCATGTCAGCTGATTCTCATCTCAGACTAGTATCAATCAAAAACTGTATGGTGGGACTGCTGCGAGGGGAAATCAGGCCTCTTTTGTTTACTTAACGTATTAGAATACTGGTTTTTTTTTCCTTTATCCCTAAATATGGTAGTTTTTCTTCATTTGCATTAGCTATAGTGAAGTATATTCAAGTTGAAGTATGCAGGCCTCTTACACAAGTCGGCATATATTCATTATTCTGAATATCTCACCAAGCACATAATCTGTGTTTGCTTGAAGTGTGCAGTGATTTTTCCACTGCTCTGTTTTGTTGGAATATCATAATTTTTTTTTTTTTTTTAAGAATTCCTTGCTTTATGTAGAGCTAATATTGAACTGTTTCCTTCTTCAACAAGGTTTAAAGAAAGAACAAATTTAAATATCTATAATTACAGAACTTAGAACTGTTAAGCAGATAAAGTAAATGTACTGTTGATGCATATTTACTCTCTATGGGGATATTGACTTTATCATTTAATGGTTTAGTCCTGCAGTTATTAAAACATTAACTGTTTTCCCAATAGCCATTATAACAACTGCTTTTGCATTTGAATGCTAAATAAATCTGATGTGGTTCAGCCTGAAGTGACAGCTTTATACTGAAACTCTGTTCTAGCTCACTCCTCTCCTGACTGCCCCTTTTTTTCTATTTCAGTCTATGCCATTGTTACCTATCCTTGGTCTTATCCTCTTTCCTCTACCATTTCTCAGAAACAGGCCACAGAAATCATGAGAAATGAGAGCTGGCAGAGACCTCGAGAGGCCACATTATTTATCTTCCTTTTTCTGTTCTTCTTATGTGGATTCTACAGAAAGGACAAAGGTGCAGAGAACTTAAATTACATGCTTGGTTCACTTGGATATTCTGTGATGAAGAAAGCTCTGCTTTCCTCCTTTTTGCTCTGGGAGTTTCACTGTGAATA
This sequence comes from Burhinus oedicnemus, assembly GCA_008921705.1. Taxonomy (NCBI): domain Eukaryota; kingdom Metazoa; phylum Chordata; class Aves; order Charadriiformes; family Burhinidae; genus Burhinus; species Burhinus oedicnemus. Next base: position 1,266,118 of record VFFE01007212.1, on the reverse strand, counting down.
CATACTCAAAGACAAAACTCCTCTGTTTCTTCCAAGGAAGAAAAACACACAGCCAAATAAACACAACTGTGCAGTCTTCATCCCGAGGCAGATAAAAAAACCTGTCAGGCTGAACTAATTTCTAATAATCAATTTACACCTGTTGAGATATATTATGTACATTAAGGTTGATTTGCCAGAGTGGTTTTCATTATTTATCAATTATCTGTAGACAGGAAAAGACATCATTTTTCCCCTCTGGAATCTACAAGCACCTGATCTCAAGCCCAGCCAGATCTTCTCATCCTCATCCAGCCATCTGGATTGCTCAGCACTCATTTTTCTCTGTTGAGGCTTATGCCATTTTTTGTATTTTTTATGTTTTTGTATAACTCAACGGAGAATGGTTCCCTTAGAAGTGTTAGATAAAGTGCTGTTTCAAATTAGTGGCAAACTGTAATTTGACTACCAAGTATTGAGATACTATTCATACATTCAGGCAAAGGGTCAGGTGATGCTGAGAGGTTGTGAGTGGGCATAGGAATGTTTGGGTCTTTCCTCCCTTCCATCTTCCTAATCCCTGTACATTGATCTGATATCTCCAAGGATAATTAATAATAATAATAATCCAGGACTAAATTCCTGGATAAGGAGAGACAAGGCAAGACAAGGACTGAAACTCCTCCTTCCTCATCATATAGAGGACTAGGAGGGGAAAGAAGTGCAAAAGACAGCCCAGTGAGGCACAAAATCATGATTGTGAACACCATGATGCAGTCATAACAACAGTACCAATAATTCTGGTAGCAGCTGATATGTTGTTTCTTCAGAAGCATGGTGTTATTGTGGTATGGATATATTATGCCTCATTACTTCAAATCAATATGCAATGAGCAAATAAACTAGAAAATATATTAAAACTCATATGTCTTATAGATTCTAAAATTAAAATTCAGGTTCAAAAACAATACAACGGATTTGAGGAAAGGAGATTGGTAGTTTGGAAGTTCTACAGGCCCGGTATACATTGTAAAGCCAAAATACTATCAGTATGAAGGGAGGTAAGAGCTACAAGATAGTTTATTCTTTGGTGGATTTTTGGTCAATATTTAATTTGCTAAAATGCTTTGTAGTAACCACAGTTTAAACAACATTTTTTCCCCTGCACTAAGCTCTGAAATCCTGTTTCCTACTGGGTAGTGATCCGCCTGATGCCATTGGGACTACTCATCAAACTATGATGCATCTGCAGCAAATGTGACAGAACAGAACTATATGAAAGCCAAGAGAGAAAAAAAAAGTAATTCTGCATGATTAATGCAAAAGAGTGGAAAATTATATCAGACTTTTAATGAGCCTTGACCTAGCCACAATAATCAACTACTGGAGGTGGTCATGACATCCATCAGTTATGGCCCTCTCTCTATGAAGGAATATTTTCAAATCAGTCAAATACGATTATGTTTTATGAGTATATAAGTGCAGTAAAATATTATATTTCAAAACCAGTATCCTTCTCATTAACACTGTTATTCTGACTAATATCAAATGTGACTGCTGTGATTTGACCATTTCTGGTCAATAATTTTAACAACTTTTCCAAATTTACATCTGAATATAACCACAGTACTTCCTCATCATTTATGCTCTTGCTGTGATGAATTTTCCAAGACTTTTCAAATATGAAGTAACCTTCATTTGCTAGAGTAGGTTTGTGTTTCTTAAGTTTATTTGAAGATTTAAACATACTACTATCTATTTAAATAAAATATTAGAGTGTTAATTCATACTTAAGGAACAATGCATTTGTGTTCATCTGATACTAATGTAATAGGACTGAGCTAAACCTGAGAAATGTTTCTTTTGGGGATAAGTATTGTAAGCTTTTTTTTTATGTTATAGAGCCATACAGCATAGTGTGAGTGTAACCTCCTAAAAAATACTACTAATGTCAGCTAAAAAGCTGTAAGAATAACACCTGTGTTGCTTATAATGAGATTAGAAACTCTGCAGTATGAATAGCCCAAAGAGTACCACATAAGATGTAGACTAGAAGTCTTGTGGCCAGGGGAGCGTGCAGAAGGAAGGCTGCAGAAAGATGATGACTTTGGGCCAGGAGACACAGGATCAAGCAATGCAGCAGGCTAAATGGCAGAAGTTGGGAGAAAAAGGCATAAACAAAAGCAAAGGATTTGAGGACAACTGAGGCGTGGGGTCTCAGTGAGCAAAGCTACACTGTTCCTAGGAGGTACTGGCTCTTAAAACACTCTGTGGCCCCCCTGCAATGGCTGTAGTACTATCCTGCAGATATCTGGAAGCTACATGGACTTTAATCATTCATGGCCACAGTGACTTCACATAACTGCCTAATACCTCCTGCCTGCACAGACAAATATTATTGAATAATATTTATGCCTTATAATACTGCATCCAGCTCTGGAGGCCCCAACATAAGAAGGACACGGACCTGTTGGAGCGGGTCCAGAGGAGGGCCACAAAAATGATCAGAGGGCTGGAGCACCTCTGCTATGAGGACAGGCTGAGAGAGTTGGGGTTGTTCAGCCTGGAGAAAAGAAGGCTCCAGGGAGACCTTATAGTGGCTTTCCAGTACTTAAAGGGGGCCTACAGGAAAGATGGGGAGGGACTCTTTATCAGGGAGTGTAGTGATAGGATGAGCGGTAACAGTTTTGAACTGAAAAAGGGTAGATTTAGATTAGATGTTTGTCTTTTGCAATGAGGGTGGTGAAACACTGGCACAGGTTGCCCAGAGAGGTGGTAGATGCCCCGTCCCTGGCAACATTCAAGGTCAGGTTGGACGGGGCTCTGAGCAACCTGATCTAGTTGAAGATCTCCCTGCTCACTGCAGGGGAGGTTGGACTAGATGACCTTCAAAGGTCCCTTCCAACCCAAACTATTCTATGATTCTCTGAATGATCCTTTAGCTTAGGGTGGCACATCATAAACCATAATATTGTCGCATAATGATGATGTGTCACAAAATGAAAGAGATAACTGTTGTGTATAGATGTCTGGGGTGGTCATAGGATTCTTTCTGGATCTCTATGAGAAAGGCCAAACAACAAATGGCTTAGTAAAATAGCTGCTTCAACAAAACAGAATAAAAAGAGGAATACAGATAGAAACTGTCTTCCACCTCTTGAGATGCTAGAAGCCCTGCTTTCATGCAGCATTGGACAGGTCCTGGATGGATTTTCCCATGGCGTGCTGCGTGGGTACCAACCATGGAGGGGTTCCTCCTCCCTCCTATGCTATGGTGCCTTTCATCTTCTATGGAAAACAAAACTGTATATCTTCTCCTGACAGACTGGATGTTATCTGTGGCATAACACCCACTAGCGTGCAGCAGGGGCTGGCATGGGGCACTCCAGCAGGTTCCCTTACAGCAGTACTTGTGCTAACTTACGGGCTTCTTAAACCCTAAGTACAAGGCCCAATAGAGCAGATGTGGCTTGTCCAAGATCATTAACTCCTCAAACACAATGTTCCACAAGGCTCCCCATAGAATAACCAATCGCACAAGCCCAGGCTTCAAGAATTCAATCCTTTCCAATGGATTTTTGTATGTATTTAAGCCTTGTAATTATTTACTGCAACGTCGCTTTCTGCAACACTCAGCAAACAAGTTATCCCAAACAGTGTGCTGGTATTAAACTAACTTTCACTGATTTAGTATAAGACACCAAATAGTAATTTGAATGTAATCCAAGCTGTTTTACTAAAACTTGCTGTGAAACTTTTAATGCTTCTGTGATGATGGCGTTGCATTTGGTAGAAAATGAATTGCCACAGAAATTAAGTAGAGCTTTCTATCTTCAGCTGATGCAACATAAAAGCAAAGTACTTGCTGCTCCATTTTCATCTAAAGACATCAGTAAGATCACATCATCGTGGTGTTCTGATATTTCAATAATGGTTTGGTTCACACAAATACCTTGAATGCAACATGTTAAAGATATAAATACTAGACGTGTTTGAAAATTAGGAAGACTCAGAGCCTTATTCTTAGTGAATCAAAGTTTAAAGAAAAACAAAACAAAGTAAAATATTTTGCTTCCAAATAAACATCCTGTTTCCCAGCTAACTGTTGACTTCAGCCAGAAACTGAGTAGCCTTCTCTACTGTCAGTTGTTGACCTCTGAGTGTGTCCTCCCAATTCCAGGACCACGTTTAAGAGTGTTTAAGAACGTTTAAGGACCATGTTTAAGAAGTAACTGTCTCTGCATCTTGAATATGTGCAGGTTGGTGGTTGTTTGTAAACTCCAAATATTTGTATGAAGTATTTTTCCTGAAAACCAGGCTTAAGAATTTATTGCCTTCTTGTTTACTGCCTTTATTATAATATTGTGAATGATTCTTTCTGAGAAAGAAAATTCCACATTTTTAGCCCAAAATATAATACTTTGTTTCATTATTCTTAATTAAAAAAGATAAAGTTGAATTCAGCTGCAAATGAAAATATCATTCTAAATGGAAAAATCAAGAAATTTCATTTTGAAAATATCAGAACATATTGTTCTCATGGTTTTTAACCATATGTTTTCCTACTGAAAAATGTATGTTTTGAAATTTTTTAAAATCTTAGTAATATACATTGCTTCAATAGAATCTAGTTTCAGAAAGGTCCACAGATTAACAGTTACATATTTCAGAATAAATATGTTCTGTTCTGTAATTTCAGAATTTACCTATCTTTCAGGAAAGGATAAGGACCTATTTAATTACATTTTACCTCAAATATAGACTTTATTACTATTAGTAAAAAACCTATGCTGTACAAAGTTTACTTTAAATTAGTAAGCAGACTTAAGTGCACCCAAATAGGAATTTTTGCTACAAGTGCATTTCACAGTGCATGAAAAAAGAATTTTTGCAACTTTGATTTTTGTAAAAATAAACTACACAAAACATAGAACTTCCCCCCTCCAAGGTTCTTAATAGCAGCTATTTAGGAATACTTAGTGATAAAACTTCCCTACAATCCTTTTTCCTTTCATAAATTGTGTTTGTTTCCTTTTGCCATTTCTCAAACAATTTTTTATGATAGCTTCCTCATGAGGTAGATTTGCTCTGATTAAACAATTAAGTCAAGGAGCTGAGGCTATGATAATAATAAATAATCCATTGCACTTAAATGGAGCTTTGCATCTTCAAAGTGCTTTCCAAACAGTAACTGATCAAGGAAAGAAGGAAGAAATTAACTTTAGGGAACCACAGACCTCTTGGTTAGCAGACATACTTAGGAATAGGACATTCTAGGCTCCCACCAGTGCTTAAGTTTAGCAGAAGGGCAGGTAAAGCTCACCAGGCCTGGGTTTATGAATGTCTATGGTTTTTATACTGGCTACCCATAAAATTTTTCAACCAGTGATAATTTCTGCATTTGTGGATGTAAGGGTTAATTGATCTCTGCAAATGAACCTTCTTGAGTAACCGGTGGGATAGTTCACTTCCAGTCACTAGAGGCCCTGTCTAGCTGTCCTATGCGGATTCTCCTGAACTTGCATCAAGCGGCTCACCCACATTGGTTTTGCATTTGTCTCTATTGGCTTCTCAAATGAAAGTATCAGCTGACCCCCTGTGCTGGTGCAACCCCTGCCCCCCTTAGCCACTCAGTACTTGGTGCGATTCCCCATCCCTGGGCCGCATACCAACCTAGGAGATGTCAGGCATGAATTACAAAAGATAAAGGACGAGGGCATTAAGGCACTCCCTTAACGCACCTGGCTCTTGCTTCCCCTGTCACCTGGGGATATCACTCCCTGACAGCCCAGCACATCTGTACCTGGCTCATGGCCCAAAGGGAGTTGGTACCAGAACTTGCAGATCTAACAAGTTTTGGACTTGCACAACTGGTGGAAAGCACCAGAAAATTCCATTGTCTGAGTTCGGCTAGAGTGGAAAAATACCTGATGAAAGTCAATTATCTCGGATCCTATAAGTAGTGACGCTAGTGAAGACCCTTTGAGCTCTTCTGGATGGCAGCGGGCTGTGGCCAGGACCTCCCCTGAGTCGGGACGCTGTCTCAGGCAAACTTTGCGAAGGCTAGAGACCAGGGCGAGATAATCCTTCTCGAGCCTCAGTTACCGCCCATTGAGGAATGCCGATGCATTGCGAGTATTTAACTAGAAAGGGAAATTTTAACTATAGGCTAGCCTCTCTTTTATGGACCTCTCCATTTATATGTTTGTATGCTTTAGCTTTATGCATGTGGATGTTCTTCCATTTTCCGTGCACGTGTAGGAGTTAAAAGGGGTACCCACCGACTCGATAAAGTCATGTGATATTAAGAGATCTTTGATCTCAGCGGTTATGAACTGTGGTGTGCACGTGTGTGTGTACGTGTGTGTGTGCACGCGGTCATATGCTTTGTTTATATGTATATACATTAATCTGAGATCTGTGCTTTGCTCTCATATGTATATGTATTGGTTTGGGATACCTTATAGTAAGTTAGTGTGAATCTTGTCATCTTCAAATCTGTAATCAAGTCGTTGTTTATTTATTTAGTTCAATCACTTCATAAATCTTTAAATCAGTTAATGATTAAGCGCTGCTAAAACTCAATCTCTTGATCTGCCTCAAATCACAAATAAAACTAAACTGCTGCTAAATCATGTGTCTGATGCTTCCATCCTGCGACACCACCTCTGAGAAGAAGGTTGAACACAGTTTTGTCCTCGTTCCTACATTCTGTCACTGTGCGTGCCTCTTGGCTTGACAGCTACTGAAAATGTCCGTACATAGACAACAGTCTGAACTTTTATGTAACGCTTTGTGCTTATTCTAAACAACTAAACACCCCTTGGCAACATTGCACCTGTACTTCTTTGTGTGGCAACAATGATGCTTTTTTCAGGGGAAGACGTACCTGTGATTTTGTACTAATGGGGTCCTCATGGTCTTCAAAGGTCTCTTATCAATGAAATTTTATGGCTGACATAGAAGAATATGTCTGGGATGTGATAGTTTCTTGACTTTGGCTTCTTATGACGCTATTGTAAGAAGACCGTCAGGTAGTCTGGATGCTCTTTCTTTGGAGAGTAAGGGGTCAGAAAAAGCAGATTCTGAGGAGACATTTGCCAATTTAAAGGATTTCCTTAGTGTGTTGAAATTGTTGTTCTCATAATTGAAATCTAATTTGTAAATTTTTCCTGAACATCTCCAACTAAATGTCAGAAAAATAGCTATTAATATTGATAGTGTAGATATCATGGAATTTACACAGGCAGGAAAAAGAGATCTTCATCTTGTCTTTGCAGGAAAGCAGAAAAATTAAAAGCGTGGCGCTGTACAACCAAAATGTTGGAATCCTCATTACAGTATAACCTCTGGAAGGATAAGAGATTATTGGAGTATAATTTCACAGGGTAAAAACATTCCTGATGGCCCCCCCAAAATCTAACGATGAGATACAGAAGCATGCTGGCACCACTTGTATGGTAGTTCTTAGTTATATTCTGCTGCTGTTTTTGCTCCTTCTCAATAAGAGTATACTAAGAGATAAATTAAGCTGTTTGAGATTTAATGTAACCAAGACTTTCCTAGCACGTGATTTTCTTTCCTTTATTTTCAAGTCAGCCAGCTTGATGCCTTTCTGATGGACCTAGGGAGTTCTTAGATGGCATCCTTGCTTACCTGACATGTGCTCTGTCATGCACACCTTGGGGAACAGTGAGGAGATATAGTGATGAAGCATCATGGCGATTTTGAAAGTGAGCAGGTATTGATGCCTAAGATAAATTGCAGAAAGGGATTATATTTCCAAATATGGCGGGCGAAAGACAGGGTTATGAGGACATCATTGGCTCTTTCAGCTCAGATGGACAGGAGGGGAAAGAAGAGGGAAGCGATAGTGGAATTATTAACTTAATGACAAAATTACGTTTTTCATAATTTCAGCAGTCTGACCTTTGGTCACACCTTTAATAAGATTAACATCCAAAATCACTGGAAAAGATTTCAAGGATACAGGATCTCACAAGTCACTGAGTTCAGTTCTCTGTTTTGTGAAGCACTTTATTCCACTGGAAAAATTAGGGGGGGGACTTAGTAAGAGGAATAGCATTGCATCATCTTTTACATCGGTTGGAGAATTATTTCAGAAGCATACCCAGTAATGGGGGCGGAGGGTGAGTAATCTGAAAGGAGTTGATAAATCTGATAACTGGCTTCAGATTTATTAACTGTTTTCCTCTCCTAATTCCACTCTTCATCAATAAATGACTTTTTCATAGGATAACAAGGAAAGGAGATACGGGAAGGAGAGAAGATTTAAGAAGTACAAGCCTGACTTCTTCATTTTTAAATATCAAATCTGACCATCTCAGCAGCTGGTATTTTTCTTTAACAAAATGGACAATTATTGCTACAGTTTAACTGGGCTTTTTATCTGTTTATTTTCAGATCTTTTTAGAAACATATTTAACACAGAACAGTATGATCACTGTGGTTACTTTTCTGAATGCTGCCCAGTGAATGTACGATTCAGCAGATTGCCTCTGACCACTGCTGCTTCGCAAAGTGCTCTGTTATTTCCATAGAGATTTTCCTTTTACTTCTCAGGGACTGAAGGAGACCTCATATATCCAGAAGACAGCAAAATAGATGGTATTTTACTCTATTGAACTAAGGGTATTTTTTGTCCTATGCACACTTAAGGCCAGAAAGCCCATTCTTTTACTGGGTTGTTTAGTCCCAGGTTTTATTTCACCTTTCTTCATTTTCATTCTTTCTCCTATTCCTTCTTTTTTGCCACTCAGAAATCCCTGAAGGACTCTGTTCTCTGTTAGTTATAACATAATATCATTGGCCAGGTTGAAATGATTATTTCTTATATAACGTGATGTATTCTTGGTTTTCAAATATAAATCTCACCGCCACTTTTCAACGAACCTTCCATAAATCCAGCTGAGGGCAGGCAAGATCCATGTAGCTCTGAGAAAAAGGGTAAACCTAATTTACTAAAGATTCATGAGTTGTTCCCTCACACTCTGCCAGCTATTATACCCAAGTATAGTATATCTGATGGAATTGCGCTGAACATGAAATAGTGTTTCTGCGGCAACTGAATTTGAGAAAGATCACCACTAGCCTCAAAAGAAATAGAAACTCTTTTTCTTAATTTACCATAAAATATAAATTCATTTTAGTATATGAGTTTAAAATTAACTGTAATGACAGTTTAATTTCTTCAAAGACAACATTGTACTCCTGCCTTGCATGATCCGTGTGAGTTTACATACAGCCTAACGCATTCCCTGCATACTCAAAATACAGAGAGCATGCAAAGCAGGGAAGATCCAAATAAAATTGGAACAACTGATACTGTTCCACTGAATCTGGCATCACTGATTTTAGTCATTTAAATTTGCAAGTGTTTGCATCTGTGTATCCAAGACTTTTTTTTTTTTTTCTTTTCCTTTTCCATGAAATGCCTTGGCTTTTAGGCCCCAGCAGTATGGAGCAGCAGCAGCCATACTCACGGGCATTAGGCATCCAGCTCTTGTTGCTCTCTTCTTCCCTGCAGGGCAAAGCCTCTCCCTGTCCATACTCCTGTCAGTGGTAACCAGGTACTTAAGGGAGAGGCATGTCTGTGCCCTCTCTTTCTTGCTCGGACTTATCCTGCCTGACAGTCATTGCATTAAGAGCCATATACAACAGAGCATCCAGCCAGGAAAAGTTGCAGCATCCCTGGCAGCCAGGCAGGCAGGGTAATTTCCTTCTCTTTCTGTATTGTAGGGAATGGTGATGGAGGCAGGAGACACTTTGCCAAAGTGTGATCCTCCCATGTTCTGCCATTTCGCCTGCTGCGTTGCTCCAGTACAAAGAAATTTTCCACGCTTAGTCATTTGAAAATTAATGGTAAACTGTACTTAAAACTGAGAGGCAGAATTTCTTGTGTTGTAGTATGTTTGATAGTTATACTACTGGAAATAATTTAAAACCTTTTCATATGCAATTCAGTGGGTTGCTGCCTCATGTATAATCTTAAAATGCATGTTCTAAAAATCAAGTATGTAAATGCATATGCCTAGGGCAGCTCTTCCTTGTCTACCCCTTGCCTCCCCTGGAAAGCTCAAACATACTGTGTTTTCTAAAGCTGAGAAGGATTTAACTATCAGAAGCCTATTTTTCTATCTTTAGTTGGATTGGCCGGGCTGCTCAGAGAGAGAAAAAGCAGACATATCTCTTCATATCTCCTCACTGTGTCATGAATACATGAAAACAAGGGGATATCCCACTCCTAAGTGATTTTAACAGTAGAAATACCTTGTGGATAATAAATAAACTGAACACTGTATTAGAAAAATGGTCTCAAAACTATTTGTAAGGGGAAAAAGAATCATTCATCCTCTTCTTGCTTCTGAGTTTAGTATACCAAATACCCGAGTTTTCCCACCGTTTCTTACTTACCATTGCACTTGACTTGGAATATGCATTTCAAGGGAATCAGATTTCAAGAAAATAGATGTTGAGGAATTATATTAAAACACATCAATCTGGAAGAAAGGTGGAGAAGCCTTGATGACAACATAATTATGGATTTTAAACTGTATTATTTGCGTGTGGGTTTGGGCCAGGAACAGCATTCTATGAAATTGTGATCTCAGCATAACATAAAGCAAACAAGCCTTTTCAAGTGGATTAAGAGTACTCAAGTGGTCTGAGCAGAGAGCTATAACAAATATTGACTACCAAACTGCAGAGAGGGATGTAGTGAGCTACATCAGAGGGGTTCATCCCTGTCTGTATTTATTTTATGTATCCCCGGCAATTGAAAATAATGAATGAAATGTGGCTTTATAAACAGGCCTCTTTAGGAAACAAGAATATTAGCCTTGCTAAGTGGCTGCCAAACAGTTCTGCTGTCCTAGAATGGAAAAAGATTTCTTTTCTTCTCCTCTGTCCCTCGAGGAACCCTCTGCCCTGCTTTCTTATTCCAGTGCACAGCCCTGTGACTCAGGCTGTGCTGCAAGATAACTCCTTGACCCCACAAGGCTAGATAATATTCCTTATATATGTTGCACTGTTTCAGTCCTCCTAACATGGAATGATAGCTCCTAAGGGGATAAAGGGTGTTGTTATCAAGTTAAGTTTCTTTAACAAGCCAATGGTCCAATCCAATATAAAAATCAATTTTTCAGAGCTTCACAATGAAGAAGCATAATGTATTTTTATTGGATCTAGCCCTGAGCTATCTTGTCAAAAGTTAGCAAAATATTGTTCAAAACCTCTTATCTAATCAGGGGCTTCTGAGCTTTGCATGATGTTTCCCAAACACAGAGGAACCTAAACAATCATAAATCTGAGAAAGAATGAAAACAGTGAGTTGTGCTAGGTGACAGAGATTGGTTATGCATTATCTAAGTTGGCAGCTTTCTGGAAAGGATAACTTAATAAGTTTTGTTTTGGTTAGTTCATTTCTTTAAAGCTCCATTGAAAATCTAGGTTCACTGACAAGGATGGACGCAAATGAAACTAGAAACTAATAATATCATGTGAATGACCTTACGCTTTCCACAAATCAGGACAGTTTCCCAGGCAGCAGAGTTCTAGGTCACTAATTAATATAGAACAGCACCATTTACTTTCTTTCTCTTCAAAAAACTGCACAAGAGAAACTTCCGAATTTTAATCAAGACATGCTGGAGGGAAGGAGGGCAAGATTTTTGAATGTTTTAGTTTGGAGATAGTTTAATCATATTTATTGTAATACATTATATTCATCACCCATTGAATGATTTTAACATCATCTTAATCAGAAGGGGAAAAAAGGCTAAAGTCACACTACCAAACCTCCTTCTCCCATTATTATTATTTTGTAAATTAGTCATTTGATCATGATATACATTTTAGACATTCACCTCTATTTTTTTTTATTTAAATAAAGGTCAAATAATGATGTTAATTACTGTCCAAAGCACAGAGCTTTTTTCATTGCATTCTCTCAATTATGCTTACACTTGCTCTTTGGCAAGAATATGTATTAAATGAACATCACTGAAATGGAGATGAAGACCAGCACTGGAGCCCTAGGGCTCTTGATTCTCCTGAGTTTCCTGTGTTTGTCTTTCTATAACAGTACAGTCTTATTTCCAGTTGGACATTTCTTTTTCATCAGCTGATTGGTCATTGAAACGATGACATAATTTAAAAGTGGGGAGTTTAGTGGGACAATATGACATTATTTTCCTTGGAGAACATAGAGGAATTCTGGATGGGATTAGATATGCACAAAGACATTCAGTCAGAGGAATGGCCAAAACCCAGGTGGAAATTCATTTCAAACCATTATTTTTTTCTCAAGACAGAGAGGAGCTTAAATCATTACTCTGAGCTTCTGTTGAACTCAAATAGAAAGAGTTGAAATGACTTAAGTGGTGTCTAAACCTGACCAACGACCGGAACAAGAGGTTTGCTGATTTGAATACTACAGATATCCAGAAGAGACGCTAAGGGAAAATCACACACAGACCTTTCTTCCCTAGGAGGATTTTAAAAATTATTTTAGCTTAGTTCAGATTAGTTTTTTACATGCACAATTTTTGTCTTCAGTGGCAGGGGAAAAAGAATATGTCATTTAGTGGATATTTTCTATCAAGTGACTTAGTAATTCAAGGCTGGCTTCTCATTGAGTTATTTTCCCTATTCCTTATTCATTAGGACACATTATCCTAAGGTTTTCTGTCAATTAATTATTCTTAGCAGTTTGGGGATAGCTGTGGCTGTGAGGCACTCCATTGGCACTTTAGCCATTTAAGAAAACCTGACATGCCATCCAGTAAACATACTGGGTAATCAGAGCTGCAGAAGCAGATCTGCAGCATTTTAGTTGCAAAACTATTATGAATTTTACAATGGTGCTGATTTTGGCTGAATAATGTCCTTTTAAGTTTCATGTAAATACATCTTGTCTTCTTTCCATTTTAGAGCAGCGAACATTGCATCTGAATCCCCAATTTATTTTTTTCCCCAAATGTATCTTAAGTTTCAGAAATTATGCTTTTTTGCATATTTTTTGAAAAAAATATGTAGTTTTAAGGTCTGGCCCCCTGACCTGTCATTCAAACATGAAATCTGATTACCTTCAGTGAGATTCCTTATGTGAGCTGATAATCTGGGGCTGATAAGCTGTGCTTAAGTGTTTGAGAAATATTTCCCCTTACAGATGTCTGTTTGTAGAGATATAAAAAGCACGAATCTTTAACGGAAGGCTTTTCAGTGCTTGTTTCTAATGTTAAAAAATATATATATTTGAGTCTTAACTCTTAGTACACTCTAAACTCTTACTCTAAACTCTTCCTTCTTCATGATAAAAGAAATTGGCAATATATTAATGGCATTTTTGTAGCATTCAGACCCAACAGCCTATTTAATGGTACCCCAAATGCAACTATGTCCAATATCACAAGTTTCACAAATGCTTTTGACAGGTATAAAAATACTTGAATTTGAGAACTTTAGTACCTGTGCCCATACTTTTTGCTGTGAAGATTACCACTTTTAATTTTTTGTAATGGATGTTTCCTTTTTTTTTTTAAACAAATAACATCTAAATATCTGGTTCACAGTATTTCCTTAGCCAAATGTGAATTGCAAATAGGAGCTGTATTTCGACTTTCCAGACTGCCTTGAAATGACAAAATTGAGGAATTTCTAGTTACCTGTAAAATAAACATTTTCCAAAACTGAAGAAACAAAAAGTATCACTTATTGTGATAGGTTACAAACACTAACTACCCAGCTACATGACATTTAAAATGCTCCAATGTCAACTGAATTCAGGAAAGATTTTTAAAACATGGACATCTCTTGGCTCCCACCTGCATTTTGAATTTGATACTTAATTACCATCTTCAACTTTCAGAATCTGGTTTCCTATTGTATTATAACTTCTCTCAAAACATACTATTGATTCCTTGATTGACTAATAATGACTAAATTGTTTTTTAAAAGTCATTAGTTCCACCCAAAGCCTTCAAGAGTACATTAGGTATTTGAAATGATATATTTTTGAAATATTTCTGTACTTGCAGAAATGTCAACAATCTGGAATCTTCATATGGACTGCCTGAAAGAGTTTTAGGTCTCCATATATTTCTACTTCTAAAAATCAGGATTACTTATTCAACGTTTGAGGACTATTATCTTTTCATGGTTATATATTCTCTCATTTATGTGCAATGTTGAAATGCAGTATTTTTCCCAAGCTCTGCAGATTACTGATGAATGAACTTAGGCTTATTAAAATATCTAGGAGTTGTTGTAAGCAATACCAAAGGTAAAATGCAAGTCACATACTTGCATGAATAATATTAGAAAATATCTTCAGCAGTTTCGGGAGCTAGGCGTGTGCGTCCAGATATCTTTAAAATTATTAACTGGTCAAAATGACAAAAAATGGTTTCAGGAACAAAGGACAAGAGAAATCAAAAATCTTGCCTGGATTTCAGATACTCCTTACAACAATGTGCTAACAATCATAAATACATAATAATTTACTTCATTCCGACCTGGGTCCTCCACCCAAATCCTGTTCTTGAACAGGTATAGTGAAATGTTAGATTTTTAAATGTCTCATATGTATGAAGGTTTTAGAATTAACACCACTGCTTAATTATGAAAGAGAGAAATGATATTACATGTAGTAATCAATCTCAAAGCAGTGTTTTCCCAGTTTCTCCTGAGCAAGATAGCCTGCCATTTCTGATATGATTTACTTTCTTAAAAATACAGACCATCCAGGAAAAAAGAACATTTTCTCACATGCATGGTTTTTCAGGGGGTTAAGAAATGCATGAGCACTGCTTGATCCATGAGTACTGCCCTTTAACAGGATATGGGGACTTTTATACAACTGTAAACCTCTTTCTCTTTCTGGTCTTATTATTCCAACCTAAATATATCTCTTGCCTAGAACTTCTACTGTTTGATTCATTTCAAGTGTTGGGTTGATGCGATGAAGCTCAGTCAGAGCAGAGACAAACTGTGCTGCTCTTTGCCAGACTAGGATTTACAGAGTGGTCATTTCCCCAAGGAGACAGCAATCTGCAGCCCTAAAGCTACGTTAGGATCTCCACAGGCCAGCTGCTGCCTTCGGATGCAATCTCTCACCATCAGAACGTTTCTGTGTTGGTACAGCAAATCTCTCTTCTGATCTCAGTGAAGAGCTGTTGAGCGGGAAGATATGGAAGAGATCTAGGGAAAGAAGGAGATGGAGAGGAAAAAACCTGGAAAGGAGGTACCTGGAAAAAATGTATAGTCATTTTATCTTTAATCTCTTTTAGAGTTATTTGGTTGCCCTTTGGCAACAGGCTCCATTAATTAAGAAACAGAATTTCTTTGGGCTTTGTTAATCTAGATTTTTTAACGGTGTAGAATGTAATGCCAACGTTTTCAATAACCTACCACTGAGTAATTTGAAGTACAGTTTTGATTAACTCTAGAAAGTATAATATTATCTTGTCTATTTTCATGTTCTGTAAAAGGCTCTAAAATAGCAGGATCAATTAGTTTTGATTTCCATACCAATCAGTCCAGATGGTTCCCATTATTTGCTGAAGATAGCTGCAAATTGAATTTTTTGAACCCGTAATTCACATTACATAAAAGGTGATACTGAACTATCTGCTACTACTGATAATCAGAGCTTCAGCCTGCCTAAACTCACCTTTCTCCAGACTTGGAAGTAAGTTTGACAAGTACAACGTACTGTTTCAGGAAAAGGGAAAAATAGGCAATGTTGCATTCTTTTAAGAGGAGATTGAAAAATGTTTGGTTAGATAATTTCTTAAGCGATTTACATACTATCTTATTCCAAGATATTAGAAATCATGATGGATTTTACAAAGTGTCTGTAACTTACTGTAACTGATTCCAGGCATAAACCATTACAATTTACAAGATGATTACTGCTATTTTATATCATAGGAAAACACTCAGAAAAAGTGTTTATAGACAATGTTAATTTAGCAGTCAGTGCAGGCTTCTTGCAAAGGGTCCCCCACAATCCACCACGCTCATATAGTTTATCTGAACAGCACTTAGTAACACTACTTCACACTTATAAATAAGAATTTAAGCAGTTCTTGTTCCTCAATACTTAGAGCATCTGAGTCCTAAATCCCTTCCTTTTATCGTGTAATATACCTTGGGTCCCTAAATAATACCAATCTCAGCCCGTGTATGATGCATAAGCCTGCGTGCAGCAGTTTGATCCAGGACTACCATTGCAATGTTGATTGCACATTCTACCATTCCCCTTGGGTAATAGGAATTGCAAAAAGATATGTATGCATGCACACAAACTATATATAGATGCATATTATAGCTTTACATATATTATCTTTACATATATGTATATACAATATCTTTAAAGGTACTGTTATATTCTTCTCTTAAAAAGCCACTTGAAGTTTCTATTGTTAAACATTTATGAGACGTCAAGAAGTTTGGATTTAAAACATCTGGGGGAATTGTGCAATTTTTCATGATCAAATAGTCAAAGCCATCAACTATCTAAGAACATGACCTGTTATAGACAAATTACTGTTAGCGAGATAATACCTACATGGAGACATGTATCAGCCATTATTACCTGTTTCTTTTTTTATCTGTTTTAGAAACTATTGGAGCGTTAATCATATCATTTGCATAACTCAAGAGTGAGTTTGAAGCATCCTCAGCTGTCTTGCAGCAGACCAAAGGAATGGGAATTTCAAAGGCTAGGAATGCAGTTAACGCTGGGCTTTGTAGTATTTGGCTTCTGATAACAAATTTATCTTTGCACACCAATTAGCTATCAGGCATTTATTCCACTTTTACTAACATGTGCTTTCCCAATTCCATGATTTTTCTTTAAGGTTTTTAATCTGATTGGCAGTGAAAACAAGAGTTGTGTGATTACATTGTCAGCCTTTTTCTTCACCTTTGATAACATTTGAATTCACCGACTAATTGCAATCCAAATTTTATAGGTGGACAGAGGTTTCAAAAATAATTAAATTCTTACAAGCTTTGTGAAAGTAAGCAGCCAAGGAGAGAAGGGAGAATCTGTGAGTGCCCGGATGAAGGGAATGGCAACTGTGAGTGTGTAGCTCGTTAGACACTGGCAAACCCACGGCAGCCAGAGGTGTAAATGCCTCCACCGCAGGAAAAGCTTCAGCAGGATCTTGTGCCTTCTCATACACCAAAAGAACTGCAGCCCTGCAAGTAGGAAACGAAGCTTCTTGTTTTCTTGGTACTTGGAAAAGGAAGCTGAACTATCTAGCTATTGTCATTAGGAACATTTGGGAACCAGATGCTGTTCTCAGAGTCGATTTTTACAAATTCTTCCGAAAAATCAACACCTACTACTTATTATGCCCTGAGAAGTTTTACATTTGGATGCTCCCACTTAGAGAAGCTGTGAAGTAAATGAGATTGAGTAGAGCAACTAATTGAGCCCTTCAGAGACTGTCAGACCTGAGGCCTAATAAGCACGTTGCGATGTCAGTAGAGGTAATTGGCCTGCAGCTGCTGAAGATGCAGGCTGACTTTTAGTGGGAAAGAGAAAAAAAGAAGAATAAAAAAAAGGTCAAAATGTCTTGAGAATGAATTATTTGGTCCAGGTCACGCCATCAGGTACCTGTGCTTGGAGAATAATTGATGACAGAGAACTTGCTAGCAAATTAAAAATGAAGGCTTATATGGAAACAATATATAATATGAAAAACGTGTAGCTGTGTGTAGGGCAGATAGAAATGACCTTGTTTTGCAAAACTTTACTTGTCTCTAATTGTTATATGATAATCACAGTAGCAATGTGCTACATACCAGTTTTATTCTGATACTGCAGAATTAGGGTCATCCTTATAATAGCAACTCATTTGAAGCAAAATATCCTGGAAAAATACCAGAGAACTGTGCAACAAAAAGCATTAAGAATTCTTGTCTCTCGTGATAGCTCTGCAGTAGCTGACACCTGCAGAGCTTCATGGCTCAGAGGTCACCAGGAGCAGAGCAGCCTGCAGCCACCGGTGGCCATCAATTTATGCAGCACAGTGTGAGGAATCGCTCCAGACCCCGTCTGAACCAGGCAGACTCGCCCTTAAAGGACTTTCCTTCTCCAAGGCGACCTCTGTCTCACTTTTTTTGGAGGATTCCTCTTTGATGCGTAACATTTAAAACACAAAGGTATGAAGCATCCTGTAACTTCTACAGTGCCCTTATATTTTTATTTAGTTCCTAAAGGGGGCTTCCCTCTTTTGCATTAGGAAACAAGGCTTTACTTGAAAGCTAACGGATATTCAGGATAATGAATGTTCTTCATATTTTACTTATGTAAACCACAGCCAGGAGAATGCTTACCATAAATCAACTGCTTTTGCAGCAGACATGAACAGGGCTTGCATGCCAGCACATTTCTCGTTTAAAATCGGTCCAGCTGTGCCCTAGAGCTGCAGATGTTCCTCGGGCTGAGCTGTGCACAGCGCAGCCTCACCCGCAGCAGAGCCGATGCTGCCGGGCGCGGGCAGGCTCCTACGGCAGCTGAAGCGCGATCCCAGCTGGTGGACCACTTCTTTAAAAAGGGTCTTTGGAGCGCCACCGCAGTCACGGGGAATGTACTAGAGTGCCTGCTTCTAGGTGACGTGTCACAGGGCTTTGAGTGGGTTTAAAGAGAGGGGAATCAATGCGTTCAGGTACACACTTACGGCACAGTGAATTACAGAATATCTTCTATCTCCAGTAAATTTATTTTCTGGTACTCTGGGCTAGACTTCCAGGTCATGGGCTGGGGCAGATGACACACTGTCTCCTGCTTTTTATGGTAAGATTCTCTGTTACAACTTCGTAGCCAGCTGTAGGACAGAGGAATCCTCAGAGGATTTCTGAGGATTTCTGGAGAGGGGAGCAGTCGGAGGTTCCTCCTGCGTGGCACTGGGGATGACCAGTGTTTCCCACTGTTCTCATCCCCTTTTCTCCACGCACGGCCAGCCTCTTCCACCCTCACCAAGGCAGGAGGAGAGGAACACATTCGTTCCAAGAGCCTCTCCCTCAATACTTTTTCACTAGATATCTACCCACAGTTTCTTTCTTCAAAGCCTGTGGGAGGACTGAGCCTTGCATTGGTAAGATAAATGTTTGTTGCAGCATAGTATGGCCAGACTCTCTTTACAGCCTCTTAGTGAGCAACTGGGTAAGCTTTCCAGAGGTTTTCACAGCTAATCACGTAAAGCTGCAAATGTCCAAAGAGTCCCTACCTGTACATGTGTGTGTGTGCGTGTGTGTGTGACAGACAGAGAGAGGAAAGGGAAGAGGAAGAAGGCGGTGGGTCTGGAGGGGAAGTTACAGAAGGAGACCAAAATCCTTAGCTGTTTTATTGGCTTGTAGGTGTCAAAAAAAAAAAAAGTCGCCAGTGAATTGTAGAAGTAAGTGACATCATTAATCTGTCTTTGTTGCCGATGTGCCTCATCTTCTCTTCAGCATCATTTTGAGGCAAAGTTACTTCTCACAGAGCAGTGTGAGGGCTGCTGTGTGGGAAGAAGTCCTGTGCCTCAAGCAGAGACATCCTGTCCCCCAGTATGTGTTTCTGTGTGTTCTTCTTTCTGTGTGGCTCTTTCCATATCGACAATACCAGCATTTCCTATTTCATTATTAAAACAGCTAATAGCCGTATGTGTATATATAAGTACTTATATGCATACATACATGCAAACATAAATATACATATGGTATAATGCCTTACTTCTATTTTTTCAATTTAATTGTTTTGTTAGGTCTATGGTTTAATAAAGCTGGATTTTTAGCATGAAAACTAAATTTATTCCAACAGTTGAGATTATGTCTTCTCTACACAGAGCTCATGTATTAAAACACGGAGAGAAAATTTTAGGCAAACTTTAAATTGGTCTTAAAAGTCCAATAAAATGTTAAAAATATAACTTTATCATAAATATTTTACAGCAGAGTCATACCAGTTCACAGTATTTCCATTATAGCTTTTAATTTATTCACTTTCTGTATGAGGCACTTCTGTACATGATCCATCTTTATTGTGAGTTCACAGATGAATGGAATTCATTTTATCTTTACATATCGCAGTTTTAACATAAATATTTTTTCCTATTTGTACAACCTGTCCTTGAATACTGTTGAGGAAGAGAATATTTGAAAGTGTAACTTTCACCTCTACTTTACCAGAATATTATAAGTGAATATAAATATGCGTATTAATGCATGATCTGTAAGAAGTTCATTTTCATAACCCACAATGTTAGAAAGGATTTCAGGTGAGTGAAACCTGTAAAAAAGACAACCTATTCCCCAGTTTTATACTGTAAAAATTACCTTTCCTAGGTTATAAAAGCTCTTCATGATATTTTTGACCTGATCACTTTCAAAGAAACTCAAATGCACAAATCCTTGGCTCTGTACAGACAAACACATGGATCTGATTCATTAGAACAGGAAATTGAGAAAGAAGAAAGCGCTGCTGTGTTCTAAATGGAAGAACTCAAAATAATGTGCACATGAATAGTAAACAAAAGGTACAATAGCACTCCTAAATTATGTCATGTATTTTATAGTCTTTTAAAAGCCATTCCATAGCATTTTGGCATGAATAGGTATTAAACAAATGTTTAACTGTCTCACCAAAGAAGCAATAAAATTAAACTACGTTGAAAGCATAATTCACTATGCATTTTTCTGAAAAGAGGAATCAATCAGCCCAGCAAACTGAATGTGCCAACTGGTTTACCAGCTACACATCCCTGTGGCCAAGGCAATAAACGCAATATGGAATGAATATCTAAAGACAAGTATAGTAATTTTTTCAGTCTACAGATTTTACAATTTTTTTCCAATAAACACACAGGAGGAAAAGGGTTTTATATTCTGATGAATGGTTTTATAATTCTAATTTCAAAACCCGGAGTTATCACAATGTACGCAGTAGTACTACAACTGATAGGCACCTGGCAGAGTTACTCATGGATTTTGGTTCAAAACTGATGAGTGTATGTTATTCCGTAAGTGGGATGTGGTCAGGTACGATAGCTTTTGCTTAAAACAATAGGTAAAACCCCCACCTCTCCCTACAGGCTGCAAATAAAACTGAGATCAGCTGTGGTACTTGAACAGCTCAGAGATTCAAAGGTCAGGAAATTCAGAGCATTCTCTGCAAACTTTGGAATTTGTGTTCTGCACTGTCAGACTGTGTTTGACCTTTAAAGGACTGAAAAAGCCCTTTCTCTCTAAAATAGTAAGACTCCTGATGCCTAAGCACTTCCAATCCGTAGGAGAGTTAATGGAGCAAATATTTGCTAATAGATGTAATCCACCACTGATTTAGGATTGCTTCTGATATATACCCTCAGATGAAAGTTAATCATATTATGGTAGATACATATGGGTAGAATGAGAGTGAGTAGGTTTCAAAGGGTGTATGGGAGTGCCAGAAAATCAGAGAAGGAGGAATATGAACTTGCTGCGAAGATGCCTGATATGCCCCTTCACTGAATTTGCCCGTAAGTGGTATTTGCCCCATAACAAGTGATACTGATATTTTTCCTAGAACTATTTCAAAGGCTAAAATTTCTTTGTTTGCAATACATATATTCATATTACAAATGCAACTTCTTTAGATAAATCCTGTAGAGAACTTAACCCTGCATTATATACAACTCAGTAAAATGATTTTGGCCACCCAAAGCTTTGTAGGAATCAACTCATCTGGAGGTCAGCACATTGCAGCTTTTGCCGTCAGGATATATGCATTTCAATCCCGGCAGAGGCAATGCTTGTCAGAAACACCTCTTTCTCTCTGGGATTTTCAGCTGTCCAGTCTCTTCAAATTTCTCTTTGAAAAGGGCCATTGCCAGGCTCTGTGCAGGCTGTGAAAGGGCGGCTTGTTGCCTGATTACCGACTCCCGTCACAATTTTGGCTGAAGTTCATTATATATGCATAGGAAAAAACACAAGCTCCATTATTGCTGTTCATCCTCCTTGTGGAGCGCCTATGTAGTAATTCTGTAAGAAGGACAAACTCCACATACAGATAAAGCACAAGTACTTGTGTACATAATAAGGTGTACTGAAGAATTTAATTTGATCAATACAAACACCAGTAGAGAAAATCATCTCTGACTTCACTGTTCAGTGAGAAAGGGTAAGATAATGCTAAGAAACCATTATCACTGGCTGGCCTCATTTAAAAAAATCACCTAGCTTGTTGGAATTCTCATCAGATAAAGGCCAGTTTATTTGGTTAGGAATGTTTTTTTAGGAGTAAGGAGCAATATTACATTATTTACATTCAAACAGCTGAGCGATTTTGTTTCGTATTAGCATACTTTTTTTAATACAGACAACTACAACACTTCATTACTGAACTACAGCAGCTTAAGGAGTTATGGCTTCCACTGTATTGTGTACAATAAGTGGTTAGGGATGGTTCATTTTTCAGAAATTAATTTAGGTCCTTGATTTTTATTGGTGCTCTGAAACTAGAATATAGCTTTCTTCAGCATAGGATTTCATTTTTGTTTGAGATCTCTGATCCTCTGAGCAGCAACAATCTTTATTTTTTCTAGACAAAAATCATCACTACCCTATCCAATTTAATTTTTCCCTATTTCTGTGAAAGGTTTAGAATTTGTAAAACACATTTTTCTCACTGAAAACAATTACTTTGTAAAAATGGTTTGAAATGGGGACTCAGGTAGCTGATAAAACAAAATGGATTAGTAAATCAAAGGAAAATATGACTTGAAGTGAAGAGGATAGCAATTTTCTTCCTATTTAGCTCAGGAGGCACTGGAAAGGGACAGTTGCAGCTTGGTGCAACATTTCAACTATGAGAGTAGTGCTGTGACGGTATCTTTAAAGTAAAACGGAAATAATTACATTTTAAGTATTGAAGACCTGAACTGAAGTATGCAAGCCTTACTCTGGGGAAGGACAAAGGGGCTGAAAAGAGAAAACCACATTATATTATTACGTACTGTCACCGCAAGCAACCGTTCTGACCGGAAAGCAATACAGCCTAACAAATTGGATCTGAGGCAGGGAATGAGAAAACCCAGTTTCTATTCTTGGCACTGCTGATGACTAATGGAGTGACCCTAGTGAGGCATTTCAAGTCCCTGTTTCTCTCTTTTCAAAGGACTGGATTGGAAACGTTTCTGAGGAGGGATTGCCTTTTTTTTTGATAGGGTCTGTATAGTGCCAAAACAGATCTGGGTCTTCTAAACCTGTGATAATATGAATATTCTTAGAGAAATCCTTTGCTGAAACTTGAGCTGACCCTGAACCAGATATTTTTGGAGCATCAAAACCAGTATGAACAAATCTCTTTCCTTGTTTTGTCGTGTGTTCTTAAAAGATGTTATCCTGTCTCCATATATAGGAGCAGAAATTCAGTCTTTAAATTATCTCAGTAAAAACTGTCTTTCAGTATTTCTCTGCAGTTTTGCACCCCAGAGTATTTCAATCATCCGGACTTTTGGGTCTTTAATTACACACTGTCACTGATATGAACTTTTGAACCTTTTTATTTCAGCCTAAAAGAGAGGTTTTAAAAAAATTGAAGTAACTTTTATGTACAATGTTCCTATGCTGAATTCGCGGCATTTTTGTGATTTTTTTTCAGATTATTAAACACTGACTTCAAAAAACTGCTTCTTCAAAGGCTTATCTGTCTTCAGCAACGATGAGAGGCATTTCTCACTTTAGAAATGTTCCCTCTCCAAATGCCTGATACTACACTATAAGCACACACATAATTTAACTTTAAACAATGTAAGAGTTTGGCTGCCTTAAGTTTGCATAAGGTATAACCATGACAGGGAAAAAAGTGATGGTTATCTCAGTCAATAACATTGCTACTGCTCTGTAAGTAGCTGGCAAAGTCTTTTATAGTTAAATGCCTGGCCAGGAGAGAGGGAGAAAATAAAAGCCTTTAATAATCATGAAGTTAAGGTTAGTCATACACAGCAGTGATTTCAGGGCAAGAACACTACCATTAGCAAAACCAGTCATTCTTAAAAGTCAGAAAAATTGAATTTCTTTGAAACCCACATATTTGAGGCTTCCTAATTTTGGAGGGAAAAAAAATGAAAGTCGCTGCAGCCCTTTTTCTGTAGATCTTAACAGTTACACAAGGCTAGAAAACGCATATTCCCCAACAGTGCACTGGTGCTCTTCTCAATCCTTACAAAACTCAGGGGCTTACTAAGCTTCTGCCTGAAACCCTATGTGCTTGCTCAGGAATCTGATGGCCCACAACTCTTACACAACTTTTACAAGGCTCCTTGGGAACTTCTTAAACACCCACCCCCTCCTGTGATCCTTGGGAGGAGATGGCTCATGATCTCACACCCCTGCTGGGTCAGGAGTTCTGTCAATGCATCTTTTCTGCACCTTTAAAAGCCTTCCTAGTTTTACCAGGTTCTGTCTCCATCTGTGGTAAGCTGTTGGGGATGCTCGTGCATTCTTTGATTAAACTCACTGTTTTTCAGCAGTCAAACACCACCTCCTCTTTGTACAACTCAAAATTATCATATGAGGAACTAAAATAAACTGATTGTACTTAGGTCCTTTAACATCTATCAAACTTTAAGACCATGGTGATATGATGCAGGCTTATCTAAACAGATGAAATTGTGACTGTGTCTTTGCAGAAACAGTTATCAGAAATTAGTGTTTTGGCTGGACTCACAAGATGTGTCATTAGGTCTTACCTATTATCAGATGTTTAAAATTTAAATTTCTGGCTGAGCTAGTTATCCAAGTTTCCATTTGTAATCAATGGGAATATATGCAGAAGAGTGAGTGATATTTAAAGTGTGATTCATCTTACCAGATGTTTAATTTCCTTTATGGTAAGATGACCTGTGTTTCTAGACTCTGATTTTAGTAGGAATCCAAGCAATCCAATGAAGTCCAGGTTGTTTTAAATGGAATTCAAACTTCTTGTATCATTCCCTGCTTATCCTGCTGAGGTAGATGCCTATTGGGAAGTGTCTGATTTTGGCTACCTACTGTTTCCTCAGTAGCAGTCTGGGATGTTCTGGCACTACTAGGTCATTCGGGGAGATTCACATAAATCTGGATCTTTCAGATAAATAAGACATTTCCAGAAAAATTGATATATATCTATTATCCAGTTGAGTGAGTTAAAGTTGTGTTTTCCATCAGTAAACCTAAGAACCATCTTATACTTGGAATTCACCCCTGAGAAAAGGTATCAAGACTTTTGTATCTTAATGATATCTCAAATATCAAGGAGTTAGTGCTAATATTTTGGATTCATAGTAATTTTAAAGGTATTATCAAAGGTATTAATTTAACGGTTTTTATTCAAGTATTTAACCTTTACCATATGCACTGCAGCTTGGTTCAGAGTGCTGTAAATTAAACCTTATTGCACCCTGTCATGTTTTCCTTCAGATTAAAAAGAAATCTTTTTCATCTATAATAAACATCTCTATATTTAGATTGCCATGATCTCAGAATCAGTTTTTAATTTCAGTCAAATAAGTACAGAAGTTCTAATACAAAATGTGCTTTACTTTGTTTCTTATAAAAATAAAGCACAAATACATCCATTCTTATTTTTTCTTTCTCCCTCTCACATACTCATACATATACATATATAAGGCTGACTAACTATTCTGATTCTGTGCTCTTTAGATAATTTCTGTTGCTACTTAATAGCCCCTCCTTTTGAAAAAGAACAGCTGTAGAGAGTAAGCAAATTTAGCAGTTCAGTCCATCAGACAAAATAAAGCAGATTTCTTCATGCAGAGGTACAGAATATATGACATTGCATGTTTTCCCATCTGGTGACTTACAAAGAAAAGTCTTTCTACTTTATAATCAAGAACTGATTAACACATTTGTCTTGATTTTTAAATGTATCAGGGTTACAGAGATCCAAAACAAAAGTGAATGTGAAGTAATTGGCATTTGATGGTTTCTAAAATATTCCTGAATTTCTTGTTTAGTTGCAATCTTTGCCCAGGTTTTTAGTCTCTGTTTTTGTGACTGCATTTCAGTCATATGAAGCTTCAGATATATTTTTAACAGACATACCAATACACGGGCAATACAGCTATGTAAGATCAAATTTTTTGAAATAGGTTTTTGAAATTGAATTGTCTTTTTTCCCTTGAAAAATCTGTCCTGAGTAAATAAATGGTGTTTTCTTAGAAAGGACAACATGTATTTTGTTTTAGAGTTTTGGTTTTGGTTTAGTGTTTGTCATACAATGCCCAAGACATTTGTTTTTGCCTAACTATGCTCTGTTTATATTTTCACAGGAAGGCTTTTGACACCACCATTTGTGACGATAATGGAAGAACTAAACAAATAGGATAACTACCTGCTGCATCTCTGTGAACAACACTTATGTTTCTCTAGTACATCCACCATCTTAGAGAGACTGAAACAGAAAAAGTTCTTTCCGAGACAAATGTGTGTGTTCTGCAAGTCAGATTTTCACTGAGAGCTCTGTATCACCAGCACTGTAGGACTACATGGCACAGGGATACATATTTTTTTTTCCAAATGTAATTTAATACCTCTAGCTATGCGCTTCAAAAACTCTGCAGATAAGTAGAAGAAGTAGAAGAACTCACGAAGAACTGATGGAGCTGAAAAGTATGCAGAACCAGCTGACTGGAGTGTGGGCATCCTTGCAGAGTGCAGATCTCAAAGTAGCAAAGCAATATACAGAGAGGCTGAGAGAAACAACAATTATGTATTTTCAGGGTGTTGATTTAGTGTACCTAATTCCAGAAAAGCTCTGTGTCTCCGTACTTATTCTGAGCATATGCCTACCTGCTACGGACACTCTAATTCTGCAGAGACGGTTTCTGTGTGTTCTGTCGATACTTCTCCCACCTCCACTGTAGATTTTTTTTTACTCTTACCTGTTCCCATACTATCCTACAAACTTCTTAAAAACTGTTCCTTTCTAGGACTTTCCTGGACATTTCTTCTTCCTTTCATATCGCTGTAAATTGGTCTCATCTTTTAAATATAATATTTGCTAGTAACTCCATAGTAAAAACTTATTTTAGCTCTGATTCCCTCTTTTGCTAATTTTGACTTAGTTTCCTTGTTGCGGCATGTATTCTGCTAATTTTGGATTGCATATTGTTCTTTCTACATTTCCTGTCAGTCGGAGCCTTTTCCTAGTACTATTCCTTCAAAAGTGTCTTACAATTCAAGCAGAAGAGCCATGGGTTCTTTGCATTAGCATGACACGTACAGGTTCCAGTCACTGAAGTGGTACTGGCTGTAAACACAGGTAACTCACATACAGCCATTGCCAAAAACCTAAAAAAGGCTCCCAAAATTCCTGGAGTCCGTGTTCCTCAATCCTGTTCCTCTTTCATTTGTATATAAAATCCAAGAAACAAACAAACAGGAAAAGCTCTCTCCATGCTGCTGTCACTGATCTGGAAGGGCGAATTTAAATGAAGAATGATTCTCACCACACAAGCTTTCCCCAGTCTCTTATGGATCAACAAACTCGTTATTTTCCCTCACTTATCCTCTGTCTGATGAATTAAAGTAATTAAACCTGTCTAAAGGACTGTGCTTTCTGCATTTTGGGAATAATTTATTAATACCTTGAAGCTATTTTACACAGTCTGATATTCACCATTGAGAACTTGTTGTTCTGAACGTTCATAGTTGATTACTCAGTCCTGCTATGAGTACGACCTATCGCTCTGCCACAATTATCTTTACTTAATTTATTTTGAAATATTTTTAAAGGTTGGGATTTGTTTCACTTTTTTTTCTGTCTTGCTTCCGAGAGATTGTTGTGTTGTCCCAGAAGGAGGATGAGATTTAATGGAGACAGTTAAAATGGGCCATAGCTTTTCCGGGCACTAGCTGGGACTATAGCACCCGGGACAGGTTATCACTCCTTCTTGAGCTGCGTCTGCCTGGAGGAAGTCTCCCTGCCTGGTCACAACAGGTCTCCAGCCCTGCTCTTCCGTTTGGGACCGAGGGGCTAAGGGAAAACGAGAGGATCTCCTTGCTGTACTAGGTACTAAATTAATTCTGCCCCCAAGTGCTTTGGAGAACTTTTGAGGTTTACTAATGACAGAGTCATCTATAGGGTTATTTATGTTACTTTACGTGGGCCCAGCTGTATCTAGTTTGTTTGACTTCGTGGTTACGTGCCAGAGTTCAACAGCAGCTGGGAGGTCTTGGTGATGCTGCTGGTGGGGTGGGAAGAAGTGTGAGAGGCTGGGTTAGTCCCTCTGCCCTGCTCAGCTCTTCCCCACCAGAATCCTGGGATGCAGAGTGAGCTGGGAAGGGGCATGCCACCCAGACCTGCCCTCAGGGCAAGGCCACAGGGCACGTAGAGCTTTGGTGTATGAAGGAATGATCTGGTGATTAACTATAAATAAAAGTCATAAAAAAATCTAACAGGGATTTTGCTTCAATAAATTTTTCCCAATGTTGCTTTTTGGAAATTACTTGCGAAAGCTTTTTATTTACAAACAATATATGCTTCTGTGTTTGGATGTAATATGTGAAACTGTATACCTGTTTACTCCTTGGTAAATTAATAATACTGCTTTTTTTATTAGCAATAACAAAGTGTTCTGATCCAAGAGATTGTTCCTCAGATAAAGCTAGAAGGTAGTGCGAAAATGAGGAAGATAACATTCTGTGTGCTTAATAAAACATTATATTCCATTCAAATAGAGCATTTATCAAACTGTTAATTCTATTTTGCTAGTTTGTAGTTAAAAAAAATTCACTAACGGCCAGGCAAGTGCATAACATTAGCTTCCCATTCAACAATTACAAAATTTAATCAGATGATGCATCCTCTATTCTCTACCCTAATCCCAAAGATGGAGAAAGACCCAACTTTATTTTCTCCATGGCTATGAAAAAATATTACTCCTTTTCTGGTCATTTCTTTTTCATCCAATTCATTCAATGATTTATTTTAAGTTACAGTGGCTGACCATTTTGGACTGATGGATGTGCTAATCCTGGTTTTTGTCAAACCTTCTCTGGACTTTATTACCTCCTTCTTGCTTGGCTAGATTGAACCGAGCATAGGTGCCTTGGTTTTAATACTTACAAGACCTTCTTACAGAGTACAGAATCAAGTACTGTGTTGGGTAACATGGTTTATTCATGGATATTTAAAAAAGACCTGAATAGGGGAAGGAGTCAAACATTGAAGAAAAAACGTTGAGGTGAAGCGGCTTAAATACTTGATGTTACTGAAAAAAAATCTTCTCACACACGCACACTAGTACAGAACTAAAAAAAAGGCTACTATAATGTAGCATTCAGTTTATTTTATGGTTAAAAAAAGAAAACCATACATTCATAATATACACTATGTGTAACCTGGTTTTAGGCATATATTGCAGGGTATGATCCTATTTCACTGGGAATCTAGAGAAAAAAACTGTATTAAAATATAGCTGTATTTTCAGGGTTGATCACGTGATCATTTCTTTTCTGAGGAAGCGAAGGCATGTGAGCGACATATCCACCCTAATATGTAAATCGGACATAGCCAGGGCTCATAAGCTTACACAGAAAATGCTCAAGGATTTATTTTGTCTTTCAAATTGAAAATACTACATTTCGTCTCTCTTTTTTTTTTTTTTTTTAAAGCAATGATTGATTTGGGACCTGATGCACAACCCTGTAAGTCAGTTGGGTAGTATCAATTTCAACCCCCTTTGAACATGTTAACAATATTACCTGAGTTAATCTTGCACAAGAGAAGGTGATGCACTGAAATTGGCATTTTAGAAGAATGCATTTATATGAAATTTAATAAACGGTGTATAGTAAAGAAAGTGTCAGTACAGATGTCTATATTATAATTCAAATAATGTTCATGGTTGGAACTAAAAAGAAAAGTTGGCATAAGAGTTAAATGGGGTCACTACAAAAAACCTTGCAAAGATGCAGGAAAATCTCAAGATTTCTATGTCCTTACTCCACTTAAAAACATTAGGTATTCCACTGAAAAACATTAGGCCCAAGATAGTAATTTGGAAGTACTACATAGCAGTGGGGCTAATATGGGGCTTATTTACTATTTATGCTGTCGGTATTTGTAGGCTTATTTCATGTCTGTGCACTAGAGAAACTAGCTTGGATGTATGTTCTGTGGTGACGGGGTTGGGACAATACATTTCTCAGTGCAATTTCTCAGTAGAATACCCCGAAAATCCTTTGGGTTTTTTGTTTCTAAAATCTCCTCCTTAGCCCACTTCAGAATTTATAAAAATTACTTTCACGCTCTTTAAAAATGGATCTCCTTTTACTCCCTGCCAGGTTCTGTGGCGTGACTTATTTCATTGTGGTTTTTCTCTTTCTTTTGTTAAATCTCAAGAAGGTATACTGATAGGTGGCTGTCCATGGCATATAGTGTTATGTATGGGATGGAGGCACATGAACTTCATGGATTTCGTTTAGGCACTGGGACTTGCAGAGCTATTTCAATTTTGTAACATTGCTTGTATATGTTTCCCTTTATGGACTTGTAATGCTTCCCTTGACGTTAAGGTCTCTCATTACACTGGTATCTCAATTATTTTAGGCCTATACAAACCCATGGCAAATCTTTTTCTTTCCCTGCACCCTGTTCTTCTCCTGGATTCCTCCACGTACCTATCTACCCTCTGCAAAACTCAGTTCTGTACTCCAGAGCTGCTAGTAAACTAGTATGCACACTTAACCTTACTGTCTTATGTTATTTTTTTGTTTCTGTCTTTTCTATCATTTACCCAGCTTTACAACTATTTGAAAATAACTGATCATCTTAGTGTGTGACTTTTCATTCTCCCTTTGCACTCAGTGCCATGTGTACAGGTAGAAAGGAGCTCAAGAGCGCTTGTAGAGCTCTATTGCTTCCTATTTCAGAATAATTGCATTAGGAAATCTATTTTTTTTCTGTTGTTTTGAGTGGATTAATCAAGAGTTCAAGTCAGATCCGCTTGCAGTTCGACACTTAGAGACCAAGGGTTACCTAAAGCTTGGTAAGCGTCTACTCATAGCAGCATTTGTAAGAAATTGCTTGCTTTCTGTTGTGACAAACAATTTTCTGGCCTGCAGCATATATCTGGGGCAGCAATAAGTCTAGCAGAGCACAAGCAGAAAGATCTTTTAAAAATTATTTTGTAGGTCATGTACTGTACTATAAGTGTGACTAGGACAGAATTCGGATAGGGTGATGGAAATTTTACAGTCTTTGGGAAGAGTAAATGTACAATACACCCAAAGGTGATGCTCCCAAAAACCCTTGTATCATTTTTCCCTAGTGCTCTTAGCTTATTGTGCAACACAGCCTGGTAAAGACAGGCTAGACTATGATGGAAACTCCCTCTTCACAGCTTTGTTATGACTTGTTTTGTTGACTTCCACATAACATCACTACTTTGACTTGATAGACAGGATGAGGAAATATTTCAGTGAGAGGCTTTAGAAGAGAAAAGAAAACACATCAGGCATATTTGTTACTGGTGTTTTAGTCCTCTTTTCTGTTTCCAAAAAATTTTTTTTTCATGCACAAATTACACATATATATGATATCTCCTTCCATGAAAAAAGCAAAGAAAAATGCACACTACATGTAATAGCTCCCACGCTATAACTTAATTTGCGTTGTATAAAACTAGTCACAAGTCGCTGCCTATCAGTCTTATTTACAAGTGCGGTATTTGTGTACCCGTCTGCAGCGTTGCACACGTTTCTCGCCAGCTGTGCAGCATCGTGCAGCGCTCTGGGGCCAGACGGGGCTCTACAGCAAGAGAATGCGGAGCTGATTCCCTGCACCTTCCCTGGACGTGCCTTGGCCCCCGCAGTGTAGCTGCAGGGAACCAGGAACCTCTCAGTACCGAGGCACATGTGCTACGCGCACTGTGTAGTAGAACAACACAAGCCCAAAGAATGGCCCCTAGATATGCTTCATTTGCCATTTTTGGTAATTTCTCTTTTTGTGGGCTTTATGTTATTATTTTTGACCGTAAATTCAATGATTCTGAAAACTTTTGAATTCTTTCTTTGTTGACTAACATCTTACTTTTTTTTATATGCAAAAAGCCGGTACATGCCAATGGCCACAAAAGTAAAAAATTCTACTGTCACAAGAATAAATACCCTGATTCAAGCCTTCTTTTTAGTGGGGGTGTCTGCAAGTCAAAAGCTGCTCAGTAAAGGTACAATTGAGTTCAGACTGTAGGGGTGGTTTAGTGCAGGCATGTACTCTTCTTTGTTTATAGTAACGCTCCCTTACTCACTTACAATGTTGGTGTTAAAAGAGACTGGTATTTTGTTGTGCTTTTTGTTTTCTAGCCGCCGGTGCCTGATAGAAATATTGGTCCTTCCCAAGTAGCAATTCAATTTGTCTTCAGAATTGTGGCAAGAAGAAGAAGAAATGTAGGTGGTTGCAAATACCTTCAGAATGTGAGCTGGTAAAACATGAAGCGTTCCATGTTTCCCTTTCACAGCTGTCACCAGCCGTTACTGACGGGTGCAGCCTATCATGTCAGGAATGACTTACAGGCCTTTGCATTTATGAAGTATCTTTTCTTAAATGGGCCAGACCATCTCCTGTTCAAAGCAGCCTCTGTGGCTGACATCGCTGTTGGTCATCTGAAAGACAGCTGCCAGCCAGCGTCATCATCCCACAGGAGCATCTTCTCTTCGCCTCCGCTGCAGGGAGCGACGGTAGCACCGGCAGGACTGAGAGCAGAATCTGTGCCTGTCTCTGTGTTTTTCAGTATCTTTCATGGCTTAAAATTGATCTGGACGTATGATGGTGGTCATTTTAGTTGAGTTCTTACTCATTGTGCTCAGCAACGAAACTGAAGGAGCAGAATTAAGATCTTTGCATTATTCTGTGGACCCTGAGTCATTTCCAGTTACACTGGTTTAATGGTACCTTCATTAATGAGTGACAGTATAACGATGTAAATAAAGCATTTTAAAGGAAAGAAGCACAACTCTCACTCCCTAATTGTTTACATATATGCTGGAGAACCCCAGAAAATTCGTTACAAGACAGCGTAACACTTTCTAGTACTGTAAATTACTTGCAAAATAGCTGTGGGTCTCAGTCTCCTTGATGACTTAATTTTCTGATAAATCTTGAATTTATTTATATAAGTGGCTTTATGACGAATTTCTGTTAAGGTTGTCAGTGGCAAAATTATGGCACCTCCAACTTTAATTGATTGATCCAAGAGAGAGTTATCAACCTCTTTGGAGTTTTCTAGTAAGAACAGACCTGAGAAACAGGGATTCATCTGAGAAATTTCTGATAAATGTGCCTTCAGGACATGTCTATGTCAGTGTAGAATGTAGCTATAATTAATTATTTAGTGTGGTTGAACTCAGTTGACGTGTAAACTGGCCAGAGGTAAAATTCATTGTTGAAAAATGCGCCCATGTAATTAAGTTTCTGCACAGTAATATGAGTGAAACAAAATATTGAATAGTCCAGGGTTGTGGAGTTTTTCAGCACTGAATTTAATACAACTCAAATTAGTTAAAAAAACTATTGTGCAATGATGTTGTGGTGTTATATGAAATATCTTAGCCCTTCTTTCACTTCCTGGTGGACAAATGTCTGGTTTGGATCGAAAGGGAAAGGGAAAGGGAAAGGGAAAGGGAAAGGGAAAGGGAAAGGGAAAGGGAAAGGGAAAGGGGAAGGGGAATGAAAATAGGAAAAGAAAGGGAAAGGGAAAGACAGGGAGAACAGACAGAAAATAGCAAAAATTATAGAAATATGAAAAAAAGTTAATTGGAAAATCAGTTAAAGGCAAAAAATCATCATGAGGGGACAGTGCACAGCATCTATATATATAAAAAAATCTGCAATTTTTAACGGAAATTATTATTTTCTGCAGAGCTAAGCATAGATTAGTATCTGAAACAGTAAATTACAATTTTTTGGGGCAGATTTCCACAAGGGAAATTCCACAGTCTCTGATGGTACTGCTGTTACCCAGAAAGGATTGTAACTCTGCAGCCACCGAAGCCAAACCTTTTGCTACCCCTACGAGCTAAGGTCCTGCTGGCCACCTTGTTTCTAGCTGGTTTCTGAGAAACAGCTCACAGGCAACAGAACCCAACAGTGCAAATCTAAGTGAAAAAAAAAAAACAAAACCAAAAAAACCCCAAATTCAACTAAAGACGCTGTTAGTATTTCTTCTGGTTTTAAAGTTTTCCTGAAACCAACCAGTTTATCGAAACTTAACCCTCCATATGCTGAACGTGAGCTGTGTACCCTAGAAGGAACGAGGGCCAACAGCCTCCTGGGCTGCTTGAACAGGTTCAGCTGAAGAGGCAACATGTCGAGGGACGTGATCATTAGACCACGGCAAGTTACTGCGTCCAGTGCTGGGTCCCACAATGCAAGAAAGATGTAGCTAAACTGGAGCAAACTCAGCGGAGGGTCACCAAGCTGGTCTGGGCAGGAACACTTGCCTTGTGAGAAGCAGTTGAGGGATAGAAGCTTGTTCAGCCTGGAGAGAGATGGCTTTGGAGACACCCAACAGCATTCTTCCATAACTATGGTGATGTGATCAAGATGACAGAGCCAGGGTCCTTGCAGTGGTGAATAGTGGGAGAATGGAACAAGGGTCATAAACTGAAACAAAAATGGTTCAGGCTGGATGTAGAGAAAAGCTTTTACCCCATGAAGACAGTCCAGCAGAGGTGCACGATGCCTGGGGAGGTTGAGCAATCTCCATCCTTGGAGATCATCAAGATGCAACTAGATCAAGCCCTGAGCAACTTGGCCTGACCTCAAAGCTGTCTCTGTTTTCAGTAGGAAGCTGTACTAGACACCCCCTGTGGTCCCTTTCAACCTGAATTATCCCATGATCCTATAAGTCCACTTGTCCTTACTAGAACATGGAACTGGAAATTTTTTTAGCTCACCTGTCAATTCTGCTTAAATGGAAGTCTAAGGACCTCTGGGACTTTGTAAGCTGGGCAGACCAATAGGTCCTGTGTTCATCAACGGTGATGTTTGCTGGAAGCTCTCTGAGATCTCCCATGTAAGGGGATAGTGTAAGACAGTGTAACAACTTGACAGATACATGTCTTTTTCTACCTCTGATCACTGAAGGCACACAAAGATGAAAATACAGTTTGTACCCCTAAAGGGATATGAAGGTAGCTTGGAGCTAAATATATCATACCCAGCAGTTTAATAGAGTTTTGGTCTGCTAGCTCAGCTTGAAGCTATGATATGAATTTCTGAACCAGATACTGTTTCTTAGTGTTTGTATCATTTTGTATTGGGGTATGGTTCATGGCAGATATTCTATCTGAAGGGTCTCCCAGCTCTTTAATGCAAAGGCATGAAGCTGATCTTAGAGCATGAAAACCAGCTGCCTCCTCCTAAGATAAATTGAATGTCTAAGAGGAAAAATGAAGAGGGCTTTCAAATTTTTTGACGTGCACCAGTCCCCAGGATGGATCCACACTTTAAACCACAGCTCTTTGAAAGCCGTTAAAAAATTATGGGTCACAAATTGAGTTCTTAATTATACCTCTGGAACTTCTTCTTGCACAGATGAAAAGTTATATATGATTTGTCTTCCAGTGGATTTTTTATAGCTGTCCATATAAAAGCTACTAAAGCCATGATTTAGAAATCACCACAAATGTGTTTCTCAGTTAATTCATTTGGCTAAAGTTGTCATTATTTCCCACATGCTGTACCCACAGACAGCGTTCAGCCTGAACAATAAACAAAGCAATTACTAGATAAAGTGTTAGACAGCAAAGAAACTCATTTGGTTAAGAACAG
The DNA here is from genome assembly GCA_008921705.1 of Burhinus oedicnemus. Classification (NCBI taxonomy): domain Eukaryota; kingdom Metazoa; phylum Chordata; class Aves; order Charadriiformes; family Burhinidae; genus Burhinus; species Burhinus oedicnemus. The sequence continues at coordinate 1,230,309 of VFFE01007212.1, read as the reverse complement.
TAAGATTTAGGGGAACTGGGGTCAAACTTGCTATATGACCTTAGACGTGCTGTTTAATCTCTTTGTGTTTCAATTATCTGGCTGTAAACCCAGGATCCTAGCAATATCTGCTTTCCTGTACATTCAGTCTTTGCTCCGACAAGTTTATCAACTAAATAAAGAAGCCAAGGAGTCCTTTAGCATATGCATGTACAAGATATGTGACAAAACGCCACTGCTGGACTGCTACATATTACTGTGATCATCAATGCAAATAATTAGATAACATCTGAGTGAAACAGTACCGTCTAATCCTGCAGCTGGGCTTGTTTCTCATTCCTGTTTAATATCACATGGAGACGCACCCCATTGGGAGTATGTTTGGAGGTTCAGTCTTTAAAACTGCTGCAGTCATGAGAAATTACACATCAAGAATCTTCTCCCTTGCTAGCTGAATGAAACTTTTTTTGCATAGTTACAGTAATTAAAAAGAAAATGTATTTCTATTGCAGAGTTTGGATAATAAGGTGATTTCCTAATTGATCTATATAAATCGATGCAGATTTTAAATTTCAGCTACCTATGTGCATGTGAAGGGCATATAAGCTCAGCAGATGGACCTTACAACATATATCCTCCTCTTGCGGTATGAACATGCAAGTTGTTAACTGGTTTATTATAGTTTATTAGAGAAAGGATTTTGAGTACTCCAGTACTTTTTTAGATTAGTTGTTTGCCACTGGCAACCAGTGGTTCCAGGGATTAGACATGCAGATTGAATTTTCAATTAAAATGAATCCATCTTTCAAAAACATCCTTGTCTGCAGTCAAAAGCTACGGGTACAAAGGTTTCTCGACAGTCAGTGATTTTCAATATCAAATCCATCTTTCGGCAAACCTGAAATAAACAGTATTATAATAATAGTTGTAAAAAGGCAATGAAATTTTGAATCCTTTAATTTGATCCTGAGCTCAGGATAAAAAACTTCTATTAATTGAAGTTATTTCCTTTACACCTATCAATTTACTCTTAAATTTAAGTTCAGATGATAAATGCCTAATTTTTAAAGGGAATTTGCTGCTCCCATAAAGCTGTTAATCGGCAGCTTTGGAGGCTGAACTGCTTTACATAGCCAGAGAGTTTATGTGAAATGAGCAACAGCTGCACAAGGCTTGCAGTACTGCCCTCCCAGGGTGGCGCACATCTGACCGAAGGGAAAAGGGTTTTGAAAGTCCATTTGATGAACACCATGAGCAGAAGGCATTTGTTATAAGATACAGGTATCAGAAAGGGAATCCGGTTCTGCGTTCCACTTTGGACACGAGCCACCGCTTACAGCAGTCTTTGATGCTACGAACGTTTCCAAGGAAAGAGAAGAGAAGCAAATATACCTTTTCTCCCTCCGTCCGTGTCAGACGTGGATCAGATCTTAAGGAGAAGCACATGTAAAACAATTTCCTGTTATGATGTGGCATATATGTTCTAAAATACTTAAACAAATGTTATGTAAATATTTAGTCTTCTGTCTGAACAGAGTATCAAATATTTGGCATATTAGAGATGAAAACAAAGGCACAGAGTGATACAGAGGCTAGATTGCTCTGAAAAATGTAAAAAAAGGTGGTTTTTTTTTCTTGCAAAGCAGAACGATAGGATAACTGAAAATGTTCAAAAAGCATCATCTCTGAGATGACACAAGGCGTGAGATATTTCAGCTCAAAGGCTATGACTGGCTGAGAATAGAAGTACCTTCTCAACTTCGTAAGCATTATTCTGGGGCTAATTTTGTATGTATCTATATCTACACCTAAAAAACCCTATGCAATATAAATCTACCAAAAGACATCTTAAATGTCTTCTCCGCCCTTTGTATAATACTGTAGCTTATATCTATAAATACTTCATGGCATGTTTTATTTTCAGAAAGGATCAAAATGTCAAATCTAGGAACAGTTTAACACAGATACTATTGTTTCTCTTAAATTAAAAAAATGCAAAGGTCTCTGAATAAATTAGCACTGTTGCCATGGAAACATAGTGGGCAAGAAATATTTATAGTTGCTGCAAGCAATAATTTTGCAGTTTAATACTTTAAAATGTCAAGCAACACACAATCCCAAACCCAAAATAAAATGGGTTTTTGTTTGTTTGTCAGTGTGTATATTCACAATTTTCTGTTAAAATATATTTTCACTTCTTGCCTCCAGAAAAACAGAACACCTGACCTTCACAAAAAATCAAACCCCTGTATTTTGTCTGGTTGGCTAAAAGCATTTTTCAGCTATAAAGACAAAAAACATTTTGTTGGACTTTTAGGTATGCTGTTTTACATGTGTGATCATTAAAGTCAACAACTGCAGATTTTTCAAAGCTAATTAGGTTAAGAATCTTTTACAAATGTCTAAACTCTAACATTAATTGCAGCTACCAAAACTGTACATGCCTTATTTGTAAATGCAAGATAGCAAGTATCTGATATTCCTATTAAAACGAGTGTTATTCCTAATTTGTTAATTGAAATAGTACATTATATTAAGAAAACACTGGGAAATTATCTCGGTATATATTGGATATGAGAGGTCTGATGAATTTCCTTTTGCCTCCTATATCCATTCTCAGCTAATCTTGCCAGGGAAGCAGCACAATTAGCTTCATTATGTTGGTACATTAGTATAAACATTGAGCTTCATAACAAGGGTGGACTGGGTCTTCACTTGTCCTTGGTCCTACCCAGCCACAGCACTTGAAAATGCTGTTTCTCAGTTCTGCATTCACTCAGCACCTCTGTAGGATTCTGCACGGTGCAGAGGAGTGTGCGCTGTTGTGAACTGACGGACGAGCACACGTGAGGAAGGGGAAAAGTAAGCGTTGCGAGGGGTGAGAAGATGGCATAGTGGTGTACTTGAGTGTCCTTAAAAGGTGCTCTAAAAGAACAAAATCAGACTTGAGATCCAAGTACTGATAGCAGTGCTTCTGGCATTCGTCCTTGTCATGGTTTGGGCTGGGCTGGCCCAATCAGGCGGAACGACAGATGCTCTCTCTCTCCTGCTCCGCTTCCGAAGGGAGGCAGGAGAGAGAGAGGAAAAAAAGAGAGACTTAGAGTTTAGGAAGAACTAAACTACTTTAATGAAATATGAATAATAAAATAATAAAAAGAAAATAATGAAATAGATACAAAACTGTATCAAGCTCCCAGGATGACGCTTACGTCACCAGCAGGCACTGGGGAAGTCCCAGACTGAACTCAGTGGTGGACGGGAACTGGATTCTGGATCAGGATCAAAGGCAGACGAACAGACAGAGTCCTCCTCGGACGCTGGCCATTGAAGGAAGAGGGCTGACCCTTTGATCCCTCAGCTCTTATGCTGAGCATGAGGCAGATGGGATGGAATACCCTGTTGGTCAGTTTGGGGTCACCTGTCCTGTCTGCTCCTCCCCGCAGGTGTGACCCCTCTACGCTTTTCCGCTTCTGACCCTCCAACGGGGCAAATAACAAAGTTGGCTGCCCTTGGGTGTTACAGCAATAAGTATCAGCAAGAGCCTCTCTGCATCCCATTCCTTGGTATCAGCTATAAACATCTCATCACTCTGAGAGTGAACAGTTTTCTGCACAATATGCTGGTAATTTCAGCAGTTAGAAGAGGCCTAGCTAAAAGGTAAAGTTACTGAAGAGAAAATTGTTCCTGTTTTACCTCAAACCAGGACAGTCCTGCAATTCTCTCTCACAGATGCTTCATGACATGCTGCACCCATCCACGATTTTGAAATGCTCCCTCATTATACGTAGCCTATTTGATTATAAATACTTTGTAACAATGGGAGAAAGCATCAGCATTATTGACTATCCAGCTTTCAGAAAGTATGTGTTGCTCCGAGTGTCAGGAACACAGATGGGCACCACGATATCTGATAGTTAAGACCTTCCTTGGTGGGCCTGAACATGTGAAGGTACAGCTGGGAGCCACCTAAATGAGGCAGTGAAGTTGAAGGCTGTCTCCTTCCTCTCTCACTAATGAGATTAAGGAAGAAAAATTCTGATGTACTTCAAGGTAACACTGACTGTTGCAAAAACTAAATTATTTCCTTAAATTAAAAATTCACTTCCAAACTTACGTACCACTTCAGCACAGTCTATTAGATGTAAATATTTTTTAAACTCTGACTTATTTAAGCATTTGAGGAATGGCTCTACAGGCTCTGCATTCAAGTGGATCCTATCTAAGCACATCAGTGCATAGGGGCACACTTGTACATGTACAGTTATCTCTAAGGAAATCAGAGGGGGTCTAGAAGATGGTGAAGAAAAACTACAAAATAAAACCAAATAATTTCTACTAAATTCCTTAAATGAGAAAGAATCCCTTTTAAAGCTAGAGGGATTCGTCCTGTATTGTTCTTCTGTTTGAGTAAGGGGTAAGAGCAGAATCAATCTAAGCTGTCATAAATTGTGTGAAAAAACAGAAATAAATAAGACATTCAGTTCTGATGTACACTCGTTCATTTTCAGGATTTTACACTGCAAATGCTGTCAGTTGTAAGAGCAAGTCAGTTCTTAGCAAAATGAAAGTATTGTGTTCATTATTGCATTGGATACCCCATATGTGTTTAAAGAAGACCATGCCTTCTAAAAGTTCATCTCCTCCCACTCAGCAGTGCAGATCCTGAAGTATTAAGAACATTACCCAGAAACTCAGGCAAAATACTGAACAGAAGGAAAAAGAGGTCAGGTTTTCTTGTCTCAGGAAAACTTGTTTATTTCTTCAGATGACCGAGGTCTATGTATGATTTTACCATCCATCACAACCACAGCTGCTCTCTGCTTTGTTTACCAAATTGGAAATGATAATTTCACGATTCGTGTAACATTCAGGGAGAAAAATACAGGTGACATTTCTGCTTGCACATTGAAAGTAAAATTTCTGAGTGCTAAGTTTGTAAATAACAGGAAGGCTTCATATGAAAAGATTTGGATTATTTGATGATTGTTTTAACTATGTGCTAAGTTGTTTTAGAAGATGTTTTCTTATTTTTGTCATGTTCCTCATCTTGAAAATTATTGGTTTGCTTTGTCATTTTCCTGTTAGAGAATTGATTGTTTCCCTATATTTTTGAAGATGTGCCTGTAGCATGATTTCTTTTGCTTTTTCAGTTTAAATAACATATTTAATTAAAGGTTTCTAGAAATAAACAGATCTTGCCAGCACTTTGCTAGATTGTTAAGTTGTGTGTTGTTACTCATGATGAAACATTAGGATTTTAATTGCCATTGCTATACACCATATTCTTAAAAATGTATTTAGATTTTTTTTTCTGTTTTAATGGATAAAATTATTTCAATGTGTATGTAATGGATATCTTAATGAGCCACATGTCAGCCATATATCCAAGGTGTACAGCATCACTGGTGACTCAGTGAACTGAAACATTTTTCACTGCAGCAGCAAAGTTAGAAACAACAATGTGTATTCAAAGAACATCACAGATATTTTCAAAAAATACACTGCATATTAAGTAATGTGCTGTGAAGCAGTGGACAGAAGAGAAAGCGTGTAGCATTGCTTCTGAACTTCCAAAGAATCTCGGTTGGGGAACACTGTCTCACACTGATGTACGTGCCAGCCTCCAGCAGGATGCAGCTTGACCTGAGGTTGACTCCAGAGTCACAAGCTAAAAGGAACAGTTATGCAACTGAGAGTGGCTAAAATTAACCATGCGAAACCCCAGAAGGCTGGGGTGATGGTACCCAGAAACCACGCAAGTTTAAGGAATTACGTTCGCTTATTTCGCTGAAGGAACTGGCTTGCGTTATTGCAGTGTCCATCTTTATTGTGCTTACCCACCATTATCTTTCAATTTCTTGCCGTAATTTTCTATTTGCCAGCTCATTTAGTACAAAATACATTATGCTTCCCATCCAATATAAGTTATTTAGTGAATGCCCAGGAGTCCTTCTTCAATTTAAAAAACAAAAAAAAAAGAAAAAAAAAGAGAGGGAGGAATAAAAAGGTATACCAATTTAGCTGGGATTTTTCTTTGAAAACGTCAGCTTTTTGTTATCATCTGTATTCTGCCTTACTGTTTCTTCAGTGAGAAAAGCAGAATTCTTCAGCAGAAAAGCATACTCAGAAACTGGTAGCAGGATGCAGATGGAAGGAGGAGCAGGTTTTCATTTTCACATTTTTGCCCTTTCTGTGACCAGCACAAGATCACTTGCAGGCAGGGTATGCCAGAGCTATTACTCCCCAGCACCACTTAGGAAAGGGGGAGTTACTCCCCGTAATAACCATCTTCATCCAGAATTGAGGCTCTGGAAAGTCCCAGTAGGTGGGTTGGGGGCCCATAACGTGTACTGAGAGCCCTTGTGAAGACTTCCAGATTGATGGAAGGACAGAGACCATCACAGGTGACTCGTCTGAAAACTGTGCTGCCATGTCCATGAGTAGCTTAGCAGTAATGGCAGTTATTGATTGTCCACCAAATAGCCCTTTCTTTTCTGAATAACCTGAGATTCATCACGTGTTTATGCAGGTGCTACACTACCACAACCAGTAATGGTGGCTTCTAGACTGAGACCTATATTTCCAGTTTTGCCCTCAGAAACAGAAGCATCCAGCACAGTTTATTACATAGTAATAGCATGGACTAATCAGGAAAACCGAAAGGCAGAAAAATAAAATATTGCAAAAAAATATGCTTCTTCATGTAATCCAAGGACTATGCCATAAAAAAATAAAGTAGTATGACATCAGAAAACAGGAGAACAGTATTGTTGTGGTAGACAACAGGCCTAAATAGCAATTAATCTAGGGTTAGGAAAGACTACTCTGTCCACTGCTACTTTTAGATACCGCTGCAGGAAGGATAAACAACAGGATTTGCCTCCCTTTCAGATCCAGACCTCATGCCCCAGCTTCGGCTCCGAGATCTGTCCCGAGAGCCCTGGGCCTTGGCTAGTGTGGGAAAGTAAAAGCCTTATGAAAAGGTTGGGTAGGAGAGACAGACAGAAAAGGCAACATCAGCGCTACCTGCTTCCTTGTAGTCTTGAACAGCACCTGGAACATGAGGCTTGTGTTATTTCAGTCAGATCTTCCTTACCTCTCCTTTCCTTTCACCACCCATTTATTTTCTTTCCTCTTTTCTTCTTTCACCTTCAGTTTAAGAAAAGTCAGGCTTATCAAAGTAAGTCGTTATCTTTTGCACACTTCTCTGCACCGATAACCAGAGAGAGTAAAGAAAACAAAGTTTAAGATAGTTCACTGCTAGTAGAGGTCTTAGCTGACAAAATCTGTTATGTAGAAAGATGATGCCTTCAAGTTAACCCAGACGCAGAACAATACAGCACAGCAGAGCCCTGTCGCGGAGCATGGGGGGCAGAAACCGCAACTGCACGTGGTCTGTCCCCAAATCCCTGGTCCATGGAGACTTCCCTGCAGTACAGTTACCGCAGGAAACTTTATTGCCACTTTAGTGCAGCACATGGCTAGAGCTCCACACGAGATGTTGTGTTAAGGCTGGCAAAGGCCTGCCTGGGGTTTGCTTTTCTCCAGCAGCGAGGCTGCAAGTAAGTCAGCTTTAGAAAAAGGAAATGTGTTTTCTATCTTTGCAATACTTCTGTTTGCATGGGCGTGCTTACAGGTTGCTGTCGACTCTGACAATAAGCGAGAGAGCAGACATTCCATCTCATTTTAGCTTTTTTCCCTCCTCTCTCCCCACCAAAAAGGAATAAGTATTTTCAGGGTCACAAAGAAGTCTTTCAAGCAGGATGCTAAAAGCTGTGGAGAGAGTGAAGCAGTGTTAAAATGGAAAGCTTAATTCTTCACATTTCAAATGTTTAACTGTATTTTTGGTTCGGGGTTTTTTTGTTATGTTTTTGGTTTGTTTGGTGGGTGGTTTTTTTCCATTTTACTTCTTTCCAAGAAATCTAAAAGATTTGTAATGGTCATTATCTGACAAGACACTTAAAAAGCCTGTCTGTACAGTCACAGCTTCAAATCTCCAATATTGCAAAGTGAGAGTTTCACATAGACTGTTGTGTGAAATGCAAACACTTCCTGGAAAATGAATCTGATCCAGGGATATTAGTAAATTAAAATTAACAAAATCCCTGACAGCAAGACATTTGTTCTGGTGTAGAGAGTTATTGATTTACTAAAGCTCTGAAAGCATATTACTTTGTATAAAACACAGGGTACATCTGAAACCCAAGAAGTATGCAAATTATAAAGGCAGACGGGAAAAACTTCAATGACATACTCTACAATACAGTTAGGAGATAAGGTTTAACATGAAGAATTTAAGCATATTTTTTCCTTTGTCCTGAATAATGTAGCTGCTGTTAAAGTTTCTGAAGCTCTCAATTTTAAACACTTGTAAAGCTACAGATCATACCTAAGAAAGAAACAGGAGACTAGTTCAAAATGAAATCCTGACCAGTTTTTATACTGCAAGGCAACAGATGGTAAAATTCACTTCACATTATGAATTTCTTGTTCTAGGCCAGTAGCAGACTTTATTGTACTGCTCTCTGCCTGGAAGTGCTGCCTACAATATCATAGCTAAAAAGGAAAGCTACCAAGGCCACGATGCCACAGCAGTATGCTCAGATGTACCACCCATAAAGAGAAAACAGCAGGAACTTATTTTTCATTGACTGAGATTCTTGTGTCATTTCTAGAGCTAATAAATAGGATTCCATGACATTCTGCAGGAAAGAAAACGATAAATTTAAGACTCTTTAGAGCTGCATTTTGTGGAAAGCTCTTCAATTCACACCACCTTAGTTCTTCTTGTTATTTTCCTTGCTTGGAATATCAAAATGAATCCGTATTGGCATTAGTGACAGATACTAGGTGACTTGATGGAAGGGATAACGTGACATGATACCTCTTGTAAGGAGAGCCTGAACTCAGTGATGTAAAAAGTCCCTTGCAACCAAGTGTCCATATACATTTGCATGCACTCAAGCCAGGCTTTTTTCCCTCACCTAGGAAAAGGCTGAAGTATATGCTTAATCCAAAGGATGCAAGCTGAGAAGCGGGAAAAGGAAGAATAAGGATAAATTGTTTTTTTTTTTTCCAATTAATGCATATTTATGTCAAAAAAATATCTGAATATAGTACAATAAATCCTACACACATTTCTGGTTAGAAAAAGAAAATCTCAGTGAAGCATGTCACTAAAGATTAATATTAAATAGAAATTATTAGTAAGCATTTTAATTTCTTGATCCCTTTAGGAAAACATTCACAGATATCTTCCAAAATAAATGTTCAAACTTCTTATTTCTTATGATTTATTTCCTACTTTTTTTGATTGTAAAGTAAAGGTAAAGGTTTATTCAAATACCTTTTTTTAATTTAAGTAAAATACTGTAGTGCTGAAATATGCAGAGCACTTCAGAAAAAAATTGCTGTGTAAAAATAATTTCATTCTTCTTTGAGCTCAGAATGAAGATGGATGATAGCTGTAAGTATATTGCTTTGCAATAAAAGAAGTAAAGTAAAGGTTATTAAGGGAATTTTATGAACTTGCATGATTAATAGAAAATATTTGATAAAATGCACTTTAGTGTTCTGTTAGAAGAAAGTAATCTTTTTTCACTGAAAATCTGCCTTTTTATTTTTCATGCCTTTTTCCATCACCATGAAGGCTTTGCAAAGCAGTGAAGTTCACAATTTGCAATCTTAACAACCATCAGTTTTAAACGATTTTGGGGAAAAAATGCAACACAGGATCCCCACAAGATCTGCTTTTTCCTACGTGGCTGTGTCTATGTCTGTGTATATACGTGTCTGTGTATGTGGGCGGTGGGTGTGATTGTAGCATTTGAGCTGACAACATCCCCTATAAAGTTACAGATGTCTGGCGTTCTTTTAAATTGCTTATGACTTGGCCAAAACTGAAATGTTTGGACTGAGATTTTCCACAGTAGGTTTATGCATCAGACGGAATTTTATTCAAAATATTCAGACAAAATAGTTCAGCTATTTCAGAGAATGAGATTAGGCAAAGTATGTTGTTTTACCAGTGTTAAAGAACATTAGAGAACAGTGTCTTGCGCAAGCTGGAACAGAACCCAGAAGCTGTTAGTTATGCCATCTCTCTCTGGCAGCAAGTAGCGGCAAAGCCGGCTGCTGAGTGAATGTCTCCTTTGCTTTCTGATCCACACACAGGAAAGTAGAATATTTTTGCTACCAGACCAGGAGTAACAGTGCTGCAGGTTAGTTATATAAATGTTGCAGTTGTGCCCCACAATTATGATATTTCATTTTAAGTACAAGTTATGGGAAAGTGTAGAGAAGATGAAACCAAAACCACTCTGCTAAACTGCAGTTAAAATTGCAAGTCAAGTGACATAAGAGGGCAATTGCTGAAATTCCCACCCGTACTCCTACATTATGATGTTTTCCCTATTAGATGATGATAGACTTCTTTTTCTTTTTTTTTTCCTTTCCAGAAGATGCTTGTTTCATCCAATGATAGTTTTTCAGTTACTAAATATTTGTTCTTTTCACTATGTAATGTAATTTGACATTGTTGGATGATGTTTCTCAGATCTTTATTTTATTAGACCAACTTTGAAAACTGTCCGAGGGTGATAGATGAAGTTGAAACTTTTTTGTATTCACAATGTAGGTTCTTATTGAATTTAAAAGTACAGATGTTTAGGGCATGTTCATTCTGGATACCTTCTGGCATGCTCCTGGGCCTCACATCTCTTCCTTGAAACTTTGGAGCACTCTTGGCCCTCCCAGTCCCCCATACATATTTGTTATACTATCTCCATTTCTTGTAAAAGAGGAAACCTGTCAGGGAAACCTCCTACAGGGGCCAGACCCAAATGCTTGGAATTCTCAGTCACCAAGGTTTGTCACTTCCTGTACCTGACAACACACACAGGACAAGAGGATGAGTCCACAGCTCATTGGCTCAGGCCGTAGGGATGGTCTGATGGAGCAGAGAGGTTACTTCCCCACCTTAACCTCCTAAGCCACGTGACACTGCTGTTCCCTCTGTCATTTTGCCTGATGGATGGATCCCCTCTTTGAAGGAGTCCTGCAGGTCTGAAATCACCAGGGCTCACTGGGGACACGGACAGGCAGCAGCCACAAAGGGGGAGCAGAAGGAAGGGACCATGCTCAAATTTCTGTTCGGAGGGAATGTAAGAGCAAGGCAGCAAACAAAAAAGAGTAGAGTACGTAAAAGCAAATGGCTGTGGGAGAGACACCACTCATTTTTCAAGGCAGTGAGACATGATTATTCCCTTCCAGATGTGTTTGCATCAGTCATCACTGCGAAGTCTGGAGCTGGCTTCTGGTAGACAAATTCATATGTAACTCCTTACCCAGACCCTGGGACCCAACAGGAGCCATGTGCGCTGCTGCCTCTGTTTGCAAAACATTGTGTCCTAATTAAACACCAGAAAATCCACCGAGGGTTTGTTGAACAATCTGTCAATTAACAAAAAGTGGGTGTAGCTCTGTTTCAGAATATATTCTGCCTTCTAATAGCTCTGCCTCCAGGCAGGTGAGGCAGCAGCATCCAGTAAAGTTGCATTTATCAGGAAAGCAAAGTATTTTTAAAATCTATTTGGCACATTACGAGGCAGGTGTGATTTCACTGGAAAGCATTTTAATACCAAGATGATAGGCACTATAAAAGGTTGTCAGCCAAACTCTGATAATCGATACTTGCAACTGCCATAGTAAGCCTGCTAGTGTTTGCATTATTATCTTGTATTAAAGAGTGCTTCTTTTGAACTAAAAATATAATTAGCGGCTAATAAAAGAACATATTAGATTCTTCACAGTGTAAATTGATATGGTACAAATTAACTGAGCTGTGTCAACTGAGGTTCAGGCTTGAGTTTAATGGGATAGTGAGGGAATTTGCAGACCACATCAAAAGAAACTGATAACATCAAAATAACTGAAAATTCATAAGCAAGTCTTGTAAATTCTTTTGCTCTCTGTATGGTTCTTTTAAAATTCAGATAGAAAGATAATTAAGATAATGTATCTAAATATAGAGGACATTTATGACTAGAAGCAGAACTGGTGATTTATTTTATTATTATGTTATTCAGATTGCTTAATTGGATTCAAATTCTTTTTTATTAAATTTATTATATTTGATATATTCCATATGTATAACAAATCTTTTCCCATGGAATATTTATTCATTGACATTATGAATTGTCTTGCATTTGTTAACAAGATTACTGTTAAAATATAGCTTTGGATGTGTGCAAAATTATCGCTATCCACATCCTGTATTAAGTGGAAGGCAGCAAACTGTGCCACATATAAATGACAGACACCATCAGAATGGAAAGAAGAGAAGTCATGAAGAAGAGCACTTCTGTGAAAACCTGCCCCAGAAAAAGTAATTGAGGACTAAGATTGAGTGAGGAAAGGGAAGAACTGGTTTTCTGGGTTAGCACATGTATGAATGTACCTTTGTCTGTCTCTGGGTACAGTCAAATGGAAGATCAGAATTTCTTTGGTTTTCCTTCAGACCTAAAATTAGCAGAAAAAACTGTACATGATAAATGCAACAAATTTCTTTTTTGTCAAGTGTAAAATACTATTTTCTACTCTATTCTAGTGAACGCTTCTGAAAGGGGTCAAAGGTGTTAGTGCTGACTCAGAAAATACCTAAGGGATGTAGCATAGACAATTCTGATTTGGGTTCACCGTAAGAAATTGTTCCAAAATGTGTTACTTATCAATGACCCAGGGCTGGGCTAATTGGACATAAACCCTCAAAATTCAGAGAAATTCAGGGAATGCACAAAGATGCTTCCAAACCAACCTACAAACTGAGAGCGCCTCAAACACAGTAGCATTTGTCCCTAATTAGGTCAGCATCCCACAGCATGAGGAGTGCAGCTCTTACCCTGACTCACTGCACTTCAGTCACCTGTTTCAAATCAACAGAGAGTGTACACATGCCTTTTACCAGCTAAACAACTTGCACTGCATTTTCATAGAATCATAGAATCACCTAGGTTGGAAGAGACCTTTGAGATCGTCGTGTCCAACCATCAACCTAACACTGCCAAAACCACCACTAAACCACGTCCCTCAGCATCACATCTACCCATCTTTTAAATACCTCCAGGGATGGCGATTCCACCACTTCCCTGAGCAGCCTGTTCCAATGCTTGATAAACCTTTCAGTGAAGAAAAAACAAACAGTTCACCTTTCTGTATTACTTTTTTGGAATTCAAAAAGCTTAGATTGCTGTCTTCCATATTTTATTTTTTTCACATCTCTTTGTTGTCTGGCTAAGAGAAAAGAACATAGTGAAGTGCTATGAAGATTGGTCTTTTCAATGTTTTCAGCTAACCGGAAAGAAGAGATCAAAGAGCGTGACTGAGTTATACCTAAGCCACTCTCAAGCTTTCGCAGTCTTTTCCTCCAGATCCTCAGATGCTCCAAAAGTTCTGGCCCAGGTAGCTTGACAGCTCTGTCCTGACTTAGGTATGGGGCTAGTGAGAAGTTGGATCCAGTTGACCAAGTGGGGTAACAACGTCTTTGCAAAGACACTTGCTACCTTGTTGAGGAGACCTTTAACTGTGTTGTGCTGGGGCCTGGTTCTAGCATCTTGTAATTAAGTGAGTGAATGGAGGTCAGAGGTGGTAAATACATGAGGCAGGATAATGGAAAATATGGATCCCTCAGGACGAACAAGATGGGTCAGAAAGGGGCCCACCGCAAGTGCCTATGCACAAACACACATAGCCTGGGAAACAGAGAGGAGGAGCTGGGGCTCTGCATGTGGACGCAGGGCTCTGAAACCGCTGAAATAACTCAGAAGCAGTGGGATAGCTTATATGACAGGAGGTCTGTGATGGGTGCTACGGGCTTCGTAGGAAATATTAGGAAAAATTTCATCACTGAAAATGTTATTAAACATTGGAACAGGCTGCCCAGGGAAGTGGTGGAATCATCATCCCTGGAGGTATTTAAAAGACAGGTAGACGTGGTGCTGAGGGACATGGTTTAGTGATGGTTTTGGCAGTGTTAAGTTGATGGTTGGACTTGATGATCTTAAAGGTCCCTTCCAACCTAGACAATTCTATGATTCTATAAATATGTATAGGGAGTGTGGGTGCCATTTACACAAAGGAGCAGTTTGGAGCTGCGTGAGGAGAAATAGGAACTGGCCCTAGCCATGCCTCTTCTGTTACTTACTGGTTTCCTTATGCCATAAGATCTGTCCTCAGGTTTTTGAAGCTATGTCAATGTGCTGTTCAGCAACAGCCCACAATGAAAAATTATACACAATAAGGTATGAAATAAATTAACACAGATGTGCTTCTGGGGGTGATGCTGTTATCCCATCATAAAAACTCCATGTGGTATGGTGTTTGGAACTGCATTCTGACATAGTATAAAGAAATCCAGATTGCAGCAATAAACTTTTACTTATTATCTACTTCTACATTTTAAAGATCCATTTTAAAATATATAATCTCTTTTCTTTGTGTTTGTGCTGCTCAAGACAGTTTGTGACCTAGGTACAAGCAGAATCAGATCCATTTGCTCCAGGGTGAATGAACTCTTTATCTCTTACTGCTATTTTTATTCTTGATTTCTTTTTTTCCCTCAGAGGGGTTTACTTAACAACTTAATCCGGTATTTTGTGAGACAGAGATGTCTGAGGGGAGGTTAACTAATAAACTCTTCATATAAAAAGTAAGTGAGATTATTGCCAATAAGCTTAAATTTGCTGCATAGTAGTCCCTCATGTTCAATGGAGCATGTGTAAAATTTTATAAACTGAAATACGCTTTAATTTGGTACCTTAATTAGTACTTTTCTTAGTAGTATTTACAATCTGATTTTAGAAGAAGATATTAATAAGAGTAGTAGTAATAGGAAAGACAGTAATAAGAGTAGTAGTAATAGGAATAGTAATAGCAACAGTAGTTGCTATCTCTACTACTATTGCTACCACTACAACTAATAATATTATATTTGCTGTCATGTTTTCCTGAAGTCAGAAATCAAGATTTGAACTGGCAGCTCTCCATTGATTTCAGAACTACTCTGATTTATGCTAGCTGGGGATCTGTCCCAAAACATCACAGTCAACTCCAGGTTCTTCATGCACTCCTCATTTGTATAGGACTTTGCACTGAAGTCAGCAGGACTGCTCAGCAGATATAAAAGCTGTGGAGTTTGTCTCTCATTACACTGCTGTTGATCACAATAGGCAAAACAAACTTCTGACATGCTTTTACCCTTAGACAAGTGCCTGTGACTTGGCACCAAGTAGTGAACGTAAAATATGTCTGCTGTTTGTTTTTGAAGTCAGGCATAATGTCTACTTCTTGTATGTTAATAAAAATAGTATACATAATAAATTAGCCAAATCTTTTATATTAGAACTATAATGTTATCACAGTATAGTACTGTATTATGAGGCCTTTGATTCTCCTGTCATTCACACAAATGCAGAGACATCTAATGAATTAAATAGAATGACATTACCTTGTCATAAATGTAACTAAAAATAAATGCTCCACAAACAAAAAAGTGTCACGAGTCAACATAAAGTATAAAAACTATGGCATCTTTTCATTGTAAAAAAGTGAAAAGACACAGAATGTTTTTATATTCATCTTAGAAAATGTAAGAAAACTATACGTAGACAAGTACAGTGTAAGTGTACAAGAAAGCAAGAGAGGGAAAAAAGATTTTTCTAAAACAATTAACATTGTTTTGTCTCTCTCCCCAATGAGCTGAAGCACAATTTCTCTCTGTGCTTAAATTTAGATCAATGCAAGCCCCAGATTCATACTAGGGAATGTAAACATGCTTTTTAAAAGCTTGAAGATTCTTGACACAATGGCCTTTGCATGCAAAGATTTCTTTATGAATTTCTACATTATGCATACTCTCTGGAAGTCTAGTGTTAATATAGTGATAGCAACGTTGTGTTGCAGATGAACAGTATATAGCATTCTGGATGTCATTCTGGAGCGTTTTCGTCAAGGTTCTACTGACTAATAAGAAGCTTTGGGTTAAATTCACCTATCTTCTACTGAAGTAATCGAAACAGTGGGACAGTCAGCACAACACCGCGAGAAAAGCCAGAAAAACTTTCCCAGGATGTGAGAACCCTGACGTGACCCTGAGTCATGACCACAAGTTGTAAAATCAAAATCTCTGGGTTGGAAAATAGATGCACGTCAATAATCTCGTTGCGAGCTATCCTGAGATGACTATGTGTGTGCAAGAAGCTATATAGATACATGCACAGCAGTCTGGAGAACAAGCTCTGACATCCTTGAAGTGTTCTCTGAACTAGGTATAGATATTTAGGGAACTGCAAGCAGAAATAAATACTATTGATCCATTACGCTTACTATTTAAGCCAGAATTTAAGCCAATTCAGTAAATTCTTTTGATAGAATATGGGAGTCCTAACATTGTGAGGTGAGTTTAACACAGTCTTGGGTCTTCTTTACATTTGCAATTTGATGACATGACACACAATGTGCACTGACCAAAGGTTGTAAGTGTCACTGCAGAACCTGAGTGACACTGGGTCCTTCCCTTCTCCCATAGAAAAAGTTTATTGTTCACCAGCTAGCAGCTGTACTCAAGTACAAGAATCTTTATCCCTTTTCCAGATCCTGTGTTTTGATAGTTGTTATTACAACTCATGGATTTTACATTGTGCATATACATGCTTGTTGCTGACCTTGATAAGAACTTAGTCTCCATACTGCTTTGCTCCACTGCTGATTGTGGAGGAGATGTTTTCACTTCTCAGCATTGATTTTCCTACCTTTTCATTTCACTGAATTCTCTTTATTTCTCTATTATGGAAAAAAAATTAATTAAAGTTCCTTAGCTGCCTTCTCTATCATGGTCCATTTTGTCTTTCTTTGAATTAAACACTCCGTCTTTTCAGCTATAATGCTAGGAGAGCATTCCCATGTCCCTATCTTCTCATAATTATATGTCAGAAAGTCAGTCAGTGGTCTGAATGTGTCCCTTGGGGTGATCAGCCCAATGGACCAGCATTAGCTAAGGAGAAGAATTAATGAACTGAGACACGGGTTTACACATTTCAAATACGTTTTATATTTCCATCTCTTTTCTGTTTTTTTTTTTAATTATAAAATTTAAATAGTATTGAAGTATAATATAGCTAACAAAAATTAATGATTTTTAAACCGAAAAAGATCCTGCCTAAGGAAACACTGAAGTTCTTCAATTGAATAAGTGCTTTGGGTTTTAACAACATTTATTCATGCATTTCATAGAATCATAGAACCATAGAATCCTAGAATCCTAGAATCATAGAATGGTTTACGTTAGAAGAGACCGTAAACATCACCTAGTTCCAAACACCCTGCCATGGCCAGGGAGACCTTGCACTAGAACAGGTTGCTCAAAGCCCCATCCAGCCTGGCCTTGAACACCTCAGGGATGGGGCATCCACAACTTCCTTGGGCAACTTTGTTCCAGTGTCTCACCACCCTCACAGTAAAGCATATCTTCCTAATATCTAATATAAATCTACCCTCTTTCACTTTAAAACTGTTACCCCTCATGCTATCACTACACTCCCTGATAAAGAGTCCCTCCCCATCTTTCCTGTAGGCATCCTTTAGGTACTGGAAGGCTGCTATAAGGTGTCCTCAGAGCATTCTCTCCTCCAGGCTGAACAACCCCAGCTCTCTCATCCTGTCTTCATAGGAGAGGTGCTCCAGCCCTCTGATCATTTTTGTGGCCCTCCTCTGGACTTGCTCCAACAGGTCCATATCCTTCTTATGCTGGGGGTCCCAGAGCTGGATGCAGTATTCCAGGTGGCATCTCATCAGAGTGGAGCAGAGGGACAGAATCACCTCCCTCAACCTGCTGGCCATGCTTCTTTTGATGCAGCCCAGGATGCCGTTGGCCTTCTGGGCTGCGAGCACATATTGCTGGCTCATGTTGAGCTTCTCATCTACCAACACCCCGCCAGTCCTCGGGGCTGTTCTCAATCCACTCTCTGCCCAGCCTGTATTTGTGCATAGGATTGCCCCAATCCACGTGCAGGGCCTTGCACTTGACCTTATTGAACTTCATGAGGTTTGTACAGTCCCACTTCTCAAGCCTGTTGAGGTCCCTCTGGATGGCATCCCTTCCCTCCAGAGTGTTGACCACTCCACACAGCTTGGTGTCATCAACAAACTTGCTGATGGTGCACTCAATACCACCATCTGTGTCACCAGCAAAGGTATTAAATGATACCAGTCCCAGTACCGACCCCTGAAGAACGCCACTCGTCACTGCTCGCCACTTGGATATCAAGCCGTTGACCTAAACCTTTGAGTGCAGCCATCCAGACAGTTCCTTATCCACTGAGTGGTCCACCCATCAAATCCATGTCTCTCCAATTTAAAGACCAGGATGTTGCGCGGGACAGTGTCAAATGCCTTGCACAAGTCCAGGTAGATGATGTCAGTTGATCTTCCCTTCTCCATCAAAGCTGTCATGCCATCGTAGAAGGCCACGAAAATTCTCAGGTACGATTTGCCCTTAGTGAAGCCATGTTGGCTGTCACTAATCGCCTCCTTATTTTCCATGTGCCTTAGCAGAGTTTTCAGGAGGATCTGCTCCATGATCTTACTGGGCACAGAGGTGAGACTGACCAGCCTGTAGTTCCCCAGGTCTTCCTTTTTTTCCTTTTTAAAAACAGGGGTTATGTTTCCCCTTTTCCAGTCAGCAGGAACTTCACCGAACTGCCACTTCTCAACAAGAATTTTTCTAGCCCTTCACAACAGAAACAAAATGAGAGTTTATTGTGATTACTTCATATGTGGCTTTAAACCTGAATATAGTGAATGTTAAGACTGGTTATTTCATTAAGTGACTAAAAATTCAATATTTAAAAATAGTGATTTAAGCACAAAATAAAACTTATATAGCTTTTAAAACTTTCAAATACCCCACAGATATACTAGATGAATGTGCAGATTAGCCTGAATTTCTCTTTGTGACTAGAATTTATTTGTCCTTCACTCTATTATCTATCAAAACACATATTTCCAATACTGCATCACTTTTCTTATCAAATTACTTACATCACTTATCAAATTGGATTATCTATATCTTGAATATACGACAAACTCCCTGTCATTATTTAGAACACCAGCTATGAAATGATACTGTATATCTCTCAGTAAGTGATTAGATTAGAAAAGGTGTATGGCATACTTGATAGTAATATAATTCAATACAGTTTTTATAATGTAAGATGTTGTTTGCCAAAGTAGAACTTCCTTGACACTTTCAGAAATTGTAGATTTTTAAGCCATCTGATTATCACATTAAAGGATTATTGTTACTGGCAGTTCCTGATGGATACTTGGAACTGCATACTGGTAAAACAGTCATGATTCATGAGATACTTTGTGAAATTGTTGGTGTTCTGTAGGTCAGAATAAATGACCATAATTGCCCCTTTTCAATTTAAAAAATATGACTGTTTAAAAAACAATTTTAAAATGTGAGTTCAAATAAAAACCATCAATTGCGTTGGACAGTTCTTGCAGTGATTTCCACTTTTATTTCTTTCTGTAATCACATACATGAATTCTTCCTCACTTATTCAAGAATGTTTGTGACGAGGAAATATGAATACTTTTATGGGTAAGAAGTGTTCATGCAAATATATTTTTGCATAACTCTTTATACCATTAATATCTTTCAAGGTCTGTTCCTATTCATAAATGTTCAATAAGGAAGCAGCACACGGAGTCCTTCAGAAAGAGTAAATACTTGAAATAACTACTGCAATGAGGGATTCATGGAAACTCTAATGCATTTCCATGAAAGAGGTGCAGAATCAATGTTAGTAAAGAAGAATCCTAAAGATAAAAAATCCTGTTGATTGCTTCCCGAAACAAAAGACTGCCATGGATACATTTGTTAAATTAGCAAATGTTTTACAGTGAAACAATTTGTTTAAAATAATAATTAAAAAGGTATTCCCTGTTCCCTGTTGTGCTGATAGAATTATAAAGAAAAATGGTTGTAAAGCCTCAAAGTCCTCAAGCTAGAGTGGCTTAGAGGTGACATGATGGAGGTCTACAAAACTTTAAATGATATGGGAAAGTGGGACAAGCAGGGACTATTCACTGTGACCTCCAATAAAAGAGCAAAGGCCACCAGGTAAGGCTAGTAGGAGCCACGGTCTGATAGGGTTTAAGGGTTGGGTTCTCATGCCACTGGTCACAGACTTGTGCGACTCTTTGCCAAAGGATGTTGTGGGTGCAAAAAGTATACAATAGTTCAAGGGGAGGTTAGACAACTACTTGGAACAGTGATCTGTTGTCACTAAACAGAAAAAACACATCAAGCTCATGATATTCCTTTGGCAGAAAATAGTAAGAGCTCAGAAAGTATGCAGGGAATTGCCATATCCGCTTGCTTATCCTCATTCTTTCTCCAGCAGCCACTGCTGTGGGTGGACCCCTTGTCTGAATGGCTGGTCTTGCACTCTAAGGGAACACATTTTTTTGATATCTGTTTGGTATCAAGCAAGCTATCAGCAAAAGAGCCAATTTGGAAAGATTTTCTCTTTTTACTGTTAAGAGAGCAGACAGGATTAGAAGTTGAAGAAAACTGAAGCAGTTTTGGTCCTAGTTCTAGTGAGTTAATCTCAACCTCATTAAAGGCCTGCTCTTGCTGTCTAACTGAAATACATTGAAATATACATAGTAAGTGCTGTGGGTGTGAATCCAGTCTAAGTTGGTTCTAAGGAATTCCATCATGTTTACAATGGAAATTTTAAAGATCTCTCAGTTCTGGCTTAAAGTTTTCCTCAATGGGGAAAAACCCAAAAGGGATAACACCCCATGGAAGGCAACAAGAATGCACTTTGCAAACTCTCCTCAGTCATTAAATGAAGAGAGACTGGGATGTAGGTACCCCTGACATTTCTCCCTCTGTCAACGTGATCAGAAGATCAAGACTTGAAAAGCAAAATTTAGCCTTTGGGGATTAGGTTATACATTTTGAATTATACGTATGTTAATGAATAACATGATGGGTAGTTTGTTTGCCCTTCAGAACATTGCACAAGACTGAAAGCCGCACACTAATGTGTTTCCAGTTTATCCTCCTGGTTTTGTAAGTCCACAGTGATCCGTGCTTCTATTTCCCATTGGGGAATCTGGGCTGACAAAAATTTTCTGGCCTACAAGGTTTGGTTAGCTAATGTTTATACGCCGGTTTGAAAACTATTTTGAACTAGTTTTGCTTCTTTTTTGGTTTATAGAATGTCCTCAAGTGTATTATGATTTCTCAGTTTGACTTGTAATGAAACTTATGAGTCATGTTAGTCACTAATTCTTAGACTATGGCTTTTACAAAAACAGTTTATCATCAATATACATTCTTCTTCTCTTTATTTTTATGTAGACACTTGGGTCACGTTTCCCATCTGGATACAGTTTTCCTGGAATAATGCTTCTAATGTAAATACTAGTGTTTCCATGTTCTAAATTCTGTTTCAGCAAGTATTTCCTACTAGTGACTCAAAATCCAGTTTTCATAGACATTACTGTTAACTGACTCATTTAGAGTATATGTGCATGCTTAATAGTGTACAGAATGCCACATGATCAGTGAAAGTAATCATTACTTCCAATGAATATTAATAAAAATATTTTTTTCATGCTGCTTTCCCTCAGCTGAATCCACAGTAACTCACAGACTAAGGAACAAGAAGTAGCAGCCTGTAGTTATATTTATCATATATCACATACCGCTTCAGGTGTCACACCCTGAGAGAGAAACACTGGCCACAGGATCCAGGTTACCCCACTATTCTTTCCAAAGAAAATTTTCCAATCTATTTTGTAATGTACTTGCTTATTTTGAGTAATAGTCAGCAGGAAGACAAAAGGATATATTTCTACTAGTTCACCTGAAAGATGTTAAGTTGAAGAATGCAAAAATTTCCTGTCCCGCAAAGTCAAGTCACCTTTAGGAATATTTCTGTCTTTGTGAGAGAAGAAAGAAGATAGGAAGAATATGCGTTGAAATGCTTTATTAAATAAGTTTTTCAGAAATTTTTAAGTCAGATAATAATAATAATAATAATGACAATAATTACAATTAATAATAATACTTGTGCATAATGCTGTGACCTGAACACCTCATCATGCTTCAGAAGTATAATTTAATTTAGCTTCCCAGGACAGCTGTATAAAACATACAAGAAACTTTGCTATTTTTCTTGAGGACATGTAAGGAAGTACAGGAAGAAATAAGTGTTGATAGTGTAGCTTTCCTATGGAGGTGGAAATTGCACCAACAATATATATGCCAACAGTTTGGCAACATCAGTCAGTGGGATGAGAGAGCTGATTATTTTTGCCTCTTCATACCTGGATTTGTAACTCAAGTAGCTAGAAGCGTAAGTTCTTTGTTGTTTGCAGTTTGCAGACCTAATTTTCACCTGCAAAACAGACAAGAAGAACTTAACTCAGGTGAAAAACCTACTTGTTTCTTTTCTCAAAGTCATACTTCAGCAGCAAGGACCAGAGTTATTCCCTAGGAGTTGTAACTTCTACCTTCCCTTCCATATTGGAAGGAGATGCTCAGTCTGCCAATGCTTCCTTCCTCTGTTTAATAAGTCATAGTTTAAAAGATAGATAATTACATCCTTTCATCTTTCAGTTCCTCCTGATTTAATAACAGTGTGATGTTAGAAAGGATGATTTTGAAATTTGTCAATTTGTCCAGGTCACTTTGTCCAGATAATGGAGGAAAAGTGTTTAGGCAGGACTACATGCTTGTGGATGAATTGGTTCAGCTCTTTCAGAGCTCTTTTTTACTGATTTTCAAGGTCTAGGGTATCCCAGACACTTATCTATTTCATTTACTCGTTTCCAAATATAACCTTTTAAGCCTGCTGAGGTGATCAGTCAGCAGCCATTGCCTGGAATCATAGTTTTATTTGAATAAAACACTCTCTAAGACACATAAAAAAAGAATCATGAATGTCTAGCTAGACGTGGATGAAGAACAGCTGATCTAAATATATCGTTACAGACATTAAAGCTGAACATTTCTATGTTGGAAGCAATTCACATGCTAATTTTCTGGAGATGCACATTGATTCTTGAACTAATCAGGTTTTTCTTTTGGTTACATCCTTCTCCATTTTTCCAACTCCTGACTTCTTAAGAGAGTATTTTTACCCTGTCAGATAAGCTCACTCTCCCATGCATTTTTGGGTCCTGATCTCCCAGTGTTAATGTAACAGCTAATTAACTCTGAGCTTTTCTCTTAGAATGAGGTCAGCTATTTCCTTCTGAGACAAACCCACTTGGGTGAGGCTGTGGAGACTGTTTACTCCAATAAAAATAAGGTGGGTTTACGTATGCATGTATGGTATAGATGTGTGGGTAAACCTGCACCAGATTTGGCTCCGTGGACCCTCCACTGGTGTTGCACCCTTAAACATCTGCACACTTACCGCACCTTAAGGTATGCAACGCTTCAAAAAAACCCCATCGGTGTCCGTGCTTCAAGCTGTCACATTGAAGTATCAGAACAGAAAGAAACACTCCAGAGGTGAGGAGCATGTCTGCCGCAGACACGAAGGTCCCGGAGGGGTCCCAAGGCAAGGGTTACACAGCCTTCAGCAGCACAGACATAATTGTCCTGTAGCCACCTGCCTGAGAGCTAAAGGGACCTTCTTGCAGGGCATGGTTGTTAGCAGTATGGATATAGCCTCAGAGACCAGTCTTCTCTCTCACTCTTTCTCTTCTTTTCCCCAGTTTTCTTAGCTTTTTATGCAAACTTTGCCTTGAGATATTACCAGTACTACAGGTGTTGATTCTTCATTTGGTTAATCACTGTTGCTTCCTCCTTCTTCTATTTTACACTCAGCACAAAACTCCCATGGTACTTCCTAGTTGCAAAATAATAATAGATTTATTTAATAAAAAAACCCTTCTGGCTTGCTGCCAGTTTTCTAGCATGTTCCAAAGATCTCTTCTGGGCTTTCATTATTTTAAATGAACATCAAAGCCCCCTGTGGTCACCTGAGCAAGTGTCCATGCTAGAACCTACTTTATTAAATTTTTAATGATTTTCTTATCCCAGAAAGACTCTTCTGATGGCTTTTCCAGAAGTGATGACTCATCTCATTTCCTTAAATCCACAGGGTAAATTGCAATAGTGAGTAGGGGCAAACCTCTCATAGATTTTATCAAAGGCATGCAGGTGTCACAAAATGTTTTGATGTGTTATGTAGCCTATTTTCTATATGCATTTTACGTTTAGAACAGCTTAGTGAAACTGCTATATTGTTTGTTAATTGCTCATGACTTACGGTAAGTCTTAATCATCAAAATTAATATATAATTCTTGCTCAAGGATTTATCTATTTTGATGCACTAATAACTTCAGCTGCTGATTACTCTATTAATTTTTAAAATAATTTTGTGTTATTTATCATTAGTAATCCTTAATGGGATGTAATACATCAGCCTCTTCTGAAGCTGAAACCCAGTATCTACAAAAAGGCAACATTTTGAAAGAACTCTTCCCTTTTATTACAGTGAGAAAGACAAGATTAAATCTGCCTTTTCAAAGATGAGTCTAATCTAGATTCTAATTATATCCAAAAATCAATCTTTTGAAAAATCTGAAATACTCTTAAGATATCAGAGGCTACAAACACTATGATATAACTGATTATTTCCGAGATCAGTGTGGTTTTTTTAATGTGACATTAAAGACCAAGTAATACAGTTTTATTTTGATCACTCAATGGGTGCTATATACTAGTTAGGTAATGAGGTTACTGATAGTGATGTAAGACAGTCTGAGTATTGCAGTCTTGGGTGTTCCAGAATTCATCCCACCCCCTCTGGTTCTAAGAGCAGCCACAGAAAGCGCCTGCAAGTGCAGATTTACCAGTAATGACTGTGGGTAGGATTTAGCCAGCCTGATTTAGGAGCTCTTTCATAAGAAATATGAAGTTTCTGCATATACATGGGATGCAGTCTTGCCCTCTTGTGAGGGCTGCAGCTAAATGAACTAAACTACTACCCCTCTTCTGTAAAATACAAACACTATCGGGACATTTGGGCTTTAAACTTTTAAAATTGAAAAATTAATTCCTGTCCTCCAAAACCAAACATTTCTGAGACTGCAGACAGTTGAAGTGAACAGCAAGGAAGGTTTTGGGTGATGCAGAGAGAATTTTAATGAGCCAGGTAAATCTCTGAATGGAGCTGTTCTGCATCATATGTTAGGGCATTTTGTCATTCGTAGGTGTGAATCCATGCTACCCCACAGATTTATATTAAAACATATTAATACACACACATATTTAAAATCTATTAATTTTTTTTTCTCTACATTTCCTCTTCCATTTCTCTTGACCCTGTGACGCTTACTTCTATGTGCACTTTCATCTGTTCTGTTGCATATGAAGTTGTGACTCTTAAGAGGACTGCAGCTCCCAGTGGTGACCACAGTTCTAGTTGTTAGGGGAAAAATTCCACGTTGATTTCTTTTGTGCAACTAGAGATTCAAGAAACGGATCTTGAGACAATATTCTAAGATTCTTTCATGAGAAGGAATTCTGGCCTGCTAGTCTCATCCTGAAAAGGTTGGAACACCAGGGGAATCAATATGTGCTTCCTTTCATATGGCCTCCATGAAGCATGCAAAACATTTTCACAGGGGTTCTAGAAGCTATTGATGTCCAAATAATAAATAACCTTATCCATTAATTATCACCACTTCTTCTCAAGTCTTATCCTAGGGTGTATCTTATGCTAGAACATTCAGGGGTCAAGTGCAAAGTCTACTGTTCCAGTTTATCTTAGACATAGTCCTCATGTGATGGAATTTCTGATCCAATACAAAAAGATGAGAGTTTGGGGCTGAATTTGGCAAAAGTGCCAAATATTCCTGTAGACAATATGGCATTCATAAATCATTTTGTTTATCTCATAGTATGGCATACATAAAGTTTGCATGTAGCTTCTCTCAGCCCTCTTTTGAGATCCTGATTGTGTTTAGGGATTTAGGTATAAAGCAGAGAATAGACTAGAATTCCCTTGGAGAATTATGCCTTGGATAATGGCACAGCAAATGACAAACATCCCACTACTGAGATTATGGCAAGGAATTTCAAATATATGCCAATAAAAATCAGAGGGCAGGTGCATGTTGGAATATTTTCTAATATTTATTCATGTTTTACTTATTTATTTTTGTGTGGAAAAGTTAGGTAGTTTTTTTTTTTCCCTGCTCTGAGGAATTGTGGCCAACAGGTTATTTGCAGAGCAGAAGAAAAACAGGAATAATACATGGAACGTATGTCAAGACTTATTTCATTCAACCTAAAATATGCATGAGATTCTTCTCTAGATTCATTAGATTCTTTTACCCTGGGGATGCCTGTCTTGGACAAACAGTACCTAAAAGAAGTCACATATCTCAGTGGAAGTCCCTCAGAATGTTTCTATTTTTTTGGTATTTCCATCATAGCATCAATTCAGGATCAACGATTTAATCTACTATATGTGGTAGGTTGAGTGCAGGGGCTGCACAGAGAGATCACTAGGTATAACCCCAGCAACTGAAATAAAAGCAGTACTCAAACTCTGACAGCTTAGCAATGGCAACAGGGGCAAGGATGAAGCGTGGTGGAAGCAGCCTCTCCTGCCAGGAGCAGAATGACACCTCCCTTCCTCCCAAGGTTTTACATATCTGTTCTTACTGTCATTTGAAACGATTATGTCACGACGTTGTTGCAAATATCTGCCAGTAGTGCTGCCTCACTGGATTTTCCTTAACTTCTGTCCAAGTTTCCTACATAACAAAAGCAGCATAGATGTGTTAGTTTGCATGGTCAATAGTAAAAAGTCTCTGTATAGTGGAAAGTAGAAGATACTTTCAACTGGCTGAGGAAAATGTTTTGAAGACAGATCAGTAGTACTCGTAAGGCCGCTATGCTTGGGAAATTATTTTTAAGTGTGCTCTGCAATGGTTTAGGAAGGAGAAGACAGCCAAAGGGTGTGGGGAACCACAGGTTAGGGACTAGGCAGAAGCTGTATGTCTTCAAATACAGTTCCACCAAGGGGAGTCACCCATGGGTGCTAAAAGAAATAATGTAGCATAGCATAGCATAGCATAGCATAGCACAGCACAGAATAGACTGTGTCTATCATCTACTGAAAAGTTGTGGCACTCAGGGTCCGCAACAACTGGAAAAAAGTGAATGTTACTTCCATCTAAAGAACATCAAGAAGGATCCATGGAAGTGTAGGCTTCACCTCAGTCCCTGATCAGGAAACACATCCTCTTGGAATTAACTTCCAGGCAAGAAAGTAAACAAATTAGTCACCGTGGATTTTCCAGTGTAAATCTTACTTGACCCAGATGCTTACCTTTTCTCTGAAGAAAAGATCAGGTATGCGGGTGAGAGGGTAGAGGGTTACTGCACCTTGACTCTAGCAATGCTTTTGACACTGGCTCCCAGGCATTCTTACTTGGAAACAGAGGAACTGTGGGCTGTGCAAAGGAACTGTTATACAGGTTGAAAACCAGCTGGACTGCCAACCTGCCAAGCTCATAGTGCAGTAATCAATAACTTGATGTTCATTTGGCAGAGGCAACAGAGTACCCTGGGGTCAATACTGGAGCTGATATTATTCAATATCTTTATCAGCAGCCTGGATGATGAGACAGAGTACACTCTCAGCAAATTTATGGATGATGCTACATCAGGAAGAAAATTGACTGACATGCCAAATGGCAGAATTTCAATCCAGAAGGACCAGAGTAAAATACAAAAATGGACCAGCTGAAGCCTCATGATGTTCAATATGAAAAGTATAAATGTTTCAACCCAGAGTCAAATAACCATGTAAATCTGCACAGGCTGGGAACTGACTGGCTGAGTAGCAAACCTGCTGAAGAGGACCTGAGCAGTCGGAGTGGATGCCAGTTTGAATATCAGTGCCCTGATCTGAGGTAAAACAGAAACAATTTTCTTTTCAGTAATTCTACTTTTCAGTTAAGCCTATTCTAACTAACTAACTCTCTGAAAGTAACGGTGTATTTTTCAGACCATGTCTGCTTCTAGCAGATAAGGCCTGATATTTATAGTTAATACCAAGGGATGGGATGCAGAGAAGCTCCTGCTGATACTTATTGCTGTAACACCCAAGCCCAGCCAACTTTGGTATTTGCCCCGCTGGAGGGTCGGAAGCGGAAAAGCATAGAGGGGTCACACCTGCGGGGAGGAGCGGACAGGACAGGTGACCCAAAACTGACCAACAGGGTATTCCATCCCATCTGCCTCATGCTCAGTATAAGAGCTGAGGGATCAAAGGGTCAGCCCTCTTCCTTCAATGGCCGGCATCCGAGGAGGACTCTGTCTGTTCATCTGCCTTTGATCCGGATCTGTGCGGTCCAGAATCCAGATCCAGAATCCAGTTCCCATCTGTCGCTGAGTCCAGTCTGGGACTTCCCCAGCGCCTGCTGGTGACGTAATCATCATTCTCGGAGATCGATACAGTTTTGTATATATTGTATATCTTTCATTATTTTCTTATTAATATTATTACCTTTCCTTTTTACTATTTTATTATTAATATTTCATAGTAGTTTAGTTTCTTTTCAACTCATAAGTTTCTCTCTCTTGTTCTTCTCTCACTTGGGAAAGAAGTTAGAGAGCATCTGTCATTCATTTTAGTGGCCAGTCCAGCCCAAACCATGACAATCAGCCAACATTGTGCTCTCATTTCAGATAATACAAACCTCACAAACCAAATAAGATGAAATACACAGGTACATTAGGAGGAGCATGGCCAGTGGATCAAAGAAAATAGTTGTCATTGCTATTTCCCTCTGCTTGTCACTGGTGAGGTTGCACCTGAAATTCATCCAATTTTAGGCCCACATTTCAAGAAAGATGTTGAGAAAACAAGAGAGTGTCCTGTGGAGGACTGCCAAGATGGGCAGGGACCTGGGGAAAAACAAAGTCATGAACTGTCATGACAGTTGATAAATGTGTAACTCTATATAATAGTGTTGATACCCCAGGTGCGTGGTTTCATTATCTCACGCTTACAATGTGTATTTGAAGATCTTTTTGTATTGCTGACCTGATTTTCAGGGATGACCATTTTCAGATCCAGATTATTACATGGAAATTCAACAGTATGACCTTTCACGTCTTTCCCAGATGACCCCAGCTGGGGAGAAGTAGGCCTCAAAGATAATATGAATAGCAATGTTCACTTCTGAAAATGTTTTAAGATGTCAGCAGACTCATATAGAGATTGCTCGAGTTACGTTTCGAATCTTTACTTTGCATTGCACATAGCTAAGATGTCTTTTTTTAAGTAAAATCATTGATTTTCATGTAGTGACAAATGATACCAGCAACTGGGACCTTTACCACCTGTCTTAATTTAGTCTTTTTCTGTCTCTGCAGGTATAATTTTTCATCTATAGTGATGTGCTACAAGGGTATGCAGATGGCTGCTTCTAGAAAATCATGTAATAAGGTAGCTGACATTACTGTTAGTGCCTTCAATTCAGTGTAAGGAATTTTTTCTCGTAAGCATGAAACTGCATCAACAAAACAGTGACCTGGTTTAGTTAAAAAACCAAGTCTAGCTGTACAGACCTCTTTGCGAGATCTGGGTCTTATTTTTACCATATGGACAGTGTATATAAAAGAAAATAGCATAGTCATGCCGAGTGGCCTACTTTGCAGTGTGCTTGGATACTGAAAGGGCTCAGCAGTGCCACTTAGATACTGTGATTCTCTTCTCATTGAAGGGAATGATCTTGGCATGTGATGTGTAGATGACAACTATAGACTGCACCATTTGGGCCACTAATTGTGTTACTGCCAGAGCGGGCACTGAACTCAGCTCTAAGTGGTCTGCAAGCCAAGTTAGGACTCACTGCACATCTTGCACGTAGCTTTATATATTTATTCTTCCGTTATCGTTGGTCATTATGTATTCAGTTGCTATTACGGACTTAATGCTCTTCTCTCCACTTCTTGTCTGAACATCTTGTTCTCTCTATAAGGTTCCAGACCTGTTGGGAAATCAGCCAGAGATGCTGAAGCTCTCCCCTTTGGAATTTAATGTGCTGTGGTAAGTCTGTGCAGGCTGCAGACAGCCCCACAAGGGACTTCAGCATTTTAGAGGCTTATAAAAACAGGGTGGCTGGTTTTCCTTCACAAGTCATGACAACAAAATGGCTGTGTAATCTCAGGGAGGTGGTTTCTCACTCCTGCAGAAGCCTGAAGTATACCCAACATTGGCCTTTGGCACTCACTTTCCATCTTTTTTTTCTATTATGCTGATGAGTCTGATATAGTACTTTAGCAAGCAGCCTGGTGCCAGGGAGTTAACAATTGACTGGTGCTCTTCACCCGGAGGCATGTCTTGGTGCTGCTCTGCTTGGTTACTTGGAGACACTTCTACCATGGCTGCCTGTGAGACACTTGCTTATACGTGTGAAAAAGCACGCTGATTATTCTTCTGCAGCAATTTGTTTCTGGTTAATTATAAGATAAATTTAGTTTAAGATCTGGGGAACATATAATCACATCAGTCATTCTGGAAAAGGAGGTAGCTCTAAAATCTGAAAGACAAATATTCATTTAAATGGTTTGAAACCAGATCTTTGTAAAAAGGGATTAGAAATACATATATTAGTTCCTTGGTTTTGATGTTGTCCTCTCTGCATTCTAAAAAGCTAGAAGAAATGACGTTGAGTATGGATGAGAGGAAGGTGCTTAGACTATTATTTAAACTACAAAGTAATGATTTTAAGGAGAACCTCTCAACCAATGGAGACTGGCTGATTGAATCGCCTTATGCTGCTTTGAAAAGGTAGTTAAAAATTGACAAGCACCTAGGAGTGCAATAGTGAGAAAACAGGGGACCTTTAAACAGTTTCTTTCTTTCAGGTTCTTAAATAATAAATAAAAGGCAAAATTTATTTTTAAAAATTGTTATTCCTGAAGCAGAATACATTAATGAAGTCTGCCTGCTGATTTTGCTTTACAGAACTCAAAAACATAATAAAATAAAGAAAGAATAGGGAGATCTTATACCCAAGGAGATTAGACCCTTTAGTTAGTCCATAATGTATTATTTGTTCTGTTGGGAACTAGTGCTAATAAAGCCAGTACTATCAGGATAGTGGTCATACAATTTAAAAGTAGACAAGAACTGACTTGGAACATGCTTGTAAAACAAATAACATTTTAATATACATATTAAAAATGTATGTAATTGCCTAGAATAACAGGGTTTGAGACAGGAACTTCTGATAGGGATTTCACCGTACCTAAATCTAGGTTTCTATATGTCTCGCAATTTAGAACAGCTAAACATTTTCCACACCGATGGGATCCACTTCCCCACCTTTGGTAGACAGCCCTCGTCTCACTGGCAATGCAGGGGCTGGATCCTACACCATGAAGAGACCTGTTTCATGTCAGACCGTCTTGTTCATATTTCCAATAAAAGGGACAAAAGGGGGGGAAAGAGCCTATTTTTTTTCTAGCATTCATTTCGATTGGAATTTACAGTTCACAGGCTATAATCCACTGATTTCACCAAAAGGATTCTTTTCGGTTTAGGAAAAGAACTCCAAAAGGCAATTTGGCTAACTTTGCCAATGTGTTTACAGGCAGATAACTTCAATCCTGCCTCATTTCCACTTCCTAGTCTCCGGCTCATCTGCCCTGTACCTATATCATTTGCTACTCTGTTCTCTTTCAGGGTGAACCAACTGGACTCCATGAGATAAAATCCACTGCCGTTCTGGGGGTAGTTTGCTCCTGTGATTTCTTGCAACCAGAGATATGGCTAAGACTTCAGCTGGCTATCTGTCCTGGTTTGAGCGACACAGGACTAATTTCTAATGCTTGGGAAAACTGTACTTTTAGAAGACTCTAGTGTCTGAATTTGTGAAAATATTTACTTTATAGCCAGCTATGGTGTGTGGGTTTCAAGGTCTCAGTGTTTTTGAGCTTGCCAGGTGCAGGGATGAGGGGGAGTGAGACCCGGGCACTCAACCCAAGCTGGCCAACAGGATCATTTCATACCATGAACATCACATTCAATATAAATTAGAAAGTTTGCTGGGGAGTTCGGGCTCTCCCTTGATGGCGGTGATCCATACAACTCCTTGCCCTGGTGCCGGACCCCTGAGCCCTTCCCTTCCTCCTGAAGCCGTAGCGCTCGCAGTGTCTGACATTTACTGTCCACTGCTGGGAGGGCACAGCTTCCTACTGATAAAGTTGGCGGAGTATAATCCTTATATATCTTTAGATTGGGATTGGGATCAATATTGGTTCTTTAGTGTATTAATGTCAATTATCTAGTCTTATTCTATTAAATCTGTTTATGTTTCAACCCCTGGGTTTCCCGGTTTTCTTCCCGATTCCCCCTTCCTGGGTGGGGAGGGGACATCAGGTAATAAAATAAATGTCTAAATGACAATAAATTGTTGTGGGTTTCTCAAACCATAACACTATTCCAGTAGGCTTATGTCCTCAGTCTCTCCCACACATCCTCCAGATTTACCACGGGGCACATAATTGAGACCTAGTGTCCATCCTACTGAAGCGGGGAGCTGTTGTGAGGGCCTGCCCTGTTCTGGGTGGATATGAGTCAAGGGGGGATCTGTGGTCAGGCTTTGAGAACTTTTAAAGACAGAAACATTAAAAGGTCTGGAAGTCTAGCTACAAGCATCAAACTACTCATCGACATTGCACCTCTGAAAGCGAAGCGACATGTACACTCAGAAGTGCATATCTTCCCATCCATGGAAATTTTGTCCCAAGAATCGTAATTACAAAAATGAGTTCAATGCAGCTACTGAAGTCATTATGGGTAAAGTGAGAATGCAGTTTCTGGAGGCGATAATTACAATTATTGTATATCTGACTTCTGGGGTTATGATCTTGTCATGTACATAGAATGAGTTTAGTTATCTACTGGGAGCTGGAGCCTCAAGGAAAAAGTCAATACAGGTCCAATTCTGTAACTGTAGCTGAACATCTTTCCTCTGCATTGCTACTGAGCAAATGATTGTTGGTGAGGCTTTGAGAATTGGTGGAGTTTTCTTAAGTATATGGCTGCTATTTATTCCTGAACAACTTGTGAAAAAGTGAACTGCATTCTCTCAAAGTAGGTTCACTAGTATAGATTCATTTGAAGGAAGTTGTCATATATGCAAGCCTGCTGGTGGAATAGCAGCTCCAAAATATAAATAATGAAGAAGAATTCCAAAGGAACGAGTGATTTAGCCTGCTGAACAGGAAAGAAACAAAAATAAAAATAGAGGGATAAAAGGTGCAAAATTTTGTTTATAAGGAAAAAATCAAGCATTTGGTAAAGGAGAAAGTGTGGCAGAGGGTGATGATCGGAGCTGGAGCTGGAGGTGAGAGACATGACCAGTGTGGAAAGCGTATTGTGCAGAAGTTCCAAAGCAAGGACATGGAGTCAGAACTTCAATCAGAGTAAAGCA
This sequence comes from Burhinus oedicnemus, assembly GCA_008921705.1. Taxonomy (NCBI): domain Eukaryota; kingdom Metazoa; phylum Chordata; class Aves; order Charadriiformes; family Burhinidae; genus Burhinus; species Burhinus oedicnemus. The sequence continues at coordinate 1,196,771 of VFFE01007212.1, read as the reverse complement.
AGGAACTACAAAAAAATGGAGAAGATTCTGATGCTATGGGAATATTGCAAAAGTCAATTAAGAGTTAAATATATGTAGACTAGTGCACAGAAGAGAATGCTAAGAAAGAAAAAAGGGCCATTTTAGAAAATGCAAAGAAAAATAAAGGGAAAGAAGGGTTGGATTTCTAAGACATGAGTGGATTTGTGAGGATGGAAATGAAAGCATGAATGTGAGGGGAAAAGGAACAAGGAGGATTAATTTTGACTTTGCAGTCTCAGTGATTGGTGAAAGGAAGGAAGAAATACTGAAAAATAGATAGGGGTATGTCTTCCGAAGTTCAATTTTAGCATTTCTATTTTAATGATTTGAAAAACGTAGAAAGGTGATCTGAGGAGAGACAATAATGTGAATCCTGATTAAAGGCAGAGTGATGACAGAAGTCAAGTTGACGGAAGACAGTGGCTGAATGCAAAACTCATTATTTTCTGAGTTCCCCCTCCCTTTGCTTTGCATATACAAAATATAAAAGTAGTGTTAACTGCAAGGCCAGATAGTCTGAGGAGGTTGTCTTATCACTGTTATGAATCTAGACCAGAAATCATCAAGTTTATATATAAATTTAAAGTGGTTTTGAAATGCCCATTCCTCCTAGACATAACAACTGTTACTTATTTATTTATTTATAACCAAGAAATAGCATGGCATCATTGCAGAGGAAGGCTTTGGCAACTAGTCCACTCTTTAGTCAGGTTCAGATTATGTTAATGTAGCTTCTGAAAATGACTGAGCTAAATAGGGAGATGTCATCCTGGGAGAAGGAAGGAAAGAAAAGGCCTAATTCTTGCCTCTGCTGCTGCTTCTCCAGCTGCTGGAGAGAGACAAGGCAGTTCTGCAACGTGTGTCCTCTCCAGCCACTGTGAGGCTGTTCTCATCTACCGCTCTGTTATTGCCCTGTTTTATTTCAGGGATGAGCTTCAGTTGTGGATAAATTGATTCCTACATGGACTGTGAATGTAGTGCCTTGGGAAACTTCAAAAAGTGGAAGCATACAAATAAAAATTATTATCATTTTTGCTATTGAAAGAAAATTATAAGGGTGCGTTCCATCGGCTCGGAATACCTTCTGGTGAATTACTCATGACCACCTGCAGCAGACAGTCAGAAAGTCTGTTCCCAACTTCTGCTCTCTCTCTGGTTTGGTCCCTGCCAGTACCTATTTCTGGCTTATAAATTCTTCAGAAGGCAAAATGAAGCCACTTAGAAGTCTTAATGCTTCTCCTCCACAACAGCCCTTCAGCTAAAAGTGCTGAGAGATTGATCAGGACAAACGGTGCTTTTTCAGGGGGAGCTCTGCCCTGTAGATGATGGTTTTATGTCTATATTTTTACATCAGGACTTTGGTAGTGATCAGAGAAAAACTACCAATTTGCCTTGGGCATATGACATAATCGAAAATAATTTGGGAGGGATATTTTCGCAGCACAAACTCCTCAGAGCACTTGAAGGGCTGCCTTTTCATTGTCATTCCATTAGTGCAAACAGAAGCTGTACTTGTAACTCCCTGTGTAATTCGAGAAACTTCAGTGAGAACTGTAAACAACCTGTCAAGTCTTCCTGACTTTTAAGAAATTTTTCATTCAGCTCGGTGAGATTTTACCTCACAATCTCAGCTGCTGATTTTTCTTTTTGCTAAAAGTGTATGGGGTTACTTTTCTGTAAACAGAATTGAAAAGGCCAATTTTCTTCTGACTAAGCTTGATTAACTTTTTGTCTCTACCCTAGTAAAATTGATTTTCTGTACAGAAAGATTTAACAAATTATATTAATTTAAATACACTCAAAGCCATGATGTTTATTAAAGATACAGCAAATGTGCCTCTCAGCTTGCAAGATGTAACTACTTAATCTCACAGTTCTCTGCTGGACTGCATGCCAAAAGCAAATACACGCTCCGTGAATTCTATAGAACGTATAATAGTCATTTCCCATTACTCATTGTGACTGTAGTTAATGTCAAAACAGAAGTTTAGAGGAAGATGCAGAAATCCTGGTGAGAAGTCCATGCGTGCTACAGGCTGTGCCTAGCACAGCTGAGAGGAGCAAGGGGATAATCACAGGCTGGTACAGGTCTCAGCTGGGGACCTCTTCCTCCTCTGAATGTCTCTCTTCTCTCCAAACCTCCATCAGAATACCTGAACCAGGCTTCTCTGACCCTTTGCAGATATTTGAAATGGTAAGAGCAGACATACTGGCATGAAGGGGTGCTGCTGAAAAGGTGATATACCTGGGTGAGGCAAGGAGGAATGAACATTTTCCTTGTGCTGGAGCAAGAGCCCTTGTGACTCAGAGGAGAAGGTATTGGTGTTTGAGTTGGAGAGCTAAAAGATGAATAAGATGCTTTTATTATATGATGGGGTTACACTCTTTCCATTGGTGGCCACAAAAATATCGTCAAACCAATGTTCATGCCTTGGCGCTATTAGACATTCGACATTGTCATCTTGGGGAGGATATTTAGGATTAGTTTACCCATTTTGGTTATTTAAGGCCTTAAACAATTTCACAGTGTCTTCTTTATTGGAGAGTCATCTTCTTTTTGAAAGGGTGGGTAGGGCTTGCAAAATGAAACCTGAACTGCATGTGTATTAGCTTGTTAAAGAGATTAAAGTTTCTTATGCAGAGGAATGAATATCTGGCTAGGAAAATGGAAATTTCAATTCGTGCTTAGCCAAAGCAGGACTTGTGACTGTAACTTGACTCAGTCATATTTCTATTTGTTCTCTCATTTCAGTAGGATTCAGTCCGATGGGATTTCAGTACTACCTAGTTGTGAGGTCGAAACTGTAAGCTTTCCTGTTTCTGTGAAAACTGACATTTTTCATTTTCTTCTTGAAATAGCACTTTGAAGCTATAGTCTATGTAATAAAGGGCTTCTGCTTTCTTTTCCAGAGATAGCTAGAGTCCACTACCCTAGGGATTGACCTCTATGTTTACTTTTTTAACTGCTTTGGTATCCTGAAATACAACTTGCTGTGTAAGAATGTCAGTTTCTGTTACCATTAAGTCAGAAGCTTGACAGTTTCACACTTCTACTACTTCTGCTTGGTGTTGCTGCTAAAAAAAAAAAAAAATAGGTGAAATGTCATAAATTTCACACTCAGAGCAGGCTGGACAAAGCCTTGCCTTTGGATTTGTAAATGCTCGTATAGAACTGACAACATATCTTAAATCCCTCCATTGCAGAGGCTTTGCTTCTGGTTTGACATAGTCAGAAACTGAATCATGTTGAACATTTTTCACCTAGTGGAAAGACAGGAAGCTCACCAAAATCAGGAGTGACTGTGATTTTATCCATTAAAGAAGATTAGCTCACCAGGGCAGAAACTGTTGTTTAATGCAAAGCTGTACGATATGCACCTGGAAGCAAGTACTGCTACTGCTTAACTATGCTTAGGTGAGAGATGGTTAATGAAAGGAACCTCCTTAGTGGCCTTTCAGGGGACATTTAGATGAGAGCAATGAAATCCTGTGGAATCTCCGCAATGCACGTGGTCCTAGAAGAACCTGAGGAGCAATCCTGAATACAGCTATAATAGCATTTATACAGAGCTGAAATTTAGCTCAGCTCAATAACTTCAGTTATTACTAGTTATATTATATCAGTGGCCAGAGACCCCAGTTGCAGATCACAACTGCATTGGGATGAAAAGGTACAAACCAGGGCCAATTTTATACACGTGTAGCATAAAGCATCAAAGTGAAAGGGCAGATTATAACCTGCTTTCCCACGTTATGAAGTGCACTGCGTTGGCCTTCAGACCCTGCTTCCAAGGCAGCTCCTCCACTGCTACCAATGGAGAGGTCAGGCTGGAAGTGACAATCCTGTGTTTCATAAAAGTGAAAGGCCGGATCTAAATAGAGTATTGAAATTTCAGAGTATTGAAGAATGGAGAGATATCTAAAAACACGTCTTTGTCTACATCCTACACAAAAGCTCTGTAGGCCACAAAACTTTGTGACTTCAGAACTCCTTGAACTCTCACTTGCCACTCTAAACCATTCTGTCTTCACTCATTGGTGTGCAAAATTATCTTTCTTTCCTACACAAAGACACCCTAAGCTTTATCCTATACCAGTATATACAAATCCCTGACAGAATACACCCTATTAATGAAAGAGCGACCATCTATTCCAAACTCAGTAACTCAGGATGTGATATTGAATGAATGTAATCATACCACACAACTCTTTTCGTTAAATGGTACTTCTAGATTTTTCTTATCTATGAAGTCTTCAAACTTTAATTATCGTGATTCTCATATTTTTTCTCTTTATGAGAAAGAACACAGAATCAAGGAGAAAAATATTCTTTAAAGAATAGGAAGCTGTAATGAGGCTTCTTATAATTCAGGTCACTTATTTGAGTTTTTATATATGCATAACTCTCATTAAAAGAATTCTCATGTGGAAAAAGCATAAGCAATTTTGGTTTCACAGCCTGCAACTTTTATTTAGTAGGTTTTTATTTCATATATGTACATACATACTTATGTATTCATGCACACATATATATCCCGTACTATAAGGACACATTGAATTTAACCACATGAATGAAGAGCTAAAATGGGAAGAAATGAAAACTAGGAAAAAAAAAGAAAAAAAAGAAGCAAAGAGGAACTTTATGTGTGATAGTTCAATGACTTTCCCAAATTCATTTGTGCAAGCCTTTACTTCCAAATTGCAGATTAAGCAAGCATTCAGTGATGAGAGCAGAGAGTGATAGTTTGTATTTGAGGAGAAAGAGTGCAGATTGAAAAAGAAATTGTGCTCATCTATATGTGCAACACAATTTGTATGAAGCTATACATACTTTGTAGAAAAGGGCATTTTGATGAATCTATGCATGAAGCTGCTCACATTTGGCAAATGTAGAGAAAGATTTAATCTCCAGACTAAACCATTCCTGCAGAGAACAGTCTGGTACGCAAAAATGATACTTCTCTCTAAATGTGGACTCATATGTATTTTACCGAAGAAAATGAAGGTTCTGCCATTTCTGATCAAATTTAGGGTTTGTCCTGCAACAGTGCTGTCCATGTCAACACTCAAAAGTACTGCAGTTATTTACCTCAATATTAATTACGGGCACAACGATTCACAGTGTAATGTGTGAGGAAAAAAAACATGTTTCAAGTCCAGTGTTCCAGTTCCAAAATACAACTTTTTGACTTTGCAACTGTGGCAATTCAGGAATTTCTGTGATATTAATAGGTCATTAACTCCATTTCAGTTTTAAAAATTGCTGCATCCTGGAATAGTCCAGCAGGTGAATCCAACAGTAAGGTGTCGGTTTGGTCCCCTCCCAAGATGAGGGAGATGAAGATGATGGAGAACAGCTTGTCAGGAGGGAAGATTAAAGTGCTGGGATTCCTTCACCAAACCCTCTACCTCTGGAGGTAGCAGCTGAACAGACGCAGGAGGTTCACAGAAGTAGAGAATGGTCAGGCAGGGGCATAGTTTCATAATAGATGAATGTTATTTATTTGTGGGAACAGCATAGGGAGAAGGAAACTGATTCCACACAGAAGCTGTGCTCCTGTGGTGAAGACATACGCACAGCTGTAGGAGGGCCATATGCTCCTTTTTAAGCAGGGGTCATAAACCTCAGAGCCTGGGTGTGTTGGTTGTTGCAGTGGGAACTGCTGGGAGAGTAGCTGTTCCTTACGTTGGGCATAAACAGGGAGGATCTACGCATTTTCAGACAGTATTCATGTACCACTTCGTAGCAGCTGTGTAAGACAAAGCCTACGTGGTATCCTTTGGGAATACATACCCTGGAAAAATGTCACCTGATTTTGAAGAACTTGATCAAGAAACCACATTTGCGAAAATGCACACAGGTGTTATTTTAAGTCTGTATGTTTCTTAATGTTTTCTGATCTGAAAGTGTTATTTTCAGAACCTTTGTAAAGTCTTTGTACCATGTCTCTGAAGAATTGAACTGTAAAACCAAAGTAATTACAAGATTTCAGCTCTAGAAAAGAATATTTAAGCTAAGAATTTGGGAAGGAGTTCGAGCCACCTGACTCCGTTGGTTAGATCTCTCTTTAGCAGATTGTGAACCAAATATATGCAGTCACAACTGGACAGGGATGGAGAAAAACTATTTCCGATATGAGATACTCCATTTTGTATTCATGCGCACAACTGGTATTTGCATGGTACTCTGTTCATTTAAATTTTAATAGCATATTGTAAATACTATCGTTAATATTTAACTTGGTATTAATATTAATGACCTACTGCTTTCAAAAACTGCTGCACCAAAACCACTCCAGCAGTAGCCCCTTAACAATTCTATCACTTTAGAAGAGGGAATGCTGTGAGGGCTTCAAACACATAACAGCGACCCTCACTTTCAACCTGAATTATGAGTTTCTATATGCAAAGTACACTGTGTGTGGTGGAAAACCAGCAAGTCAACATTTTTTGTGCTTTAAAGATTTGTCAATAAGAATCACTAATATTAATGCACTATTAGAAACTGCAAATATTGGTAATTATTTTACAAAAGGACTAAGCATTTTGTTTCAGGATGCTGTGATGATTGTTCTTAGCTGAGCCTGGATCTTTAAAATGATGAGATGTTCTATATTCCTCATGACAAGGTTGCTAAGTTTGGTGATATAATGGTGTTCCATGAACAATTCCTGTTATACATTAGGCTATATTAATTCCTCTGTGTATTTCTGACATGCCTAGGATATGCCTACGTGGAGAACTTAATCTCTTCTGAACTCCAAAGAGGCTATTCAAGTGCCTTGCATCCACACAAAAAGGTCTCTAGTTTGGTTTAAGGTCTTTAGTGCCCCCTCTCATGTTCCCTGCTAAATTCATCCTTGGAGACCCAGCCAAGCAGCGAGGTAAACCGCTTTTAAACATGTACTAATAAAAGTTTTCCTGCTGTGAGCCTTATCTAGCAGTCTTCTGAAGTCACTGGGAGCTATATCAGAAGCTTTAATGAGAAGAGGCTTCATATATTCTGTATTGTCAAGTTCACTTTCATTGGCATGGGATTTTGCTAAAGCCAACCATTGAAAATCCCTGAGAGAAATGACAAACAAAATTGCTTTCAGATTTACTTTGCAGAGTTAAGTCAGAGACCTCTGGTGTTGTGATACATCAGTTCCTTTTTAGCACACCAAAGAGAAATTTTTCTAGACTTTATAGTACATTATAAACATTGTTAAGACAGATTCAGCTGAAAATAAGTATCTACAAGATATTCAGAGTTACAAGAAGAAAGTTACAAAGAGGAATGAGGCCTTGACTATAAGAGAAGACACAAACATGAATCCATATGAAATGCGGTAGTATGGTCACGTGAGACACTTACAAGACCTTATAAAGCAGGAAATGGGTAATTATTTTTCCATTAAGCAGTTGGAAACATATTTTCCATCAATTTTTCCCTCTCAGCTAAAGCATACACTTAAAAATCATTATAAGCAAGAAATTAGCAGTTGGGATCCTATCCAAAGCATGGTTAAACTAACAGTAACAATGAAGATATTTGCAAAATTTAAGAAAATTAATATTTGCATTTAAGATAATATAGGCATTTATAAGTTTTCAAAAATATTCTATCTAAATCTAAAAAATGTAAAAACAGTGCTTTTCAGTTAAACAGTTACCTTCACGCAGTTGTCTTCAAGGGTTCAGGAAAAAAAGCAGTACTACGGAAGGCTGTGCTTTATTGCGTTTGAGGTCACGAGCTTAATTTGCTCAGTCCCTGCTGCTTCTTGTCAGTTCATTTGGGATAACGCATGACGTTCTGAAATCTATTCACAGGTGAGAACATGACACTGAAAAGCACAACATTTAGCAAAACTTATAACAGGGCGTTATCCGACTCTTTGCGGGGGCACAGGCTGCCCTCAGCCGGTGAGGCGTCCCAGGGAGGGAGTCGAAGGCTGTCTCGCTCCCGCGCTCTGCACGCAGCGTCACACGGAGTTGAGCTCAGAGACTGCCACGCAGAAGCTTTCCTTCCAGATTAGCCCAGGTCGCAGTGTTTGTCCCTTCTAGATACTGGCATAATTTTAGCTTTCTTTCTGTAGGGTGACATGCCTTCCTAACATTCGGCAGTAATGATCCAGGAAACTCCTCAGCAGCTTTGAAGTTGTAGGATATAAATTACCTTAACCCATGTATTTTAATACATTCTCCTTGTCCACTCTTTGAAGCTCCTGTTCCTTGCAGCAGGGAAAGAAATTCCCACAAGAAACAGATCGCCAGCTCTTCCCAAGCAGCTGGTTGATTCCTTTCCTTATAAATGGTGTGCGTCAGTATGCTTCACATGGAAGGAATAGTCAACTGTTAAAAAATGAAACAGCAAGCAAACAGATGAAGCTGTAACATTCACTGTTTGTTTCTCACTTTAGGAAGAACAGAAAGTCTTTATTGTCAGGCATGCACGACTTTAGTTATTTATCAAGCCAATTGAGAAATGCTGAAAGTACTCCTAAGAAATGTCTATATGGTGGATCTCTGCTAAGGAGCTCCTGAGGAGGACTAATTAGAAAGGAAGAATTGCATTTTGCAAATCCAGGTCTGATTATTTCTTTAATTTTGTTAGATATGGGGATGGAACTGATGCTTTTTGAGTTATTTCATGGAATACGAGAGAGAGAGACCTCGCTCTCCAAGAACCCGGATCTTTTGTAAGCTAGCAAGGGCTTACCTGTTTATGTAAGATATGAAATCCCCAGGACAACTCTTCAGGGGAATAAGTTGCTTTTCAGATTGGGAGGGATATCAGAATCTGGTCTACATGAATCAGAAACTAAAATGTTTGCTATTCATGAACTCTGCAAAATTTCTGTACTTCAAACAACTTCAAAGGAATGTACGAATTAGTTTTTCTTATTGTTCCTCAAGAAAAGCTGTTGGATCCTGCTGATTTCTCTCCAAAGTTCAAACTGATGAATCTTTTGAAGGTATAGACAGTGTTACACATTTGTCACATATTGATACATATTTCCAAAATTCCTATATTCCTCTAGTCATTTCCTAAATTAGCTTCCTTTGAAGAATCTATTAGTATTAGCTTGAAAAGCTGCACCTAAAATCATAAAAGAGTTTTCTAACATGACATCCTAATTATCTGGAGGTTAACTACTCTCTAGATGGAGGTCATTCTCTAGATGATCCACGGCTTTAATCTTCATGAAACAATGAAAAGAGATTGAGGAAGGATAATCTTGGCACCCACTTTATACAGCAAATGTAAAGTATTCATGTCTGAAATAAAAATAGTTAAGATTAAGAATGAGGTATCTCTGTCCCTTGTTATTAGCATGAAAAGAGTTTTTCTAAAGTAAAGATTAGATTGTGGTATAAATTGATTATATCAGATATATGGTTGTTAGAATCTTGTACTAAACATCTTTTTACCATAATTCAACTATATAGACTAGAAGTACAATTTCCAAGGATTTTTCTAATGTATAATATTTTATACTTTACATGAAGTATCAATATTTATATACACTGATGGAACAACAACGTGACTTGGTTTTCTAAATAAAGATGGCACATATCACTTTGACAGACACAGCTGAGACAGCTGAGTTTATGTTTCTAAAAAAGTATTCATTTTGTACTTTTTTATAGAATACTGACAAGAGAATTGCTAATGAAGACAAAAATGATAAGGGTGGGATGTGTAACAGACAGGTGGTTCTGTAGAAATTAGAAAAAGATATAAAGCACTGTTTTACTTTCCAGTACTATGCTGAACAGCCAGTGTTACTATTTTCCAAAGAAACGAGAGGCAAAGTGTGCTGTAACCAAATATTTTTTTTTTATTTCTTCAAGTTGAAAATCTTATCACAGAATTTTCTAATTTGCAGATTGTAATGGGAATACAGACCTGACCTGATAAATGACTTTAAAAAGTATTGCAAATACTTTTGATATAACTATTAAAGCTATCTCCTTGGTTCCTTGATGAAGCTATTACTGTCAATCACTACATTTTGATGATTTTATTTTGATAAAGGCTTATTTTTAAAAACCAAAGATATACATATTTTCAAATTTTGACCTTGATTTGTGTTGCTGTAATTTAATCTGTTAAAAATATTGCAGAAATATAGTGGAGAATTACATGGTGGTTTCTTCACTCCTACGGATCTAACATTTTGTCGCAGTGTGTAATTAAGAATAAGAATTTTCTCTGTCAAGGATCAGTTACCTGTTTTGTGCTACTATAAATCCAGACAGCTTAAGATTTTCATTGGGTTCTATTGGATTCATAATAAACAGCAATGAAATTGCAATCTTTCTTGTTGTCACCAGTGAGAACTTCAACAGAACATCAAATTAAAAGAAGAAATCTTGCTTAGATTCCTAAAGTAATGTGTAGATAAAAATAATGACCTTTCTGATACTACATCAGGTTCCATGTCATGTTGGATTACCTCACCCAGGCTGTTAAAGACTGCATGAATCAGGCATGATTCAAACAACTTGACATTCTGTGATACGACTTGACACTGTCACCATACCCTAATGAGTCATGTAAGTCATTAGAAAATAGACTTGCATAGTTCCAGAAGATTGTAACTATTTATTTTACATGCATATGTTTGTCTTGCAGATTTCAAAGGACACATAAACAAGTTGAAAATCTGAATGAACACACCAATTCATCTTATTTGAATTGATTCTATATATTAAATTATAAACATGACAACATCAACAGCCTCTAGTCAGCAGCAACGGGAAAAGATTCTGTATTCTGTCCTAATTCACTATTAAATTATAATTTCAAATGTTCCTGTGTGACTTCCATGCTTAAATTAATAAAACTTTAGTTCCCACTTCTCTTAAATACTCTTGAAATTTTATCCATTGTCTTCAAATAGCAACCTTTTTTTTTTTTTTGACAAGATGAGAATATTTTTTTTCTCTAGTATTTATCTCAAAGGGCAATAAACCAAACATATGAATAATTTAAAATAAGTTTCTTTTAGTTGATCTACTCCGGTTGAATTACAACTCAGGAATTGCAGGGTGACGTCTATCACTTCTTCTGCTTCGCATCAGAAGAGATAATGTGAATAACAATTCTGGTCCTAACATCTGTGGGAGAAACCTTGTCTCCAGCCAAAGCGGTGCAAGTGTTGTCGTTCAGGCAGGCAAGGGTTGCAGCCTGTCAACCTACGAACTCGGCCAAGACTGCATTTCATTTAGCACGTTGCCATCTTCTTTACGGAGCAAGCAATTCTTTGCTAGTCTGAATGTGTGCAGACTGATTACAAAATTGAGTGACCAGCAGAAAAATAAACCAGCATTGCCCACACCTTGGTTCTGTGGATATAAATACTTACAGCACATGTAAAGCACTGCAGAGCTGGAACTTTTGTTTTTTTCCTGAGCAAGGTTTCCATCTGTGTCACGCACTCTGCACGCATATTTTGAAACTAGATCTTTCCCTCTGTTGCCTCACCATTGAGGACTTCTTTCAGGAACATTGCATTACTAGAAATAAAGGGGTTTTTAGCTCAGCTTTTTTGTTTGTCATTCTAGAAACATATCCAAACAGACAGAACAGCTGCTTTATTCTGTAGCAATTTAATGCCTTTTAAATGCATTAAATGCTCTCTAAAATGTAGGGATAATGCCACGTGTGTGTGTGTGTGTATTATTGTAACAAAAAAAGCTATTTCATTTATAATTAATCGTCACATTTATTAGCACATCAGCTATTTATTATGGGCACTTACTTATTTCCATACCTTTTTAATAACAACCCCCACCAACATTTAGTGTGTTTTCTCCGAAAATATATTTAGATGTTAATTCAAGTATTCCCTTAATTTTCAGAAGAAAAGATCCCCAGCTCTGATGTTATCTTCACATATTTAACAAGAATTCACACTTTTTAAGAAACTTGTTGTCACAACAATTTCATTTTTCCAAGCTGTGTAATGGTGATTAAGATTTCATTAACTACCTCAGGTACTAATGCCTTGCTCTGTGTGTGAACTTCCTTTACAGGTGAATAGATTTGGAACCATACTATTTTGCAGGTCTACAAGTTGAAGCCCAAACAACTTTTTTTCTCTCTGAATGCCATTACTGACGTGTTAGGGGTGGACTTGTTTTTTACTGGGGTCCTTCACTTCTCCACCGCACACCCCATTAGTTTGAACCTTAGCTCCAGTTTGGAGCAATGCTTTTCCTGGAAGAGCTGAGGTGTGATCTCAAGCACTATTTGTGCCTATACTTATGCATAGCCCGCATGTATTAGACAATAAGTTAAGTAATTCAAGGCACGGTACCTCTAGATTAGAGACAGAAACTGGCACTTACTGGCAAACGGCCTGGTGGTCCAAGCAGCATAAGAGGTTTTGGGAGGGAGGGAGGCTGTGATACAGCTCCATCTGCTGCCAAACACTGCTGTTCAGTCCTGGTTTCCATAATAGACCCTTGAAACATTGAGCTGTCTGTGCATCTGCCTCCGTGTCCGAGCCATTGAAGCAGCTGAGGAAAAGGGTGAAAGGGTCCCTATTTGTAGCTGTTTGTCCCTTCCTTCCCAAAAGACAAGTAGATAATGGTTGATGAAGTCATCTTTGGCTGAATCCTGAATTCTAACTCCAATATATGGTTTTGACATGGGTATTCATGTTCATGTTGGTGACTGGTTGAGAAACCACAGGAAACGTGGTGTCGGAATAGGGACTGACACTTCTCAGGTAGTGGGTAGCCCTTGAAAGACGAGAGATGTGTTGTGACCAGGATAGACAACATAAGGCAGGGAATACTTTGGGAAGTTCATCATCTGTCTGGGTCCTACATTAGTCACACAGAAAGGGAACAAGTGTTATTTACAGGAAATGGGCTCGTGCCTTCTTGGTCCAGTGGTCACCCTCCAGGTCTGTAGTGGACATCTGCTTCCCAGAGTTAATATTCAAGTAATGCCTAGAGACACAGCCTGGAATTAAAAGTCTCATTAGTAAAGAAATCTACAGGCAATAGTAAAAGCCTATCCCTGCAACAAATGCTTGTAATCTAAACCAAGTCAGTCAAAAGGAAAATGGAAAGAAAAAGAAGTTAAATCACTTGCCCAGGACCATAAAGCAGGTTAATGGAAAAGCTGAGAATAGCACCCGGTTCTCTTGAGGGCTGAACATGTGCCCCCCATTAGTCATCGAGCCATATTGCAGCATCTCCTCATGGTTCTTGTTGGGATGCATGTGCCAGAAAAAAAACAGTCCTTGATCTTTCCTGAGTGCAGGGAGACTTGATAAACTTCACCTTTGCCCAGAGAAAAGGAAATAAAGGGTCGTCTTTCAGCATCCTTTATTTATGATTTCTCCCTATTTTTAGACACTGATAAAAAGCCTAAACGTGTAAATATATATACTTATCAAACTACCACTTTGTTTCTTACCTGTATTTCAGTAGCAATCTTCCTCAGAGTGAGATTTCTGAACACGCTTTAGAAATACTTTATGCAGAGATATGGCTTTTCAGCGATTTAAGTCATTAAGAGAAAGCTCTCAACATCCTTTTGAAATGCTTGCAGCCTTACGTGAGAGATAGGTGCTCTGTGCTGTAGTTGATGCTTCATGTTATTATGTTTTTACTTATGCCTGGGTTTATTTACCTTTAATTGTGTTATGAAGTTGACAATCACAGTGAAAACTTTGCCTTGTCATAGAATGAACAAAAATATTCCCACTATTTTTTTTTCTTGTCTGTACTACACTAAAACTCAGGCCTTCTCTCTTAACATGAGTTAGGAGGGTTCAGAAAAGCCCACTCCTCGAAGCAGACGTGGGTGTATTGGTAAGAGCCCTAACAGGCATTCAGGCACATGGTCAGAATAAGTCTCTTGCCAGCTGGTTTTGCTCCTGGTGATGTAATAGCATCAAAAGCGGTGTTTTGTGAGGAGAAGCTCTGTCTTCATTGCAGTGATGTCTTCACATGCCTATGTGAGTATGCTGGTGAAACAGTGTAGCTTTACCATCAAACCTTCTCTAAGTTGAAAAGGTTCCTACTTCTGCTCTGTACTTGATCCATCAACGACATTGAGGCTTCAGTGTAGCAACAGCACTGAGCAGAGTCACATTGTAGGCAATACGTTTTTCAGAAAATTTCCTCCAACAAGCCTTGCACCAATTTCCTGTTCACTAATAAGGAATGGTGAGTGGTAAAGCATAATTTTCCTTAGCTTTTATTTTTCATGGTGAGTTCGAATTCTGGGTTGGAAAAGGCATTTTTCAACTAGACTAGTTTTCATATGAAAATTCTGATTTCTTAATTGAATATTTTCGTATGAATAGGTTTTGAAAAAATTTAAAAAAAACTTACCTTTTTAGAAAAGTCTTGAGTCTTCTGTATTGATATGTTGGGGCTTAAAAATGCACTTAAGACACACTGTCAAAATCTTAGCATGAATTTTTAAATGTGAAATGGTTAACCTTGTCAAAAGGAGGTATAGCTAAAACTAACCATATTCAGGATTTCCAGTTAGCTTCATTCCTTTCCTCCAAATGCCTGTGAGTTATCTTAATTGCACAGTAAGAAGATTTTCAAAACTTTGAAATATTTTAAACCTGGAGCTTGAAAAACTTTGATACTTAGTTCTATCCTACTTCTTGCTGCTCTCCTGAAAGACGGAATGTTTGAGAGAGAAGCTGACAATCCCACATCATCACACATTTTCCTATGTCTTAATTAAAGAATAGTGAGTCCAGTGTTATGGAGGTTCAGCTTCAGCAACCTGCCTGTTTATTATGAAACTGCTGTAGAAACCTGGGGGAAAATCCTGTGCATCTCCCATAAAAGACAGAGTGGCAATGCAAGAAGTTACCTGTAATGAATTTATAACGGCAATATTATTTTTGCTGGTAATGATACCAATGCATATAAGAATACTTAGAGCACATATTCTTAAATCTAAATAAAAAAACCATGTGTGTAGAAAGGAGATTATCTCCTACTTCTGTTGAATGTCTAAATCTTTTTTTTTTCCTACAGCAGACATTTTGGGCTAAACTGTAGCTCAGACTATAAGGGAAAAATAAGGCAAGTTATTCTGGCAGTACGAATAACTTGTTCCTTGAAAGAAATTCTTCAGGGGAAGCATCCTTGGCACTGAACACATTAATAGCTCTGACAGTTACCAGAGAGCAATTGGAAAAATCCACAGGCAGCATGTTACTTACTCTTACTAATAGCTGCACTGGTGACCATTTTTATCGAGTATTAGACTGAATGAGGAGTCTGGGGACCCCAGACTCAGGGTATTTGCAGTTTCAGATTAGTCAGGACTGCACAGTGTGACACAGAAAGGTAAATCCAAGAAACAGAAAAGACGGCTTCTCTAGAGTTGCCAGCACACTTGCTCATAGATTCTTTACTTTTCTTTTTATTATTATTCTTTAGCTTAGTGCTGTGTTTCCATGGGACAACGTCACTCCTGTCTCGGATGAAACCTGCCATTCAGCTTGCTCAGCTTCAGCTCAGAGCCCTTCCATTGCTATACAGACATGCGCATCCTTTTTCCCATCCCTTTCAGAAAATGAGATTACAGTCTCAATCCAAGACACATATCAGCTGAGAAAACTGTAGAGAGCAGAAAAAAAAAAGGTTCAGGTGATGCACATAAGGCTTAGGAGGCTGTGGATCGCCTAAATGAATCCTCTGGGCTGTTGGTTCCAGCATTACTACTGACGACTGCAGGGAACTCATGCTTTTCCCAAGTTCCTGAGTGCTAAATAACTACTAAACTCCGTATGAGAATTCAATTCAAAATCCAGGCCAAAGGCTTTCCTAAGCAAAGTGGCAAACGGGTTTGATGCACCGAGGGCTCACCGCTGACTTCACCCAAGGCGAACCGCACAGTGACGTGGCTGTCCTGGGGTTGGCCACTTTCTCTTCCTCGGGCTGGGAGACTAATGAGGATTGCACCAGTGCACCGACACTGGTGGGAGCAGTCACTGCGAAGCGTTCAAAATCAGGCCTCCAGTTCCGTACCAAGTGTAATGACGCTCTGCTACCATGCCACAGTGATAAATTTTTAGAAGCAGCTTATTTTCTGTAGCAATTTTATCTCAGGGATGTCTAACGCATGGTATATTGCAGCACTTAACAGATACTTGTTCTGAGGTCTTCCTGCATTTCTCATCCTGCTTCCTTCCCTTTTTGTAACGTTGTGTAATTTCAGCTTTGGTAAGTGCCTCACTGACTGCGGGCCGCTTACAGCTTCAGCTTTTTCTTTGGTAGCGCTAATATGAATATTTAAAGTCAGGGTTCTATCACCAGAATCTTTTTAAAGCACATCCACTTCTCTTGATTTCCTTGAGATGGGACTCCTTACACTAGAGTAGAACAGGGGTAGGGTGCATATACTTATATTTTACAGAATTTGTTTTCTAACTCAAACTTAAATCTTTTGTCTGGAACTCAGCGTGTTCTAGCTACACAATGCACCATCAGAACTGCCTGGGACGTTGACCTGGTGCTCTGCAAGACCTGGACCTTTAAGAGGAGCAGGGATGGGACTTAGCCATGCCCCAGGTGTGCTGGGGGTGTTTTCATTATAGAGGGGAATTACATCAGCTGCTTTCAGATTCTCTGCTTTGGAGGGGTAGTGTGGACATCTAGATGGAGTTAAGCTTGGTGGACATGAAGTTGTAGTGTGCGTGGTGGTTAGCAACTAACCTGGTGAGTACAAATCAGTAGAGATGCAGAAGTGAAAGTCTGGTGTATTGTTTGGAGTAAGGCTTTAAAAGGAATGCTCAGTATTATGAGGTTTTGAGACCGAGGGCAAGAAAAGGTAACTGAGGAAGTCATATGTGCTAATATGGGGCTGGATGGGTCTTTCTGAAAGAATTATTCCCTGAATGATAAGGCTGTGTTGGCTAAGTTCACATATTCTCTCCAGAAGATCAACTGAAAAAAAATAGGGAGAGTTCTTCACACAGTTGTATGTGATAAATTTTTTCCTTATGTTTTTTTCCTTTGAATTATTGCCTTAGGCTGTATCTAGCTAGGTATTTTCCAAGAGTGACCTTCAGCAAAAGACACTGAGGTTGTGTGGTCACAACCCTTATCCTCTGTACAAGTAAAATGTGAATCCTATCGTGCATTTCGTTTGAACTTAAATATTGTGCAGGTAATGGTGTTTGACAAATAACAGTGTAAACTGGAACTCCTGTTATAGTGACTTTCGATCCTTCTAACTCTACGCAGTTTATATGAAGCAAGTAGAGAGCCAATTCCTAATTTCACAGATGGAGAGACTTAGACGCAGAGAGACACAAATGAGCACTTTTTATTTAGAGCAGTGGGAGTTGCGTATATGCCTAAATGGCTTTTTTTCATGGTTGTGGTAAACCTACCGGTAACTTTAAAGAGTCAGGTGCTGAATTGTTTCTTATTTGGACTGATCTTACCGTGATGTTACGAGGTTAAGTTTCTTAATCAGGGCCGCAGCAGATTTCTGTTGACAAAAGTGAGAGTAAAAGCAGTCTGTGACACTGATTAATAATTTGTGTTTCTTACAAACTGCCGGTATTCTATATTGAATACTTGACAAAAGGCATAAAGGTGTTACCTCTTGAAAGAGCATTCCAATACACAGGAGCATGTGTTCCATAGCATAATATCCTGAGCCAGTTTTCATTCCCCACCTCAGAGCTGTTTCGGTCTAGTGCCTGAGTACCCAAAGCAAGTTTTCCTCCTTCATATTTATCCTCTGCTTACCCTGGAGGGTATGACTGAATTAGTGACAGAATTATGCTATTTCCTTGTGTCCTCTGGGGACCGAACTATCAACAAGACAGTGCTTTGAGAAATCTCTACAGCTATGAGTCAGAGATGACCTTTTCGAAGACAGGCTGAAGGCTTCAGCAGGGGAGTGAAGTTGACCTTGAATTGTGAACTAAACTTTTTCACTTTGATCTCTTGTGACACTTATCACTAAGATGTGGCTTTATTCGTGACGTGCTGTGACAACAGGGTTTCATGCAATTTTTAAGCAAATATGATACATACACTTCATTAGTCTTGGTTTCATCCTATAATAAAACTCCTATGAAGGATATGTACAGATAGTTAATTGTTTCCTGTCCCTACTGAGCCAAAATCTTGAGCTTTCCGGGCAAGCTTGATGTGTTTAAGGAAAAAAATATGGTAACAAACAATATAAACAAGCAGAGCTCATCTTTATAAGCTGTTGTGTTTGATCTTCCTTGTTCTGTATGTGAAGAGATGCACTTGGCATGCAGTGGGGGTGGCTGCCACGAAGAAGCTTTTTAAAGTTCCCTTATTTTTAGGGCTGACTCCAGCTCATGATCCATATGGAAAGTTCAGCATAAGATTGTAAAATCTGTCGCTAATGTGGGCTGCAAGATGAACTGATGTTATGGGAGGGCCTCTTCACAGCCTTTCACCACTAGCAGTTTAGAGTTAGAAGGAAATTCACTGCATGTGTACACGATGTGAAAAAGTAGAGACCTGCTTTTTATTGCTTGGCATGATACATAGTCTTAGTCGTGGTGGACTAGTCAGTGTTAGGTTTACGGTTGGATTTAATGATCTTAAAGGCCTTTTCCAACCTAAATGATTTTATGATTCCATGATATAAGAAGGGCCTTGGGCAGCAATGCACTTCAAACACATACTGTGACTGCAGTAAATGTTGGAATTTCCTAAGCAGAGGAATATTTCAAATAAGATAATTATGATTTTCCTGATAGGAACAAAAGAGATACGTAACCTCTATTTTTGATGAACTATTTCCTCAAGGAAAGAATACCAATATTTATCCTTATTTTTTCAGAAGCTGCAGAAGCAGGACTTAAATATGCTAGGGGCTGGAGAAGAAACCGTTTTGCAGTCTGCAGCACGCTTTGCTCTTTCTATGAAGTTCAGGAGCTAAACTGTGTATCCCCGAGGAGCCATTAAATAATGTTTCCCTGCTCATTATTACTGCTATTATTGAGTAGAATGCCTGTGATGCATTTTTTTTTTTTAATGTCCCATTTGTGAATAACTCTTTTAATTAGATAGGTACATTATTCTATACCTATAAACCCCAAGTTGTGGTTTATATGTGGTTTATATGTGTGCACACAAAGGTGTTGCACAATGCATCGCCACATAAAAGACTACTCAGCTGGAATGCTGTGCTCCATCTGGTCATCTCACTTCAACAAAGGGTTGAATCAATTGGAAATAGTCCAGATAAGAGGAGCAAGAATGGCCCAAAGTGGTTTTCTTGATGTTTTTTTTTTTTTTAAAAAAAAAAGCAAGCCACACAAAAAACCCCCAAA
>VFFE01007212.1:945177-1177417 GCA_008921705.1 Burhinus oedicnemus | reverse complement strand
ACCCCCCCAACCCCAAAAAAAAAAAGCAACCCAACCCCAAAACAGCCAACAAACCACAAAACACCAGCTCTTGCTGTAGGAGGACAGGTTGAACAAATTTGTGATATTTTTAATTTATAGAACAGAAAAAACATCTATTTTTAAATACACAGAAAGCTGTTACAAAGCAAAAAGAAAGGTCTGTTTCTTGATTCCTGATGGGTATGACAAGAAGCAGTGGGCTTAAATTCCAGCATGAAGAATTCAGATTAGATAACAGAAGTGTTTCCAGTCAGGAAAAAAGTCATTGCCTGGGAAGGCTGTGAATTTGCTATCACTTGAAAGAAAGAGCAATTTATTTTACATTGGGGCAGGTTGATAATCTTAGTGATGCCTTGAGCCCCCTTTCAGTCTGATTATGCAACACAGAATCATGAATCTATGTCAACAGAGGTCTGGTGTACCTAGCAAACGTAAACTCCATGAGCATAATTTTATATGTTTTTGTGTTTGGACTGTGACCCACATTGTAGAGAAATGCCTGAGCTTTGTCCCACTTCACATCAGGCATCTTTCATAACCAAAAACTGCAATGAATAGAGACTGCCTCCCCCCCCAAACCAAACCAAACCACACCACCCTTCTTGTAATTTACCAGTACCCGAGGTACCCAATTGTCATTCAATGTGTATAAATGAGTAAATCATAGACCTTTGTCGGTAATACACTTTCTTATCTGTGGAAGATGTATTTTAAGTCTGATTCTCAAGACTATTCTTTTCCTTGGGTCTTACTGCTACTATAAAGTCTCTTCTTGCATATTTTGGGAGTCAATGAATTATTAAGCAAAGCTACTCTTTTGCTGAAATTTACTGGTGTTGAAAATTAAGGGTTTATTCCCTTAATTTGTCTACTCCAGTTACTGTCTTCAAGAGTTTCAATGCAACACCTTGAACACAATGCCAAAAATTAACTTCCTGAAGCACTTAGTGGAGTAACCAAAAGTTGAATTCATACATTTTTATCCGCAAACATTAAACGTTAATACTGTATCCTGCTTATCAGAAGCACTGGCAAGAATTTAGTAAGTTAATACTAGGCACTACACTATAAAAGCAGTTTTGTAAAGATTTTTTTTTTTAATATTAGTAGAAGGAGGAATTTAAGATGAGTTATTTATTCAAGCATTGAAGAAGATATTTCCAATTTTGCTTGTCTAGAATACTACCTTATTGACTTTATATCCAGAGATGAAAAAGAATATGGTCATTGAAAAGAATGAACTTCATATTTTCAGAGGTCTTTATGAAAGAAAATGTAGCCTCTGGCCATGACACTTCTTAGGAAAGGGTCATATTCTTCACCCTCTTGCTATATCTGCCATTTTCTGTCCTGAAGCTGTCATTAATGATTATCAAAAGGTGGAGGAGACCAATAGTAAAGTTCTATCCTCATGGGAAATAAGTTTTTCTAGAACTGATGCATTAGAGCCTAAGAAGTGTTTTGTAAAGATATTTCTATACTACAATAGCTGTTTTTCATATTTGGTTTCATATATGACAACATAAACAATCCAGGTTTTATTTGATTTTCAAAGTTTCCCAAAAAACCAGACAGGGAATAAACAGGGAAGTAGAATGCAAATTATCAGCAGCTTGTGAAGTAATGGTAAGACAACTGAACAACAACTTCTTTTTATTATGCTTCCTAGTGTGGAATGACAATACTATAATTTTTATACCAGATTTCACTCATATATTTATATAATGTTGATTAGGATAGTGCCAGCTTTATTTTGTTAATATTGCATTTATTAAAACCTTTGGTTTATTGAAGCGTTCGCATAAAACCTTCATTTGCTAGTAAGACAGAAATGCTAGTCAAAAGAATATAAGATGCATGGTGTTAAACCAAAAAGGCATGAAATCTGCTCATTGGAGATTTGCTGTTTCTGCTTGGTGGACAATTCCTTCGTTCTCCAGAGAAACTGGTCATCCAAACTGACATAGCAATTTTCTAACTGGCTAACTGAGGACACCTTACATTTCTGAGGACAGCATGACATTTTGATACTCATTAGTTTAAAAAGTCATCTGGAAAGAAATCGCCTAACATTTGGCACTTACAAACATTTGAGTGTTATTGCCAGTGAATACTTCTTGATTAGTTTTTATTTCTTTTTCACTCTTGTTTAATTAATATGTAATCATGGCATTATGAAGAATTTTTCTATAAATGTATGCCACAAGTAATAAATGAGGATCACCTTAGTTCTTCCATGTGTTGTTTAAAAGGAGGTTTGGATCTGGATAAAATAGCACAGCTCACTTAGGAGTTGTCCTTATAGTGCTCGGGACTTCTCAGTACACTGTTTCAGTATCTCTTGGAGTGGGAGTAAAGAGCATCTCTACCTCCTTCTCCTCCTACATCAGAGATCAGAACTTGTCCCAGTACATGTTTGCTTGCTTGTTTTTATTGGATATATGATTTATTTGAACTCTCTATGATCAAGATGTTTTCGTTGGGTTCCCCCCCCCCTTATTGCTTGTTTTATGGGCGATCTTCAGTAGTAGAAGAGAAATGTGCTCACAGCGTTTTGACTTGGACTAGGATGAGCGATGTGATGAGGAGGATAGCTGTTTCCTAAGGAGTGGATAGTAAATGATACTTTACGTACCAAATCACAGGGTTATCCCCTGGAGTATTCTTGGATGGAGGCTGGATTGAGGCTTTCCAGAGAGAAGGTTCAGATTCCAAACCTTCCGAAAGCTGAGTGGATACTTTAATAAATGTCACACCAGGTGTGTGCATCTGTGTGCTGGAGAGGCTCTCAAGGAGGATACGGTCAGCAGTAGCACAGTCCCTCCTTTTGTAACAGCCCTCTCTAGCTCCTGCCTTGCTACAATAGGCTTTTCTATGTGTGTTCTCTACTGTTCCTTTCTTCTGATGATTTCTCTCTCCATTTTTGTGTCAGGTTAGTGAGCCTTCTAGCTTTGACCTATTTACGCTGCAATGGGTCTTAAGGGCCTGGTATTGACATCCTTTGTAATAGTCTACAAATAGAAAACAAAATCCCCGTGTTAAAAATGCAGATTGTGCTAGCAGCTTCTCAAAAACATGTCTATTTTCTGCTACGCAGTTTCTTCTCAAAAGCTGTAAGCTTTCCTGTGATAATATGAGGCAGCAGAGAGAGAGTATAAGAGGCAAAGAAACTGAAATTCTGTTCCCGAAGTTTGCCATTGACCTGTTCTGGGTAGTGGGTCTTCCGGTCTTGCTATGCATCACCTGTTTGCTTTGAGTATTTAGATTGTAAGAAATCATGAGTACTGTCATACGTATAAAATGCTTGATGGAAGAGAGTCTTCCAAGTAGCACTGTAACCCAGAGAATCCTCAAAATATGTAATATGTAAAGATTTTGTATTTTATTGTGAGATGTCACCGTTTCAGACTAGGCAAATGCTAGTCATTTTGATTCTTTGGAGGGATTTTCTTTATGCTTGTGTACTTCTGCAGATAAATCACATAGCCACACACCTCTATATGCATGTGTACATGAGCACCTATAAACAGACACAGAAAGGTCCATTCAATTCAGCTAGGACTGAGGTACACGGTTTTTACTTTTGTGTGTTTTTAATGTGTATACTTCTAAGTTATTAACTCCTGATAGCACCTGGGGTGGTGAAAACATGAAAGAAGGCTTATTTCTGCAAACTGTCTCACTGCACATTATCAATGCTCAGAAGCAGAGAAACAGGCTAGCTGGCTGATTCTCTCATTAATTTAGATGCAGGGTTTGTTTAGCCAGCTGACAAAACAAACTTAATGTTTATGATATGTTGACCTAGCTCCATGTAGGAAAATAACAAGACTCTGAATGAAGAAAAAGATTAAATTTTTTTTAAAGATCTTTAATGATCTTACATTAGTTTCTAAGCCATGCTTTCTGGCTTTTTTTCCCCCACAACATGGTGTATGGTGTATTATCACAGTAGTTCAGTATGCCCCTCAAGGCAAAACATGATTTGTTTTGTTTGAAATTTTACAGCTGACTGTGTTCGGTTTATTAGCACAATATTCCTTTAAGAAATCCATAATAAAACCATAAGCCTGAAATAATTTTGCAATTACAGTTTAAAGCTCTAGGGCTAACCTATATGTTAAGCTCAGAGTCAAAAATAGCTTTCAGTGATGTGCGTTGGTATCCTGGCTCTGGCTGGGGAGGCTGCTTTTACATCTTTGGAGGACCTTCAGGTTATTTCAAATTATAAAGGTATGAAACAGTCAGTATGAGGAAATGCAGTTCTCAGAAATGATCCATAATCTGCCCATACCTCAGGCTTTTTACAAAAATACTCTCCTTTATCAAATTTTCAGGTGAAAAGGTAAATATATAAATGAAATGCACTATCATATGGAACATCTGTATGAATATAAAGGATCTTAAATAATCAGTCAACCTGAACTGATGCTGTCCACATAAACCTAATTGGTTCCGGTTCCTTTGTAGGGATCACTTAGTACATAGTTATAATGATATCACCTATAAAATGTTTTCCAGAAGACTTCCTCGTCATATGGTGTTCACTGAAAGAACAGCCATTCCACTTTATGTCCTCATCAAATGCATGTCCCTTGCCTCTTTTACTGCATAATGCATAAATCCTACACCCTCATAAGTGTTTCAACAGCTCACATAACTGATATCAGGGGTAGCCATGAATGTGTCTTCATAATGATCCCAAATCCTTCTTCACAGAAGTTTTCAGTCACACAGATGTCAGAAGAGATCTGTCCTTTTGTGTATCACTTTGAAAAGACTACTTTCCCAAATACGGTGCTGATTTCTAGCCCCAGATTTCTCTAGAGCACAATCTCATTATCTTTTTAAGTCAAGTCAAAAATTTTCAGTGCTTCTGCAGATTGGGCATCCCTAGTTACCTAAAGCTGGAAAACCAGCTGTGAGGAGTACAGAATCTATTGACAGCTGTGAGTGGTTTAGTTTAAATTATCTGTCCAGGATCTTGTATGTAGGATAGGGTTTAGCAGTGTGCAGCTGTCCAGGTCGTAGGACTGTGCAAATTCTGCAATAAATGAGACAAGAATACTTCAAACATCAGACTTCATCACTTCACGCATTAATTCTCAGGGCACTGTTTACATCTTTTACTGAAACAGCCCTGGAGTGGATGTGTTTAGAGCTAGAATAACCACTTACATGGAATCTTGCCCATTCTCACCTCTACATTCCTTTGCTTCCAGGATACTAAATTTAAAATGCTCTGTGATACCAAAGAGTCAAATACCACAAGTGATATATTCATCGTTTCTTGGAGGTTCTTAGTTTTACTTCCTTTTACAAATACATTTTTATTATGTGTAAAAAAAAAAAAAAAAAAGTCTATTGAGAATAAGAATGATAGTTGTGAATAAGGTCAAGACTTTTAGACTTCATTCTAACTTTAAGATTTAAGACAACACTTCCTTAATACTTCAGCAAAATGTATGTTCTGAAATGCATGGACTACAAATTTGTTTACTAGTAGGTTTATTGTACCTGTATATTGCTTCCTGCTTATAAAAATACTCCTGAGATAAGCTGCTTATATTAAAATATATTGAGATCACTCTAAAGAAAGTTGAAATATCAGAAGGGTAAATATTATCAGCAGTGATGGACTACTCTGAAGTGATTCATTATTTCACTTCAGGTACTTACGAACTTTGCTGAGAGAGTGACATGCTGAACGGCCCCGCTAACACATTAATGTGCTGATCTGTCTTCTGAGCTGGTGAAAGCTGTGTTTTCATCAAGTATGCAAAACCCACAGCTCTCTGTAGAAGTAAAGGTGCCACAGAATGGATGTATTTTGGGAAAATAATGCCTTTATATGGGATATTCCAAAACTTGCTCCCAACTCAGCAGGGTTTTGTAATGAAGCTTTCATAATGAAGTGATTCTCAATCTTAAACATTAACTTCTTGGGTTTTGTAAACTCTTAGAGGGCAAAGTGTAAGGATAGAATTTTCAAAGGGGAATTATATGCTCAATTTCTATTAACTAATCCTTTAGGCAGTATTGAAAATCTCAGCCTTACATTGCAAATGCCTCTGAGGAATTAGCTAGTTAACAGGTTTGGAGGCGAAGGGGAAGGATGGCACACTCTGGTTTTAAAAAGAACGTGTCAGAAAAGACAAGCAAGACTGGGTGCTTCTGCTTAGCGAATGCATTGTGTTAATTGGGGATTTTATCTTCCTGTTTTCTCCCCTTTTGTGTCATTTTTTTGTCTTAAGATTTGATTTTCTTTTTTTTTTCTCTCCACATCATGGTGTACAGCAGTGGGGAGAGAGGGGCATCCTGCTTTCTTTGCTTTCACAATTGCTAGCTGACTCTCTCCTGAGTTGTCCCTCTGTCCTGGAAGCTGGAGAGCAGAGCTCCCTTCATTTTCTGGCTGCTTCTGCATATCCCCATGGAAGAACAGAAATACTAGTCACAGAGCTAACATCTCTTTGCAATTTAGATATGAAGAGCGCAGGGTAAGGATCATGACAGTTGTTAGGAGTAAATTAAGTTTATGCTGTTAAACTCAGTCCTGAATGAGGCAGAATTATTTCACCTCTACCTTAAAGGCAGAGGTATTTGATCTTCAAATCAAATAAAAGATGTAGACACCTAGGAAAATTTGTGCCCTCAGGAAACTAAGCTTAATCTAAACTTTGGACTTAGTGATGAGGTAACTAAAGGATGTGTAAGCCTCTTTGAGGTTTTATCTCTGAGTTTTTAGAAAAGCCCTACCACAGGAGGGGCATAGCCCTTGAGGGTACCTTAGGGCTCTCCTGGAATCCATGTAGTAAATGGCTACAAAAAATCTTTACAGTAACGTATGCCAGAAAGAGAATACCTGAGTGTGTAGGAGAATGTATGCTTTAATCTCAGCATATTTAAAAATACATATATGAAATTTCTTGTGGTCTTCAGTGGAAAACTCATGCTTAGTTTAAAGGAAATAGTTAAAAAAGAAATATTTAAATATATTCAGATATTCATGTTTGAATTCAGTAGGCCCCAGATTGACCTGAGATCACAAGAAAATCTGCTCAGGATACAGATTAAAAAAAAAAGAAAAACAAAAGCAAACATATTTAGTTTTTCTTTTCTGACAAACTCTTCACTTTTATTTACTAAAGCTGAATCAAGGGAAAGAGAGTGGAGAGATATGCGCTGAGGAAGTCTTAAAGATGAAAGAGGAGTTGTCATGCATGAACAGAAGTGGCAGAGCAAGAAATATTGACATTCAGTGTTGATTGGTAGTGAGACAAAGGCAAAAATGTATGGAGAATAACATGCAGAATGAACAACAGATAAGTATAGCAATGATGCAAGATAAGAATATTTAACATTATTGTTCTAATCTTATCTGGAAACCTTTCACAGACAAATACAATTGCACAAACAAAAGTGAATCAAATGAAAATCACATCCAGGTCAACGAGGCAGCACAACCATCAGCAGTTCAACCATGTGACAGTCCCAAGATCCTCTCTCACGCTGCCAAGTGGACCTTGCCAAGCTGCCAGATGCTGCTGGAACACAAGGACCTTCCACAGCTGGCATTTAACTGTTGAGACAGCAGTAATAATGCTCAGGCTTTATTTTAATGACTGAATTACATCTTGATTCAGTAGTTGAATTTAAATTGTAATATTCTCCTACAACTGTTTTAGTAGTGAATTTTATTTTGACATGTGGTATGTAGTACGTCCTGACCTAATAAGAACATTGCTTTTTCTATGAGAACGTTAATACTGACTTAACTTCATTCCATCTCCATCATATACTACTTTAATTAAGACTGCATTCATTTTGGAAGGAAAAAGAGCAAAGGTTTGATTTTTTTAATATAATAACAAACGTTCATTAATCA
This sequence comes from Burhinus oedicnemus, assembly GCA_008921705.1. Lineage (NCBI taxonomy): Eukaryota > Metazoa > Chordata > Aves > Charadriiformes > Burhinidae > Burhinus > Burhinus oedicnemus. Next base: position 1,169,511 of record VFFE01007212.1, on the reverse strand, counting down.
TAGATGTATCATCTAATAAAGCATTACGAAGTACTGGTCCTTAGAAACCTGACAGAGCTCATCATCCCATGTCACAACTTCCCATGAACAGTTTCTCAATGTAGTGTCAATATTCCTCCTTTAGCTATTTCGGAAATATTTTCTTTGTAGTAAGTATAAGAATCTGTTCTTACACACCCTGTGTGATATTTTGTTTCAGAGCACTAGCATGTTAGATGCCTTTTCATCGGAGACCTTCCAAGGCATAGAACACACCCAGCCTTTATTGAATCAGTTTTATTGAAAATACCCCTTAAAGACTTCAAGGTTTTCTTAGTTATTAGTAGAGAAGCCATTTGGACTCAAGACACACTGTGAGAACCTCCAACTACTTTAGCACACTGTCAATGTTTCCACTGTGGGTGGGATTTACTTAGTTGTGAATTTCTCTATTGCCACACTTCAAATTTACGGGAACTGATTATAAGAAGATTTATTCTTATTTATAGGGAATGATGATAGGAAGATACCATGTTTGTTCATATAGAGGAACACCACATGTAGAGTTTTTGGTAGTTGGAACATTGGGTACCATGATACAGTAGGGAATTGTCTAACTATCCTTGAAAAAGAATGGCTATTTCACTCTAGTATGAATTGTATCAAAGATAGTATGCATAATACACAGTTGTTCCTCCAACATCAAGGAAAGTTTCTAGCTTACTTGATAATCACTATTGCAGTAGGGTTTAAGGTTGGAGTGAGAAACAAACAGGGAATAAGGGAGAAAAATAATTGTTTGGTCTTTCTTGTGAGACTCCTTCCAGTCATAAAAGTATTTGTTTTTTAGTTTATCTCTGCTGTCCTTAAGCAACGTAAATCTCCAAAGACTGCAAGGCAGAATAGAGACAAGTGTAGTCTTTTGTTAAGCTGTTTGGACAGAGCTGGTGAAAAATATCCTCTTTTTTAAAAATTTTTTTTAGTAAGCAGGAGTACATTTCTTTCAAAAACATTAATTGAATGAGAGATTTCCTCCTTATTTTTCAGTCCTCTTTATATCTCTAGCTCCCTGTATACAGGTACCTCACTCCCTTCTTCATATTCTTTCTACATTGGTTGTCTGTCTAGCTGGTAATTGCAGAATTTTTGGCATCCATAGTGGAATGTTATAAGAGATACAAATTGCCAGAGGCTAAGAAATAGTCACTATTGCCTAAGAGTTGTAGATGTGCAGAAGACGCCAGAGGTGATGCATAGATTGTTCATCTAAGTTTCCTCTGATCCTTACGAGAACAGGGGATACAAATTAGGGAATTAAAGGGAGACTGAACTGAGAAGAAATAAAAGCTTGCACTACTGGTTTAACTTTCAGCTTTTCTTTCATGGTATATGCAAACCAGAATTGTTGCCTTCTTCCTCTGTATGTAACCTCCGGAGATTTCTCTGAAATTGCAAGCATATGCAAACCCTAAATTAATCAAAATATTAAGAAGAGAGTATGCCTCAAGGTAAATATAGGGTGAATTTTGTACTGGATATCTGTTTTGCAAGTTTCAAAAGACTAGGGAAAAAATATGATTTTAAATCAGCAGAAGGCTTTTTGCCCAGCTATAAAAGCCTGCATGGTGCCAAACCCAGACTGAAAGTCTGGTGGTGCTTATCAGAGAATTTCTGATGCTTTCACTAGAGAAACTTCTCAGGAATCTTACCAACAATAATAAAATAGCTTAAAAAAATCAAAATCATATTATGCAGCTTTAGTTTATCACTCCTCAGGATGCTGACCTTGAAATTTTCAAGCAATGATTCTCCAAACTCACTCTCATCCCAAAGCAAGCAAGTAAAGGTATTGGCAGATGGCAATAGCTACGATAGAAGCCCCCAAAAATCACAGAATCACAGAATTTTCAGAGTTGGAAGGGACCTCTAGAGATCATCTAGTCCAACTCCCCTGCTGATGCAGGAATGCCGAGAGCACATTACTCAGGACTGCATCCAGGCGGGTCTGGAAAATTTCCAGAGAAGGGCACTCCACAACCTCCCTGGGCAGCCTGGTCCAGTGCTCTGCCACCCTCACCGTAAAGAAGTTTTTTCTTAGGTTTGAATGGAACTTCCTCTGTTCCAACTTGTGCCCGTTGCCCCTCGTCCTGTCACTGGGAAAACGCATATCTTAAAACTAAGCAGCTTTCAGCATGTCCCATGGTCACCACCTGTAAATATAGATAGGGTTTTCCATGTTTCATTTTCAAAATGTGGGCATGTCAGCTACAGATAACACAAGGCAGAGTGAGATCCAGGTTTCTGCCACTGTAAATCATCTTTTGGTGGTTTCTTGTTTTTTCTTTTTTCAGAGGGTGGTTACATTACTCAAGTTTGAGTATATGTGTGAGAAGAATTCATTTTTCAAATGAAGGGGACTGCATTCAATTCTAATCTGAAAGCTGCCTTTACAGCAAAATCAGTGTCTATTGCAGCTTTACAGTATTTATCAGTACTCAGAAGTGAAAGGGAAGTCTAAGACAATGCCAGAGGTAAATCCGAGTGGAAATAGTGATCTGCATGATAAAATTTGACTGGCAGAACACGGTTTAAAAAAAATAAAGTGAAAGTAATAACTGATTGAGACACTGAGCATCTGTGTACACTGAAAACCTTTAACCTTCACTGTAGCTGAAATTCTGGTACAAAGGACTGTATTTAATCAGAGTTTTGCATATGTGCATCATTTTCATGAATCTTGGAGCACTAAAAATTGGACAGCTTTTGGGTGGATTCGTCCTGTAATATAGTTGCTTTGTGCTGCCAGACTTGACTTTTTTTGACAAGTTAAAATTGTAAGGTGGTATGGAGGCACTGTGGCAACTCACTTTTGGTGAGAGCTTTGGCCAAATGGTGGAAGAGGAAGGATGGCCACAGTGCATTTAAACCTAGGGAATAATTTTGTTACCATAATGGGATTTAGGCAGTGGAGAGTCAACTAGTAGAAAGATCTAGTGTTAATTTGCAGCTTGAGCACTGGTGTGCATGTCTGTTTGCATAGGATGCTTTGCATAAACACCCCTTAAATTTCCTTTTTACTTTCCCATTCCTTTTCTGCATGCAGCTTGAATTCAGAGCTTGATCCAGTAGCCCAGGATCTGGGCTTTGTTATATTGATATCTGACATTAAGAAGCTCATGTGTACTCATTAAAATGTAATCTAGAGCTGAAAACAGTGAAATATGTTTTCTAAAACACACTGAACATGCACTAAGAGTTGCAGGAAGTGACTAGGAATAGGAAGAATTTACCCTAGGAGAGATGCTGAATTTGCATATCAATTTATACAAGTTAAATTTTTTCAAAATGCTGCTCTGAAGTGTATTATTTTTAATATTCTTATTTCAATTGAATGTAAGGATAGACATGGACTTCCTCCAGAGTTTAATTCTACGCTTTGCCATATTGTCTTGTTTTGTTAAAAGTTAAGCCTTTGAAATGCCACTACCTTTAAATTGCAAAACTTCATGAAATTGCTATGTAACTGGTGTAAATCAGCACAGCTTCCATGACTTTGGTGCTGGTATGCCACTTCATACTAACTCAGATTCTGGTTCACTTAAGGCATCAGGTACATACTTTCCTTTGACATTATGGAGTGGTGGGATTTTTTTTTTCCATCCTTTATAAATAAAACCTCATCAGCTGATTGTTTGACCGCAGTGTCAGCTTGGCACTTACAGAAATGTGGGATTCTTGCTTCTAATTACTAGTCTATCTCATTTATTAGAGACTGATTTATACACAGTGCAAGAGAGACGTGATGAAAAAACTCCCTGTGTAGAGAAATAAAACAAAACAACCCCTAGGTTGTATTTTCTCCTCCTTTTCCAACAGTTCTGAAGAACCATAGAATGGTTGTTTCATGGTTGTACCACTAATACACGGTAGCACACAGTAATGGCTAGACGTGCAGAGTATAGTAATTCCATACTTAATAAAAAATGTGAAATGCCTTTTTGTGTAGTGTTCACCCCTTCTTTCCTCCCTGTTCTGTTGCTGCAGAGTCTATGTGACTCTTTTTTTAGCTTACCTGTAGGAGTACGTCAAATACTCCCCCCCCCCCCCCCCCCAGCAAAATCAAATACCTAAGAAATTACATTGTGTTCAGTCTAGCACTTTCTGGGAATTCATGGTATAGAGAATAGCCGTTTCACTGCGAAGCCTTGCCAGCCTGACTCTTTGTGGCTGGTGAGGAGGCAGGTGGGGAGCCAGCAAGGCCATGCTGGATGTGACCCTGATAGAGCTTTAAGCTACTGCCCTGATTGCCTGCCCATGGACGGTCCACATGGCCAACACACCTGAGGTCAGGGGGACACCTGTACTAACAGAGGCAGTGACTAACTTGCACATTGTGTTTCTGATAACCTGTATCTGACTTATTTTCAGTCTTTCAATGATTTCTCTTACCAATGGGTGATATGAAGGCACCAGTAACGTAAGAGGTGGAAGTGTAGCTCTAGAGATCCATAAGCTTCAGAAAGCGGGAGCTTACAGTTGCGGTGCAGGACAAACAGACGTTAACAACTCCTGTAAGCATTTATTGCGGAATATTTTGGTTTGGGTGAATGCATATGCATTTATTATTGGGAATTAAGAAAAAGACAATAGCTGGGACCAATTAAAAGGATAACTTGTGAAAGTTAGTAAACTTTAAAAAACCCAAAAAACTGGACAGTTAGAAAAAAATCTTTTGTTTGCTTTATGGACAGTTAGTGCAATATGATGAATAATAAAATCAAATCACTCAAGTGTAACAAAAAAGGGATTTTAGTCCTGGCTGACTTGTTCAAATCAAATTCAATGTCACCTTTGAGGTTGTAACAGTTGTCTGTATAGATTGGAAGCTGAAATTCCTTTTCTGATAATATTCAAAGCATTCAGTGTTCACTCCAGAGAACCCGATATCACATTTGCTGTCTACTAAGATGAATTTTCTCCCCACTGGAATCAAAAGAAGTTTTACACTTGTCTATAGCAAGCCCCAGTTTCACCTCAGGACTCCAGCTGTTATTTTGCATGCAGAAAATATAAGAACTGGCTCTTAAAAGGCTAGCTTTTTTTTTTTTTTTTTTTTTTTTAAGATTTCCCTGTGTTCTTTCAAGCAGCTACTTTCCTGTCCTTTCTTTAATTTACTGTCTCATTAATAAGAAGTCCAAACTATTCAAGCAAATATTACTATAATGAATGCTTGACTTGTACAGTGCCAGCTTTTGTACTAAATTATTCAGATAAAAATAAACATGGACAGTTTGGAAACAAACTAACACGATGAACTAGACTGAATAAAGAATTCATGAAAAACAGTGCAAATATTTGTAGGTAAATTTAACTGTGAGAATTAAGTGAAAGAGGAAAAGATAATTTTATTTAAAGAAAAAGGCAAAGTAAAGCAAATATTCTTCCTCAGATAGATCTATTGTAGCTGTTCACACAGCCGTTTTGCTAAGGATTTATTCCATATTCCTGATGTCTTTATGGTCATTCAACATGTGGTCCAAGTTATTCAAGAAGGCCTTTAAAGGAAGGTTGTTTTTAGCTTGGTTATTTTATTAATTAACTGCACCCTAAGAAAATGCAAACAAGGTGTCACAGAGAAGGGAAATTCCTGTGTCATCTCATTCACACATGGATGCTCTGTCCTGTTATGCACATTTAGGTGCACAGTGCTGTTTTAGATGGCCTCATTTTTAATGGTGATTTAGCCCAACTACTCCCCAAATACTGCCTGGGCATCAGGTGGGTCTCTAAGTCACAAGTGTGTGTGTCGCCTGTGCAAAGGACACCGACAAATGGGGTATTCAGGCTCTGGACTCTGCATTCCCATTGCCGCCCTTGCTGCGTGTCCGGTCAATTATTGTGGGAATACCACACAAAGTCAGCATCCCCCAGGAGACATCTACAGCTGACAACTTTTCGTGTCCGCAGATGCTCTCATGCAGCTGTGCTGCTGTTAGACACCCACGCAAGGGGGCTGCCACAGCTCCCCAGGGACTGCACGCAGTCCCCGTCACAGCTGGGCTCTAGGTGCAAAGTCTGCTCCCCTGCCCCCGGAGCCAACAGTCAGGGGACACACCTTTAATGGGGGGACCAAGATGTAAATAGAGGGGTGTACATGGAGAAAAGGAAGACATCTTCCCGTGGATATTTATTTTTTATTAACTGCGTGGGAACCAATAGTTCTTGTGTAAGTAGCTGAGTTAGATTATCTGTTTTTTTGAGTCCTGGAAGAGAGAATGTCAGTTCAGTGAGCTGAGCAAGCATTCAGTAACTTACAAAGAAAAGCTAGTTATTTTCAATTAGATGGGCTGAGAAAACTGCAAGAGCAACACCAGTTATGGGTAAAAGGGTTCTTCTTAGTAAAGTATCCAGGACAAAGTGGTATAGTGCCGACCAGTTCAGACACGGCAAGTGAAAACATTAGGTCTTTTTTGCAGACATGTAACTTCTTTCCAATTTTGGTACTGTAAAATATTCCAGGGCACTGAAAGGAGAGTGATTTATGCCTTGTTGTCACATCATATAGATCCTTCTGAGGCAGCAATACGGATACCCTGCTGTCTTTCATTTACCTGCTACTGTGATTTGTGAGCACGTATGACAGTGCCTCACGGTGGTCATGAACTGGGATTCTGCTGTGCTGTACAAACACATGACAAATAGCTCCAGCTCCAAGGAGCTTCTGAAACTTCCCAGTGTTTTCAGGCACAGTTCTTCCTGTAGAGCCAGAAATCCCACTGCAGTTATTACTATTTGTCGTGGTTTAGGCCGGATTGGCCCAATCAGGCAGAATGACAGATGCGCTCTCTCTCCCCTGCTCTGCTTCCGAAGGGAGGCAGGAGAGAACGAGGAAAAAAAGAGAGACTTAAGAGTTTAGAAGGAACTAAACTATTTTAATGAAATATTAATAATAAAATAATAATAAAGAAAATAATGAAATATATGCAAAACTGTATCAAGCTCCCAGGATGACAATCACGTCACCAGCAGGTACTGGGGAAGTCCCAGGCTGGACTCAGTGGTGGACAGGAACTGGATTCCAGATCAGGATCAAAGGCAGACGAACAGACAGAGTCCTCCTCGGACGCCGGCCATTGAAGGAAGAGGGCTGACCCTTTGATCCCTCAGCTCTTATACTGAGCATGAGGCAGATGGGATGGAATACCCTGTTGGTCAGTTTGGGGTCACCTGTCCTGTCCGCTCCTCCCTGCAGGTGTGACCCCTCTACGCTTTTCCGCTTCAGACCCTCCAACGGGGCAAATAACAAAGTTGGCTGCCCTTGGGTGTTACAGCAGGAAGTATCAGCAGGAGCCTCTCTGCATCCCATCCCTTGGCATCAGCTATAAACATGGGTCTCATCACTCTGAGAGTGAACAGTTTTCTGCACGACATGCTGTTCATTTCAGCAGTTAGAAGAGGCCTAGCTAAAAAGTAAAGTTACTAAACAAAATTGTTCCTGTTTTACCTCAAACCAGGACGCTATTCTTTTAGACTACCAGCACTCTGTACAAAATATGTCTCAGTGTCTATCAAAGTAAAGTAAGATATGTATATAAGTCATATATAACTCAGACACATAAATAAATTTCCAGGCACACCCAGTATTTTGTTGTGCCTTATGTTTTTGATTTAAAAAAAAAAAAAAAAAATTCAAAGGACTGTACTATTCTCCTTTATCCGAACTCAAAGATGTCCAGCAGATAAATATGTGCAGGAATTGTCTTTTATTTATTTCATTTTGTTTGTGACAGATTCATTGTTTGCTTTTGCCAGGCTCCAAACCACCCACTGAATAACATGAATATTCAGGAGTTGTCAGCAGCTGCAGCCGGTTTGATTTTTCTCAAGAATTCTAGCACATGCAATGACAATGAATTCACTTTTGTATGCAGTGGTTGTGCGTGAGATGTTCCCTGGTATTATTATTTTGGAAACTTTTTGAAAAAAACCTGAGAAATACTCATGATTATCCTAAAATCTCATCAGCCCAGGGGGGAAAAAAAAAAAAAACAAAAAAACCCCAACAAAACCAAAACCAAAAAAACCCAAAACCCCACAAGCTAAAGATGTCTCTGTTCAGATAAGTATCTGTTGCCTTAAAGACAGATTTAGGAACGTATACACTTGAATAACTTTATTCATACAGGCAGGCAGAGTGAACTCAGCAGGATACATGACTTAAGTTACTTGAGTTTGATTTCAGAACAGGATATCAGTCTTCAGTGACTAAGTACGTGTTTTTGGAAGGGACAGTTTGTGATTACCCAGAGAAAGAGGTTACAGCATAAGCATAGGGCTCTGGATCAATCTGTGCATGTTTCAGACTTTTAATGGAATTTGTGAGTGCCAAGATTCTGAAGACCTAAGGTATGCATATGCACAATGTTCATCCTATAGTCAGGATGACAGGGGTGACTGTAGTGAGTAATGGAGTCTGTGGGATTTGTGTTAACAGAAAGCCATAGCAGCAACATGGACTTTTGAGGTGTAGTTTGATTAACAGGGAGACACTGCTTGGTGTGCTTGAGAATGCTGTAGTGCTCTGAGATATCCCAGATATACTGCTATAGACAACGAACAGATTGCTACCAACGATACTCAGACTCCTAAATAACTTAATATTTGCTGTAACAGCAGCTTGGATTTTTACAAGTGGTGATCAAAGTTTTCTTTTAAGAGGCTATTGTTTAATATCGTTGGATACTTGCCTCAATACCTGCCTTGACTGTAGAGTTTGGTCAATGTGAATATTCCCTTGTCTGCCCATGTCTACTATGCTGAAGAGCAGCACTGCCAGAGTTAAAGTTAATGGTCAGAGTTAAAGTAGGTTATTGCTCTTTGAAATAAAATAGTTAAGATCAGTTAGAGTGGAGAGGTTTTTATGTAGTTAAGATCTCAGAACACAGTCCGTTATTTATTATATAATTCTGGTTTTGGTTACTCCTAACTTCCTGAAACACAAATATTTTGAGCCTGACATTTTCCATTCTTGGTATGAATTTATTTGAAAGATTGATTACCACTCAGGTAACCTCCTGAGGAGTTTGTAATTACACAATAGTGTCTGTTTTTTATTAATGGTCTAATCACATCTCCATGTTAAACAAGACATTGCTAGTAACCAGCAAGGCTTTTCCAAAGTCAGAATACAACATAGATGCCAATTGTAGAGGGCACCTTTCCTCCCTGTTTGAGTATCCTTGTTTCTTTAGATCTCATAAACCCTTAAAGGCTGACTTCAAGCTCTCCTTACAAGAAGATCTAGCTCCCCAAACATCCTTACATGAGATTCTCGTATTTATTTTGTTCTCAATTAAAAATAATAATAGAAAATCACAGCAAAGCAAAAGATGTAGAGGTACAGACTTAGTTGTATACTCGTGACTGGTTGTATGTGTATGAAAAAGTAGTCAACAGATTAAACATGTGTCCTCCTTTCCTGAGGAGTCTTCCCCAAAGTCTACATTAGGTAGGCATTTCCCAAGCAGCATTGTGCTACCCAGAATTTTATCAGGCCTTCAGTTATTAACAATTCATTCTATATGCAGTTATCACAAAGAAAAAATATTTTGCCTTTTGGGCCTTGGCAGAATAAATCTGAGATCCCTGGGCACTGAGAACTAGAAAAATATTTCCTCTCCAAAAGGAGTTGTGCATTTTTCCAGAGTTGGACTTGTCAGTGTTCAACATGAACGGGGAGGAAAACTGGCCTATATTTTTATCTCAGGTACAAATGCTCCAAACCTGCCTCAAACATAAGCAAGGTAAACAAAAATAAACAAAACATGACTCTAACACTATAAGTGTGGCTGCAGTGAAAGGCGCTCTACCCTGTCTGTTCTGTATTGCTGCCCACTGGAAGAGAAAGAACATGATCTTAATGGTCCTACAGGCTCCTCGCTTTGCAAAGTTTTCCAAAGGCAGATATAGTAAGTATTTTGGCTGGTTTCTTTGCCTCTCTGATGGATGACCTCCTCCCCCGCCCCAAGGAAAAAGGGAATAAAGGGGAAATTCAATTTCTTTAACTTGCATGAAATGAGTAGCCCAAGTAAACTACTGGTATAAAACAAGAGGACAGCTGAGATTTGGTTTCTTACTGGTATAACCTCAGCCAGCTTTTTCTTTCTGCTCTTTCTTCCCTTCATAATTCAGTTATTTGTTGTTCATAGGGGTTTGGGCCTCTTACAAGCATTTCCAGCTGTCCTTTAAGCTGTGAAATATGAGGATAAAGACCAACTGGAAGTGAAAAACCTCCAGTTTTGGTTTTACAAAATCCTAGTAACACCTGTGCTATGTTTGCCCCAGTAGACTAATTCCATTTCTCCACTGTTGAGCTTTCACTCACTCTCCTCATATTGCAGCTCTGAGGGTTTTAGTAAATTTACAAGAAGTTTCATTATAGTAAAATTGATTCTAAGTTCCAGCAAGCTATAAACTCTTGGAGGAAAGAAGGGGAAGTAAAAAAGAAAGAAATATGGAGCAATAAAACTATATGGTGTTTGCAAACAAAGCAGAAAAAAAGTTTTAAGCAATACATGTTACTAATGAAAGTTAATAACCCAGAAACAACTGAGTGCCATCCAGACCTTCCTCCCAAACTGCTTCTGTCTCTGCTCCTTCTTCCTTCATCCAAATAATTCCTGAGGAATCGTTATGATGAAGTTCTATTTTTTTCTTCCCTCGTATCAGTCATATGTGCAACCCTTTGTCACCTGTGTATTAATTTGCATGGAGGCGGGTCTGGTTCAGCCTGAACTGCAACAGCATTTAACAAAGTGAGAAAATGGAAAGCTTTAATTTTGATTCAAACAAACTTTTTCAGGGGGGGAGGAGCATGGGGAAATCAAACATTTTTAATTTTTATTCTTGAACTGTGGTTCACTTACATAAGCAAGTCATCCTTTTTTTCAAGCAAAAAGCTGGAAGAATGACAGAGTCACAGGTTGGAAGGGACCTCTGGAGATCGGCTAGCCCAACCCCCCTGCCAGAGCAGGGTCACCTAGAGCAGGTTGCACAGGATGGCGTCCAGGCACATTTGGAACGTCTCCAGAGTCGAAGACTCCACCACCTCTCTGGGCAGCCTGTTCCCGTGCTCTGCCACCCCCAAAGGAAAGAAGTTCCTCCTCATGTTTACATGGAACTTCCTACGTCCAAGTTTATGCCCATTACCTCTTGTCCTATCACTGGGCACCACTGCAAAGACTGGTCCCATCCTCCCGGCACCCTCCCTTTAAGTATTTATAAGCATTGATGAGATCCCCCCTCAGTCTTCTCTTCTCCAGACCCAAGTCTGGAGACTTGGGACCCAAGTCCCTCAGCCTTTCCTCATAAGAAAGATGTTCCAACCCCCTAATCATCTTCAGAGCCAGACCATTTTTACTGAATAACCTCAGGGGGCCCCCAGGACTCCTCTTTGCCTTGAAACCTGGTGAGGTTTGTCCCAGGTCTATGACCAGGGTCAATGCTGTTCCAATGTTTCTTGTTCTATGGTGGTCCGGCAGTAATACAGAAATAACTCATCAGGAACCTGAATTGTGTTTGTTAGAACTGCTATGAACCTGAGGTCTTCTGAAGGACCTTCAAAGCTTTTTTATTTGAAAAGTTCAAGGCATCTGTAGTCGTACTTACTTCTCTTCTACACCTCCTCTTCGCAAGACTTAACTTTGATAATGATGATGCTGGGAGTCAGAGGCAGCTAATGTTTGACTAAAAATACAGGTCTGATCCCTTTCTTGCCAACTCTCTGTTTAATTTTCTACTTAGACTGTGAGTGCAAAGGGTCCTTCTTTTACTTATGTGCAGGACTTTGTGGGTGCTACCAGAAGTTCTTGTTAAATACAGTGATTCTATGGCTAGCTTTACTTACTTTTACAGACTTATTTTTGTAATAGGTGTGTTTATATAATACCATGAGAGGACTTATTGTTTCTTGTTGTTTCAAGCACTATGCAGCTCAACCTCACATGAACTGCACACAGAGCAATTCTTATCAGAGTTCACTTCTTAATAATTACATTACCGTCATGGGGAATGGACTAGCAGTCACACAGGTGAAAATAAACATTGTTATTACTGTTAATTTCTAAACAGAAATTAACATGTGGCTCCAGAGTATATTGGCATAAATTTAGAATTTCCTTTACTATAATATTCTATTTTTTTTTTATAGGCATCTGAACATAGTACTGGTTTTCATTTTTTTCATCACAGTTGCATGCTATTGTGGGGCACAAAAAGAAAAGTTGGTTTTGTAAACATTCAATAAGCTGAATCTTGATCTCCCGTGGTCCACCTAGAGAAAGAATGGTTCTTTCTCTTCTATTTCTCTAACATGTATTTCTGTTGTCTTACTCAGTAAGACTAAAGATTTATCACACAAGTTATCCCTATTTGTGATACAGCTTATGTGACAACTCAGAAATTACTTCCACTGTAGTCTTTTAAAGTCATTCAGGAGATTTATTTGCAATCTGCCATCTACCATTAGCATGGTGCCAAAGTTTATGTGGTCTTTGATAAGCCAATATTATATTTTGGGGCTGGAGTGCACTTTAAACAGCATAACCTGCATGCATTAACATGAGTATAGAAGAACCTTGATTATTACTTAGATATTAAATGTTGTCTCCTTCTATTTTTTTATTTTTTGCACCTCTTTAAATGTGTTACCTTGTTCTGTCAATAGAAAAGTAAGAGGACAACAATTTATCAGCCTCTGCAAGTCTGCATGCTCTTTATTGGAAATGATGCATCCCTTCCTTAGCAGAGAAAGGACTGAAGTTCTCAGTCACTCCCTTTTAAGATGGCTTAGCGTGCTTACGTGAGCTAGATAAAACTCATGAACTTCAGGGAATTATATGTTTACTTTAGTTTGAACTCGTGTGTTTTCCTTTTTTTATTCAGATGGTTTCATTTGAACACATTGGCCACATAACATGTGTTGCTCTTTGACCAAGGTTCTTACGAGGCTATGAATAAGCCAAAAGTCTTGAACTACTAGGTGAAGATGCTCTTCTGGACTAGTTCCATAACCTGATTCAGTGTTTTTCTTCTTTACAAAACTTGAAGTTTAGATGCAGAAATAATAATAATCAGCCATTTGCAGAAGGCTCAAAATGAAGCTTTCCTTACATTCCTTATTGAAGTGTATTCAGTAACATCTCTGAAGAATGTCATCTACTGCTTTGAAATGCTTCTTACTCCATTCGGAACAGAGCGGATCTTCTACTGTCTGCCACTTCACGTGGTCTCGTATGGCAAGATCTGTAACATTTTTGTTTCTATAAGGAAGGTTCAGTAGCAGAGTCCTAGTCCCTACCAGGCTTTTGATCTCTGTCCCTCACTTTCAGCTCTTTCTTGGAAAGGCCTGTATAAGGTCTGGTATGAGAGGTATTGCCAGGAGTTAAACTCTTTCCACCATAGCTTTGAAGATCATAAAACATGCAAAGCTTCCCGCTGCGTGAATGCCCAATAAATCATTAAATAACAGAAATATGCAGGTAGCTAGATAAATAATCAAAATTCAGGGAAATCAAGAAGAAACGCGCCATAATATAAATATGGTTTGCAAAATTAAAAATATTTAATTGATATATTTAAATGACCTTCTGACTGTGAAATGAAATGAGTTCTCTTCCCTTCAGTGTGTTCAATTTGTTCAATGTGGGACAAAATAGAAATTATATGTGCCATCCATAGCACAGCAGAAAATACCTGGGATCTATGCAGTCCTGCAAGGAACACATACCAAATACTTGGGTTGTTCAGGGAGATGTTCTGCAAGAGAGCCTTTAAAATGCATTTGGATTGAATGTGTTGCTCTCTGTCTGTAACTGGTGGACACAGTATTTCTGTAAAAGCCGTAGTAATATGAATGAACTAGTTAGCAATCAGATACAGAAGTCTTTTGAGTTTGTTTTTTAAAGGCAAAACCAGAAACAAGTGGGAAAATAGAAGACAGTGCTACTCTCAGATATGCATAGTATGGTTTTTCCTCAGGACGTGAAGAACTTCTTTCAGATATCAGAAGATTTATAAAATTTTATTATTAACTACTTTGTTCATGTTTTATAACATACACTTTGGCAGATGCTTGTAGATTCACTTTCACTGAGGAAGCATGATCTTTAATTCACTTTGTAGACCTTTTGCCTAGGTATGACAAGTATTTCCATTTTCATCTGACTGAAGTAATACAGCTCAATAAATAGCTAAATTCAGATGTATTATCCAATTTTATTCAAGTAGCGAAACAGAAGACAGGAAAAAATGGAACGAATTGGAAGAAAAAGAGGAATTGGAGGGCCAAATAATATTTCCTGTCTGTTTGGATATGGCAGATTCCTAGGGATCTAGGGATTCCTAGACATCATCTTTCTAGCATGTGAAAATAATAATCAAAATAACCTTATAAAACTAAAGGTGGAAAATATATACAAACCATCCTTATGATATGAATGTATGTATTATATTCCTGAAATAACAGCATTTAAAGGTACGATACTTATGTTTCTAATTCAGCAATCACACTTCTATATTTCAAAGACGTATGTGTCGAAAGGAATATAGACAATGTACTTACTATCAGACAAAATTGTATATCTGAGGAATCTAAAGAAAATTCTGGCATTCTGTGTTCTCTTACACGTTACAATTAAATTTGTTCTTTACATTAAATTATGTACCCTTCATGATTGTGGTATCTGGCCTCTTCATTAGGGAATGCAAGGGATGACATTTTAGCTCCCACTGCATGCCATACAGGAGTGAAATCTATAGACACCTGCTTCCATCCACATCTATTTTTCTCTTTCCTCTCTTCTTGAAATGTAAAACATACTTGGTAACATTTAGTGAACTTTTACACTAAAGAATTTTGCTTTTTAGGGGATAGAAATTGATTTTCCTTATCTTGACGTGTGAACACTCTGAGTGCATTCCTTTTTCCTCTCCATGGGAGGTGTTCAGTGAAACCGGCAGTGCAGGATAAGAAGATACTGCCTTTAGGGCATGAGGAGGAGCAAATTTATGTTCAGGCAGTTTTCCCTGATTTTGGAAGGAGAGAACCTGAATCAAGCATTAAAAAAGGGATAAAAAGTGTACTGTTCAGGTGGAAAACAATAGAGAAGTACATCAACTGAAATTGGAAAAAAGTGTTTATAAACAAGAGGCAAAAGCTCAGCTACACATGAAATTTACTTATTTTGCTGAGCTGGATTGTGGTGATGGTATCCACATTCATTTCTTAAGAGTACACTGAGACTTCCATCAGTGAATGTAAAATTTTTCGTTGTGGACAAAACCTTGATAAAACATCTGCAATACTTCCATCTTATTGTTCTGAATAGTTAAATGGGGTTGTAATGGAACATGGACGTTTTCTTGGCCTTCTTCCACAGGCTGGCTTTTAGCCATGGTATCTGCCAACTCTGATGTCAAATATAGCACAGCAGGGTATGAGACTCATAAGTGATGGATACATTCAAGAAATATAATTATCCTGTGCCTAAATGCAGTTAACAGCTAGATGCAGTTAGCAGTGGAATGAAGGCGTTTGGACTTTAGGTGATTTCCTACGTTAAGTCAATAATAAAATCCTCCTAGGTTTGACAGAGGCAAGGATTTCACTCACTGTTTTGCTACTTAATTTTTTATATGCAAAAGAGAGAGAGTTGATTTAAAAAAAAAACTTTTTTCTTTGTGGCCTTTAAACATGATGTCAGGAAATCAGACAAGTCCAAAGTTTCTGCTAAATGGTCATGATAAAATGGCCCAGGAAAGCAGGTAGATCAGGACTACACAGAATAAAATGTCAGGGAAGACTCGTGATCTACAGGTGGTGCTTGTAGTCCTCAGTTTATAGTAAACAACAGTGCAGTTAAATGCTCAGGATGGAAATAAATTGCATTCAGTGGATAAAAATATGATCATCATCAGTGCAGAAGGGACTCAAACAGATGTTAAGAGAAGTGAGAATGATACTTTGTAACAAATAGCTGCAAAGAAAATGACTCACATACCAGATAATGGAAATAACAATTACAGTATAGCATACGACAATAAGTGAATGAGTCATAAGCCACTTGAACTGGAGGAGAGAAACATAACTGACAGTTTCGTGGTGGGGAGAAATGCAATGACTGAGACTTCTGAAAATTCAAAAAAACTGAATTGTGAAAAACAATTCTCTTGGAAGAGGCAAAAATTTTGACATTTGTTTTATAGCTCCAAATGCTGTCTCTGTCATTCTAAGTTAATGGTCACACCGCGGCAAACTTCTCTGTATTTGCATTTTTCCTTGCATGGATGGTGATTCTTCATTCATGCTGCGTAAGTCATGAGCAAGAGCACTGAAGTGTCATTGCAATGGCTGAACTAGTATCTCAAAGAATAGACAAGATGCATCTGACTGAATTTTGCTCAGCTCCAGTGGAGCTTAGAAAACCGAATTGCTGTGTGAGCCCCAAATCCTCTCCAGAGCGTTCTAGTTCCTTTGCTCCAAGTCCAAAGCTGGTTATCATGTGGTGAGTGACACCTGGCAGAAAGTACGCACAGATCCTGTGCCTGTTTCAGAGCACTGGGTGGTGCAGGGAGGTATGCAGACCCCCATACGTGACACAACTCACTTTTTAACTTGACTCTCAGGTTTCTCTATGTCAAAACAAGCCTGTTCGGCTTTCCTTTCCATTATATCAGACCTGTTAAATTTTGGCAGAATTACCAGAGGAGAAGTAGTTCCTGTGGCAACCTTTCCTTGACTTTCCGCATGCCTCTGACTACACAGCATTTGAAATTCACGGTGCTTAAGAATTTAAGCTAGTTTAGGTTTAAACTTTCAGTATTTAAGATGCTTAAAGAACTCATAAGGCAGTTATTTCTTGGAGTGAGTTAGCACTCTCCTCATGCATTCAGACACCGGTGTCTTAAAGTCATGTCTACACAAAAAGCTTAACTTAACTTAAGACGATCCTCAAAATTCCACCTGTTGTCGTATGCCTGAAAAATGCCAGGCTGGCTTCCAGCGCAGCCTGTTTCTGAAAGCTCTGCTTCCAGATAAGAGCGCAAGATGTTCCCATCAGCTTTCAGCTCTCTCACCTTCAGGCAGCACTTGGCATCTGGTCCCTTTGCACTCAAGTTCCTACCTGCGCTGCTTCCGTGCCACAGAGAGGGTCAGGATGGCTGCAGGCCCGATCCTGAAAAAAGGTATCACATTGCTTAAAACAAGGAGACCTGGAACACCCCATGCTTCCAGAAATAAGAATTGGAACGTAGAAGGACTGCAATATGGACCAAGGTGCAAACAAGGAAACGGTAACTTACTTGGATCTGGCAAACTATGATGGACTTTAACTTTAGACATCTAAAGTCACCCTATCTTTTTTCTTAAGTTCAGGAAAAAAATTTGTAATTGTTTTCTTGTAAGACACGTTCAATCTAGAAACAATTCTGCAGCATTTTGCACTTAGATTTAATACCAAACTGCTGGTTTAAGAGGGAAGATTTAGATTAGATCTCAGGAAGAAGTTGTTTACTGTGAGGGTGGTGAGGCACTGGCACAGGTTGCTCGGGGAAGTTGTGGAGGCCCCATCCCTGGAAGTGTTCAAGGCCAGGCTGGATGGGGCTTTGAGTAACCAGGTCTAGTGGGAGGTGTCCCTGCCCATGGAAGGGGGGTTGGAACTACATGATCTTTAAGTTCTCTTCCAACCTAAACCATCCTATGATATTCTGATTCTATTATCTGAAATTCCGATAAACTCAGAAGAATTTTTTTGTGTGTGTGGAAAATGGAAGTTATGCAAGTTTTGTTATATGAAGCCTAAGAAGTTGGATAAATTCCTCCTAACATACTGTACAGTTCTGGAATGTCTATATTCCTTTCAGCAACGATTTCCTTTATGTGAACATCCATGGTATCTGAACACAATTGCACTTGCTTTTTGCCTGTTTCTTTGTTATAAAATACTGTCATCACCCCAGGACTATCAGAGAGAAGAGAGGAAATGTTTCAAAACTAAAATGGTAATTGATAAATTGTAATTTATTCTCTGTTGATATTTTCTTGCTTTCAGGTTGATTCCCACTGTGTTGATAGTATTTTATGGAATCACACCAGATGAATTTAATGCAAATCAGTTTTTTATTGCAATAGGAATGAAAAACTGTATGAAACCTGGGAAAATAAAGCATACAATGCTTAATTTCACAAAACATCATGTACAGTTCAGGTAAAGCTAAGAAAAACATTTTCAAACAAAGCCAATGCAACTGAACACCATGCAAGTTTCTTCAAGTTACTTTTGGCAAAACAGTAGATAAGCACTGTTAAACATGATGGTGATTTTTTTTTCCCCAAATAAAGTATAAATGATTGTTTTATTAAGTTTTAGAAAAGAATACAGAAACAAAAATGAAATTAAGAAGGAGAAGAAAATTTATTTAAAAAAAAAAATTTTTTTCTTCCCTAACTATAGTTCTCCCATATGTTTTGAAATGTATTTACTTCTGGTATTTGCCATTATAGATTATACTCTGCAGGTTGTACTGAACTGCCTGTAAAAAACAGGGTGTAAAATCTATTGGAAATAAATGTGTTAGGCTGAAGCCTCAAGAATGATCTTGGATAACAAACTGTGTTCATTTTGTTCAGGATCAGATATGAAAAGATTGAAGTACAAGCTCAAAAAAACCCCCAACCAAACAGAAAAAGCTAGTGAAGTTTGGTGTTACAGGGGAGGGAAAGTGATATGGAAAATTCCTATTGCTGATATGGGCTTCGGTGTTCAGGCACACTTATTACAGGAAATATAAGGAAACACTGTGAAGTTCTCGGCTTCTGCAGCTCTACTCAAAGGATTTTACTAAGGAAAAATCAACAAAACTTCTTTTAGCTGGTCCTATGGGACTGTCCAGAATCACAGCAACATATCTGGTAGGGAAAACAGGAAGTGCAAATCTATGAATTTTATCCCATGTAAACTCCCCATCTTCATACACACATCAGTAGAGCTGCTTGAGACCATGAGACTATGCTATCAATCCTGTACTGCATCTCTCTTCTCACCTCTCAAGTACAAAAACGCAGCTCAAGAGGAAAAACAAGTTGAAGAACTGAACATGGTACACAAATCTCAAAAATCAAGGAGGAACCTAAAGACCAGGTACAATGCTAGGCTGCCCGGGCTTGGCTGACTAGGAGCTATCACACAGCTCCTTCCCACAGATTTGCAATTCTTTATAATGTGAGAATTTTGAACAGAAAACAGACTTTCCACACCTGTCATTTAGTCAGTGTGCTGTGAATGACACCAAATTACATGGAACCGCAAGGAGGATGGAGTTAATGGAGGAAGCACAGCTGAATTAATAAAGAATGCAAGTATGAGTGGGAGGTAGTTTCTAAGCACAGTAGGAAGTCTAAAACACATCTTGTTTTCCCTAATTGGATGAAAAATAGATCACTCGTGCATGCCCCATGCTGGTTTTCAAAACACTTGTACTGAAGCCCAATTTACCTTTATGGACTAATCAGGAGAAAAGAGTTTGCAGAAAACTCCCTTCAAACTGCAGCTTAGAGAGAGAGAGAGAGAACCAAGTCTTCAATGTATGTAAAAAGCAAAGTACCTATTGGAGTCAGTGGAACTCTGCTCGGGAATCTGGCTGCTAAAATTAACTCTCATTTCTGGCTATCCTGGTTACCAGCTTTCCATTGTAAGCTGGAGTACTTTCCTCTAAGAACTCAGGACGCTCTCGGTGGGCTGAGTATTATTGGTTGTAGCGTTAGGGTGGGCTCAATGAGGGGTTGCATGAGATGCTTGAATGCCTTTGGAGGTATTTTAGGATTTATCTTTATAGGCACTTTAGAAAATATAAGGTGAACTAGCTGCAAGCTTTATTTGAATTTGCTTGCAGGTATGGTAGAGCCCCTTACGTTTGCCTCAGTGCATTTCACTTTCACACACATGGAGTAAAAGCAATTCATTAAGGCCATAACTGGTCTAAACTGGGAATGTCATCCTGTGCCACTAGACTGGTCACATCTGCTGATCTCTTGCTACCAGAACGTGGAGATAACGACTGTGTTACCTTGTGGCAAACGATACTGCCCAGGTTAAATGTCTGGCTCAAGAGAGAGCCATCAGGCTTTCTTGAGGAGAAAAAAGAGAGGAAGGCTCTGTCTTAGGACACGTAGCAGGGAAACAGTGGTGGTAGCGGTAGTTTTGCAGTTGCTTTTGCTGAGGGAAGTCAGGCTTTGCTCTACAGAAGGAGGCTTTTGAGCACTTGGAGGGAAGGAGCTCCTTAACAGAGTTTCTACAATAGCCCATTTTCTTGAAGATTGTCTCCAGAGGGCTTGTGATGAAAGCCAAGTGGACTTTGACCCACAGTCATGTGGGCTCTGGCCTTTTCTCTTTTGCTCCTCATTTGCAAAGAAATACCCTGTAGGGTCTGTTCCTGTATCTGGACTTGAGCAGCAGCCTGGCTTACCAGGAAAGGATCCACCGTGCTCCCTCTACCACCTTGTCTTGGCACTGCCTTCCAGGTAAGAAGAATGTATCCCCTAAACTGAGTTCTTCAGATGAATTGTCTCTGCTCAGATTCCCTTCATTGCTTGGCAGACATAGGTACCATTGCCCATACAGAAGGAAAAAGAAGGTATGGATATAACTTTCATATTTTTCCAGCAAATTTCAATATTCTGACAGCTAATAAATGGGGGAGGAGTGCCTCAAAGCCCTTCTTGAATTTTACAACAAAAAATAAAACTTAAATTAGAGGTTTGTTGACCTAGGAGTAGGGTAGGAGAGATAAACCAGGGAAAGAGACAGTGTTTGGGGTTTAGTTGTAGTTATTTTTTTTAAATTTTATAATAATATACATTGGCAATCACTCTGCAGAACCCAAATGTGCCCCCAGATATTGGTAAGACTAATTCAGACAGATGTTGTGAGTTTCCCCTAACTGATTTCCACCTAGCTGCTGAATCCTCCTCCGTACCACCATTCGTGTTCCTGTGCTGAGTCTCCCTTAGCACGGAGCACCTAGCTAGAATGAATAGGATGCAGGGCTGGTGGCAAGAATTCAGTAGAGATTAGATTCAGAAAAGTCTTGCAAAATCTTTCACTTGTGTGACTGGGATGAGTTTTCATGAATGCCTCTGCAAACTGTTCCTTTGATATTGCCATCGGGGAGTTCTGAATGGAAATCACGGTACACAAAAAAAATGAAGTATTGGTGTTCTGGGTTTCATTTTAACTCATGAAGGTTTTTATACCTATGTTGATGTCAAAAACACTAGACTAATAATTCACCGTACTTCCTCAAAGTGGAGCTTTAAGGAGGGAAAAGTCTGAGAAATTCTTCCTGCTATACTCGGGATTATAAACCATGGTTAACTCTTTGCTTGGAAACAGATTTGACTATTTTGCATCTTCAAATCCATATAAAATATGGAAATAAAAGATCCAAAAATTGCATTAGTTTCTGGCTCATGACAAATAGCAGAACTTGGTCACAAATCTTCTATCAAAATGAATTCGCAACAGCAGATGTGTTCTCTGTAGAACTGGCAATAATTTGATTTTATCAACTTTTTATTGTCTTACCCATTTTTTTCATCAACAATATTTTCCTCATGTAAAAAAGACTGAAAACTTTTGGTAAAAGCCTAAGCAGAGTCATGGGAAGAATTTATTTTTAATTGATTTTGTAAAATCCTGTAACCAATATGACTGGAAAACGCACATTAAAAAGCAATTAGATAGTATTATCCAAAAATTCATTCCACAGCGCTCTTGCTGACATAGCTAGCAGAAATCAGACGAAATGCTTGGATGTACATATCAATTCTTTGCTTGGTTAGTCATGCCTGAACCTGAAAATCAGAGCTCATGGACAAGTATCTATGAATTCAACCTTTACAAATAACTGTATTTAGAACCGTATCCAAAATTCAGTGAAATTCTTTCCATTCGTTTGTTAGCTTACTATGTAAAAATTTATAAGTACATTTTAGAAAGACCAAGAAGGGTTTTTGTTTGTTTGCTTACAAAATTTTTAAAAAAAAGGTTGCCAAATTTAATTTTTAAAGAAATTGTACAGAAAAGTCTTTACCTAAAACATTTAATTCCAATAATTAGCATTTTCTGATGAACAAAAAAAAAAATGTTTATGTGCATAATACCTGGCTAGCTCTAAAGAATGCTGCTGCTGCTAGGAATGTGTGTGTGAGCACGTGTGTGTAAGTGCACAAAGCAACCGGTGCACTTTTGAAATCAGTACAAACCATTATACTCGGTATGAAAGTGCCAGCAAATAACAGCCTATATTCAAGGTAGTTTTCAAAATAATGAACCTTTCCCTGAAGCAGGAGGGAAAGATAATATTTGTCTGATTCTGAATAGTGTATTAATCGGAAACTTACTGTTTGCAGTCATCAGAGCTTTGTTGCGCCTTGATGACTGCTGTCCATCCTCGCGCGATTTAATCAGTTATTAAGAAGAAGTTGCAGTCTGTCTTAGAAAGACCAGCTGGTGTGAATGTAACCCTGCTGTGGAAAGCTGAATTCCCTGTGAAATAAACCTGTTCTTTTTACTTCCATGGGATTTTTGTGATTAACTTTCAGTGACTGTTTCTATGGTGAGCAGCTCGTTACATAGGTACATCAGCCATCTCTGTGGTCTGTACTGGGATGGAGGCACGATGCACACCCAGCAGGGGAAGGGACCTGCAACATCTTCTAATGTATTGTCGGGCTTGGGACTGTCAATGGATCATGCTGCTTTTTGTGAGATGTACCGCAGAGAGAATTTGCCAGCGAGGTAGAAATGGCCAACACCGTATTGATTTCATTCACTGTCCTAAAGAGGTCTGTAGTATGGCATCTGCAATGAAAATATGGTGACCTTAGATCTTTAATTCTCATATTTTTGCATTGTTAAAAGTGCTCTTTCAGGAGCTATGCAGATGATTTTCTACCTTGACGTTGATACAAAATTCCTTATTCACTGTCTTTTCTGGCCATACCCCTCCTGCCTGCAGTGGAACTCCTCTCACACAGAAAAAAAGATTCTTAAGAATTATATTGCAAACCCTCATTTTTTCTTAGAGCAAATGAAATAAAATGATATGCTGCAAAACTACTTCTCGTGCCTTTTTACATTCTATGGTCAGGCTCCCCACTGAATTCTGCTTCCCTTTCTGCTAATTTTAGCAGAGGAAATAATATGAGGCATAATCAAGGAACATCTTTCAATAGAAAGCATATTTCGTTAATTAACAGATTCATCCATGAGGGAAGAGGGATTTACATTTGTGGCTATTTCTGTTCAAACAATGGCTTTTTTATGCTCCAAAAGCATGATATAGCTTTCTTCCATTGTTACATATCAGACTAGACAACTGATTTGGCATCTAAAAGCTTTCTTTTATTGCTTTACCTTTAGATTGCCACCATGTTACAATTTGTTGATCCTTCTCTGACGATATCTAGAATGTCATTTATGTATTAAATAAATTAAAACCATCCAAACCTATTGAGCTTTTATAGAGTTGTCATTTTTGTCAACTCCTTTTTTTCTACTGAAATAACAGACTCAGTGTTGCCAAGTTTCTTGGCAAAGGAAATTAAATTAATCAAAGCCCATACTATGTCTTTTAATTGTCGGACCTCTGTTGTTCTATACAGAAAAGTAACAGTTTAGAAATACTTTCATCTTTTCGAGTAAAATGTTTTCAAACATGAACAGCATGACTATTTCTTCTGGCAGGGGATCAACAAACTTCTTCAAAGGCATCAAATCAAAACATGCTGATGAAGCTTTTGAATTTCTGTTCTGGCACAGTTCAGGCAAATGTGAACATTCAACATTCAAAACCATTTTAGAATTCAATATGCCACTTGTTGCTCACGTGCCCAACTTTTCTATAATAGATAGTCTCTCAAATACAAGCTCTTTCAAGATTTTCTGACTTGCTTGGTTTTAGAGAACTCTAATAATTCAGTGTGGGCAATTTCTTCCATCTTCTTTTCTTTTTTATCTCCCGTACAAAAGGATGGGAGATAAGACATACCAGACTACTCTGAAAGGAAGATTTCTTTGTATTCAAATGTTTTTATAAATATAAAGCTATCGACTTTTTACCAAGTAAATCAAACACCAATTGCAAATATTCTATTAACATCTCTTTCACAAGTGCATGGGATAAGAAAACAAGCATTACCTTTCAGAGTAAAATGGATGCAAGTGACGACAGACACTCTGTAAAATGCAGCATAGTCCTCTAAACCTCCATTGCTTTTGATACTTTTTTCATAAATGGGGGCTGCAGGTGTTCAGGAATGCTGCGAAAAACATTACTGTCTAGCTATATTGAGGTTTGAATGCCTGGTAGTTCTCCTAAATCCTAGGGTGACCCAGTCTTTTCACCTCACAGTGGAACTTCACAGTTGTTATTCTTACAGTTGCTTAAACTTTATACACACATAACATTTTGCACTTGATATTTCCCATTACTTTAAAATTTAGTACCTGTTTCAAGGAAAGGGCTTCTGTCTCTCTCTTACCACATTTCTTTTTTCCTTACTCTTTTTGAGAGCCATGTGTATTTTTGAGGTGCCTGCCCTCACAGGATGGTTTGGAGCACTGGGTTTCCTATGGATGTAGGTGTTTGGAATTCCCTATCAGTCCCAGACCAGCCACTGGTGAGAAGAGTCCCATAGCTAGTCTGAGTCTCCCTTGAGATGTCTTCATCTCTTTCTCTTGTCCATGAAAGGAGTTTAGGTGCTTGCTTTGTAAAAGCTATTCTCTCCTCCCACTTGGATAGAATCCAAAAGGTGGGTGAATCAACAGCAAAAAATGTCAGCATCAATATCGGGTATATCTCAAAGTGTCTAATTTCTACCTGAAATCGGTCAGATATGTTTGTTGACATCTTACTGATGATTTACATGCATATTTTAAAAACCTGAGAAGACTAGGAAAAGATTTCAAAGCCTTACTTGCCATACTAATGATGAGTCATAGTGACGAGTATTGATAAAACAGTGAAAGCTTTTATACAAACATAGTCTCTTAACATTAATGGACATTTGAAAACTGTAGCTTAAAATCTTCCTGGATCTCTGTACTTCATTGATAAATTAGACATTAGATCAGAGTGAGGATGGAGTGGACACGAAAGGAAGCAGGGACTATGGAGAAGAGAGGACTCTTATCACTCTTCTGATTGCTGGAGAAGGTTAGGAAGAGGTACAGTCTGAAATGTTGGTCCTTTCCCTGAATGGAAGGTAACAACCCTTGGTAGCAGCCTTACCTCTGGATCCCTCAGACTTCCTCCCCTCTCCTCAGCAACTCGGTGCTTTCTCCCTTAACCCTGCCACCTGCCACCTTCACAAAAGCATTCCAGGATCCCTTTTTTTGAACCAAGTATTTTTGTTACCTTCAAAGGGTGGTGGGAAGGAATATTCAGTGATATCTGCAAGACTATAAGATGACATGGAAATTAACACCATAATCTTATATTTAATGTGTACCCAAGTAACTCACTCAGAATGAGTGTTGGGGGAAAACAGGTGGCTGGGGAATGTTTTTGTACATTCAGGAAACAGGAAATATTGATGTTTTCTCCAAGTATTACTTTTAGAAATTCTGGTGCTTGTCTTGCAATAAGGTATAGCTTTTTAACTGTTTGATAAAGACAAAAGTTTTAGTGCTGTTTCACAGATTTATACCCTGCTCTATCATAGTGAGAACAAGAAAAACTTCTTGTAATCCAAACAGAGTATTTCAATGTTGAAATCCTCATTCATCAAGTGTTTGGACACAAGTCTTTTTTTCTTTTATAACCACATACTAAAATTCTGATCTCTAGGATTAATCTTCCTTTCATATTGTTTTATGGATCTATTTTGAAAGCTTAAAAATGGCACATTATTTCAAATAACAGAGTTTTAGGTGTCATCATTTAAGATAACTCTTCCCAAAAAGCTTGTAATTCACAGAGCAGATCCTCCTCCACAAGAAACTGGCATTTTTGTTCAAACTTTCTCCTTTAGAGGACCCTGAGAGAGCAGCCACCCCTGCTTGAGCAGCCACATAAGGAAATATATACGCTAGATTTCCAGAAACAAACAGGAAAAAAGGTGAAATAATTGCTAAAAGAGACAGGTTTTGAATTTCTTTTGCTGTTTTTTTTAAAAAAAAGTTCCTTTTCATGGTCACATTTCTCCATGAAAACCTAAAAACCAGATATTTCTTTTCCTGGGAAAGAAGAATTTATTTTATTTTATTGTGCTCCTATATTGTTTCAGTTTCCACAACCATCCTTTGTCCTCCTGCATCATGGCTTGTTCTCTGTGTTCATTTTTTATCTAAGTCTCTGCCCTCTCAATAGATGATAAAAAATGACTCATTTATCATTTCAATAAATGAGTCAGTTAATCTGAACACTGTCTTTCAGGATACTAAATAGAGAATACTTATTTATAGGCATCAAGTAGGATTTTTAGAAACTATATGGGCCGGGTCCAGATAACGTAACGAACTAAAGGTGCCTGTTTTGTGAGAACTGACAGCGTTTCTCACCACCCAAAATCTGGATGTGACACCGTTAGGCTATACCCTAACTCAGTATCAGGATGAGATCTACACATGTGCTTTCCTCCCACTGCATCACCTTGGTTTCCATGGGAAAGAAACTCAAGGGCTTCGTCCTGGAAGGAGTCACGGAGGGCTCAAATAGGTCCCTGGTGGGTACAAAAGGAGACCAGGACTGGAGAAGGTGCCAAGGAATCCTGTTCTTCCATGGAAAAGGCAAAAACTTTAGACAGAATAGAACATCTAAGCCTGGCGGTGCAGACCAATGGTCTGGGCTGTGGCTGTCTAATGCCAGGGTCACCTAAGATTCAAGGGTGATGCTATGTGTGCGCTTAAAAATTTCCCCATGCACCTGAAGGTTTGTTTCTGCACAGATGCAGAAGTGCCTGAGCTTCGCAGGACTGAGCAGCTTGTGCTGTCATTCTTGCCAAAGCCCAGCTTTTAGAAACTATGACAACTTCTGCATAAATCCTGCTTTTATATTGTAGATTAAATAGCCGTTGGCCATCACACGTCAAACACCTTCTCCCAGGATTACATATTTTTTCTCCTGTTTTATCTCCCATGCTTTGGTCACGTAGCATAAGATCATTTAAGTGCATGAGCAACACCTCAGTTCACACTGCATTGTAGTAAGACTTACTCTGTGAAAGGATGTGGGAGAGAAGATTAAAGTAAGGACACAGAGTTGTATGTGGGGGATGCAGGGCAAATAGGAATTAAAATCTTGATTCTAGGATTCTCTGTGTGTTGCAATAAAATATGGCAGTCTATTGGATTAGGGTGATAGGAGCTATTGAAATTAATCTCTGCAGGCAGGAGAAAAAGTTTTCTGAGAGAATTATTTGATTGCAAGAGCAAGGAGCTCTACTGCTTTCTTTCATAGTACAGACAGGAGCTCTTCCCGCGGCATCAAGCAAAACTCCAAACTATTAAGGAAGTGGTGGAGCTTAGACACAAGCTCTGTTCTTCCCCCTTCCCCCCAGTTTTTTCAGCTGACTGTGATTAAGTAATTATATGATTTTTATTTTGATCTGTCCAAAGTCTTTTAGGAACTTGGGTGCCATTCCAATGTCCACAGGAATTTTACTGTTCCTTAAGTGTTTTTAATATTCTTATTCTATGGAATTAATGATGGCAGGAATACAAGAGAAAGAATTAAAAGAGAATCACATTTGCCCATTTTCAAAATTAGAAATTTCTCACTAAATCATTGTTGAATTAGGAAAGCTTTTTTTAGTTCAGTGTGTAATTATAGTAAATTTAATGGATGATAAAGACTTTGAATTCAGAAAAATTAAACTAGCTCTGGCATATAAGTCATGGGACTCTTTCATAAGTGCTCTATGATGAACTGGAACTGGCCTCTTTTAATCCTACTGAACATTTTGAAATGTTCAGGAACATTTTGGGTTATCTTTTAGGAGACAGCTATTTCTTGCCTGTTCTTGAAAGGGACAGGTAAAAAACAGTAGCCCTACTTGTTTATTTTTGGATCTGAAGATGCAAGTGCACAGTTTCTATAGATACCACTGGGTAATCCGGCAAATATGTAGGCTGCTCTGTGTAGAGAGTTCAAACATGAGACTGGCCGGCCTGTTCAGGAGGGCTGCAGATCTCCCTTTTATGCTACCTTTATGACTCATGCTTTGAGCAGTACGGTTGTTACTAAGAAGTTTTCAGATGTTTATTCCAAAAGCAGCCAGCTATCCTCCCCAAATTAATTTCATTCTGCAAATTTCAGCATACTGAAACGTATCACCATCCTCTGCTTCAAAACGAACAGAGGATTCAAAGCAATTTTATAACTGCTTCTGAATGCCCATGTTTGAAAGAGATCATAGGAAGGAGACTTTTTTATTGATTAAAATGTGCTGCCTTTTCTTTCTTCTCCTTAATGCCACTATGTCGCCTTTGAAGTCTAGGTTGGTGACTTAGGGAGAGTGGGTGACTGGGAAACGTAAGTGAGGTGGCTTTGAAATCTAACTCCCCCCAGGCTCAAAATATTTCTCTGCCGATTGCAGAACAAGCCAATGCTCCATTCCTGCTCCATTCCTAGTATGTAAGAGAAGAGCCACCATAGAACAATGAGCAAGAAGAGTGCAGGGAGCAATGTCTGAGTTGCTACTCGGGCGTTTTTTATTGAGCCACAAGTTCCCTGCAAACACCGAATTTGTATCCCTGGGAAAGGTGAAGTCCACAGGCAGTTACAGGCAGTGCTGGGACGGAAGGAATGACATTGTGAGGTTGCCATGCTCATTTTGTCATTTCCTTGTCCAGTTTTCTCTGCATACAATACATTGAAAATGTATCTCCCAGCCTTGTAGATCCTATTAGAACTGAAAAGTGGGCTAAAGTCCTGCCATCATTAACAACAATAACCACAGAAAAGAAAGTATTGGCAAATACCAATTTCTTAAGCTTTGCAGTTGGAGTTTACTTGATAGTGGACAAGTGCATACAAATACAGCTGAGTCCTCCACTGATTAATTGATCTTAGAGGTGTAACTGTCACAAACATTGTTTTCTGCCAATGTAACTAACATTAACCACAATTAGAGGACACTTTAAAAAGCAGAATTAGTACATTGTCTGTTACAAACATGCCATTTTAACTAGTCCTTTTTAAATATGTAAACTCATTTTAAGAGCTGGCAAAAATCAACTCAGAAAGGATTTCTTAGAGCAAAAGATAATTAGGAATTAATCACATTTTAATTTTTATTTTCTGTTCTTTTTAAATACACCATGTTAGATTTGATGTTATGCAGTTTTAAAAAACAGAGATTTACTTGGTGTTCCAAGAAAAAACTGCATATGTATTTTTCCAGTTAAATCAGGCTAGCAGTTTTCACCTTTTTACATAATAAGACGGTGAGGCTTAGAATGTTTACTTCAAGATTAATTAGCTAATTGATCCCCATTGCCTTTGTCTTTTGTTTTCCTTATTGCTTCTGCACCTTTCATGTGCAAATTTATCTTTGGCATAAATACATTGGCCTTCAGCCAAGTTATCTCACAGATTTCTATTGGATCTTTCAATTTAAAGGAGCTTGTAAACTGTCAGAAATTGTACAGGGTAACTCCAAGAATAAATCAGATGTTCTCAAAAAATGTGATGATTCAGTAGGGGGTTGTCTCTCCTCCATGAGAGATTTGAAAAGTTCTTCAGTAATTTTCTAACCCAATAATATTTTCCTTCAACAACTTCTTAAATTCTCCCTTATTTTCCAAGGTTGGAGGATACCTACACGGTATTCTAAGCCCATCCACCAAGAAAAGCAGCAGTTTTCTATGCTTATGAACCCCTGATTGTAATATTATTATGATATACAGAACAGTTTCTCTAAATTTCACCCTGGGCTGAATGTCCTAGGGATCCAAAATAAGTGTAAATGAGGACAGTGCTAAGAGATTGTTCTGTAGCAGAGAAACGGCCCTGAGAATACCTCCCGAACTGGAAATGGCAGCAGGAGGTCTCCTGGTGACCAAACAACCTTTCCTCCTGAACTTTCTACCCAGTTGGTGCAAAATGGCAGAACAGTAGCCTGTTCCCTTGGCTAATTGCTACAGAGCACTTTAGCAGTGATTTATAGTGGCATATTTAAACACATGCTTTAGTTTGTACAGATAAAATACTTGGCTACCACGGTGATGTTTTTATTGTGGATCAGGACAATAACCCTGACTCACCCATATCTGTGACATTTCCAAGCTTGTGAACTGTTCAGGAGTTAACATCCTATTCAGAATTTGACAACTGGGGAGTCAAGGCTGACAGTTGCCATCCCTTCTACGTGGTGCCTAAGGCTAGGATTTGTCCCTGGTTTCATTTATTAGTTATATAACCCACACGCTATTTTTCAGCTATTAAAAAAAAAAAAAAAAAAAAAAAAAAAAAGAAATAAGCCAGTACAGAGAAAAAGAAATCTCCATCTGGGAATTACCCACCAGGTAACTACATGCAGTGGACTGATGTACATATGCATGTATTAATTTTCATTTAAAATGTTTGTGCCAGTGAAAACGGAGCCAACGAAGCCTTTTAGGGTTATGTAACAATGACAAATGTACTGCAACGGTTCCAGGCGAGCACGGGGCCCCTGAGATTTATGGGCTGTTTGTCTCTTTTTTTTTTTTTAACCTTTTAACTAGAAAAGCTCAGCTGCAGAGCACCATCTGTATTTTGCAACGTGATCTTGCTTATTTTTATCTTATGCTTTAGTTTGGATGGCCTGAGCCATGTCCAAGTCATGAGGTGAATGTGAATCTTAGACACTATCAGGCACCACTTGATTCCTAGTTTATTCATTTACATTAGTAAAGAGTGAGGAGAGCAACACACGCAGTGCCATAAGCTGTGACAGTCTGAAACCCACACTCTCACCAATATTAGGGTAACATCTAAGGCCAGTTTTGGGGGGAGCAATGAGGACAACAGCAGGGGACATGAAAGTATGAAGCTGAGTTAAATAATAGCAAGGCAAAAAATGGTTTTAAACTGAAAGACAGTAGATTTAGATTGGATATTGGGAGGAATTTCTTTGCTGTGAGGGTGGTAAGAAACTGGAACAGGTTGCCCAGGGAAGCTGTGGATGCCCCATCCCTGGAAGTGTTCAAGGCCAGGCTGGATGGGACTTTGAGCAACCAGGTCTAGTGGGAGGTGTCCCTGCCCATGGCAGGGGGGTTGGAACTAGATGATCTTTAAGGTGCCTTCCAACTCTAATCATTCTATGATTCCATAAAATCAAGCAAAGCGTGGGTCACGATGTCCCACTCACATGGTGCTTCTGTTGCACAAGTTAACACAAGTTCTGTTAGGTTTTGCTCCTTAAAATGAAAACTTTAGAGATGATTTAAACTTGGTTTATCAGCTGTTTATCAGTTCTCTGGCTGAAGACACTCTAGGGAGTATGTAAGTCAGGCTACTCAGGTTAGGTTTCGGGTTGTTTGTTGTAAAAGAAGTAAGATATAAAAGACAGAGCCAGCAGAGCAAGTCACCTTGCCTTAAACCTGTCTGTCACAGCAAGATACAACTGAAAACCGGAAACATTTCAGCTTTGTCAGCAGAACCACCTATGCATTATCTGTTACTGAAACTAACATTTTTTCACTCTACCTAATGATTAAACAAAGATGATAGCAGTAATAGAGCAATATCAGCCAAAACCAATTTAAAAATGTAGATTCCGCAAAACTCAGTCTAGATCACCAATACAGACATAACTGTTTTCAGAGAAAAGCAGAGCACTTCAGCATGATGAAAATGTGAATCAGATTTTCAGGTTCAATTGCTTCAGTATTTTGCATTCTTTTCATCACTTCTACCTATAGATCACGGCTTAGATTTTCAGTCGGGCAGTTTTGTGTGTGCAATGTAATACCAGTGCTTTCAAATTGACAAATGGGTTTTCTGCATGCTCTCGTACAGTAAGTTAACTATCCTGCTGCAGGCCTTAATGAAATCGTCAGTGTTAGTTTGTTTTATTTTGCTTTATTCTGTCATATTGAATGGAAGACTGAATTATCTAAGCTGTTAAAACTCACACTTCAGAGTGATTAAACAGTTTACTTTTACATAGATCTAGTTCTAGTTACAAATATAGGTATGTAGATTCCAAACTGGGCTTTCATGACAACTTATCAA
The DNA here is from genome assembly GCA_008921705.1 of Burhinus oedicnemus. Taxonomy (NCBI): domain Eukaryota; kingdom Metazoa; phylum Chordata; class Aves; order Charadriiformes; family Burhinidae; genus Burhinus; species Burhinus oedicnemus. The sequence goes on along the minus strand of VFFE01007212.1, from coordinate 1,137,255 downwards.
ATATTCATGTTTTCAATATGTTCAATTATGAGCACAATTTTTGCATCATTTTTGCCCAAATACTGGGCTGTTGTGAAATATCACCAGAGCACTTTCCAGAGAAAACTTGTTTTTCCCGTGGGAAGGCTTTGTTCTTTCATACCTCTGTCCAACACACAGATAAGCCCCACTATATGTTCTGGTCAATTCTTGCCCTGTCTTCCCTGCTCAGCAGCGGGGAAGTCAAACTGAAATTGTCAATAATCAAAAGCCTATGCAGAATTGTAATTATGATGTGATTCATTCTCTTATCTAATATTTCAATATGTCTGATTTTCCTTTAGAGCTCTAAAATACACATTCTATGGCTCTTTGGAATATACAGCTAAAATGAAGACACTTTGAAATAGAAAGAATCAGCTCAAGTTGAACAGCTGCTTTTTTGTACACACCATGAACAAGAAACAGGTTAGCTCGAGCTTATATCTTGTACTTGGAAAATATTAATATAATTTAATTCATCTCCATGAAATAGCTTGGCTAGTTACTTCAATTCACTAACTATTCTATCTGAAATACACTCTGGTGATTGGCCACGTGCTGTGACAAAAGTTTGGCAGCCAGTCTTTGCCGTGACCTGCAGCTCAGTCTGGCAGTTTTAATGGTACGTGGCTAGTTGCTTCTAGTTAATTTAGACTGTTTTTCATGCCATTGCCTACAAGTCTAAACACTGCGTGCCATATGTAGACAAAAAAATTAACAAAAGTACCCTCAGAGACTAGCACAGCTTTGTTAAATAGCAGTCTGTGAAAGCGGTGGTCTAAGGAAAGTGAGTTTTTAGCAGGGTAAGGCAGCATAGCTCTCAGCCATGTTATAATGGCATTGACTACCTGGAGGTCGAAATCTTCTGGTAATTTCCAGCCTCTTTAGAACCATCAGTCTGATACATACGACAAGGTATTTTGCATAATTTTGTAGTGATGTTGCATACAGCTTGTTTTTTTAAAGAAATAAAAGAGTTCTTAGTCCATAAGCTAGCTTGTTCCCTGAGAAGGAAAGCAGCCAACTCGTCCAGCAGCACCCGCGTGCAGTGAAGGTGGGAGTACACTGGCAGCCTCCACACCTGCGTTACGGTGCCTTCAAATCTGTGTAGTTCTAAAAGCCTGGGCTTGCGGGTAAGATAGGGGCTGGTTCAAAACACAAATGTTGTCCACAAGAAAGCTTTTCTCTTTGTGGAAGAGTTTGAAAGAAGAATAATACACAGGCAAACACATGCAATGTGAGATTTGGGATGGCAGCCTCCTCCCTGCTTTCGTTTGTGCTGGGTTCCAACAGCGTTTCTGCTGGTTTGCTGTGGTCACCTCTCCAGATCGAGCAGCAGAATCACGGCAATCCTACAATGCTCTCAGGAGATGCAAACCAGTGGGGAAGCTCATTCATAGCAAAGAGTGTGAATGAGGACAGAACGAAAACAAACAGTATTTATGGTGAGGCACTACAGAAGCCAAGCATAGTGGAAATATTTGGGATTTCTGCTGACACTTCTTGGTTTCGGTTCAGCTTCAAAAGAAAGAAATCTCACAAGAAAAAATAGCAACCTTGACAGAACAAAAGGGGAAAAAAATATTTAGCTGAAATCAATATGACATCCAATAATTTAGACAGGGATTTTGAATGGCCCATATTTATATATTGCAGGTACTGCAGAACAAATGTATGATCAGTGAGGCACTTTGTCTATAGTTTTCAGGTATTATAAGTGCCTCACAGCATTCAGCATAGTTCAACTTAGATAGCAAGAACACTTTACAAAATAATTCTATTCTGCCACATAACTCCAACACTGGAGGATACAAGGGACTCCTTCAGAAATCTCGTAGGTATGTTTTAAAATGGGTCCTACCTCGGCCTCGTCTCAGAGTCTGCATGCATATAAGTAACTTAAGCCTTATCTACATTACTGAAATAGGAAATGTTTATAACACATCTTACCACTGAAAGTCATGTAAGCATTGTGAATTGGAAGACGTGACACAACTAAACATGCATGCAGGTATTTTTTAAGTATTCATGAGCAGCTATGCAGCAAGATTAATTTAAAACCTACAATGCTTTCTCTAGATCTCAGCCAGGTGCTGGGAAAGGAGTTGGCAGGGTGTAGGGACAGACTTTTCTCAAGAAAATTCAGGTATAAACAAAATTTTTCAGGGAAATGGATTCTTTGGTGGTCAGACAGTCTTTGAAAATCCCTCATACTTAGTGGATTCACTGTGGTGTATATCTGACTCCATACTTGCATTGGAAAAATAAATATAGGACATTAGATTTTGGCTGCATTGATAGTGTTATGGGAGTACTTGTTTCATACTTTTTTGTTTCAGTCTAAGTACACAAATCCATACAGTGCAGTGGAAATTCAGCAGTCATAAAGTTATCAACACTAGAAAACTTTCCATGACCATGGTACAGCATAAAAGAATCAAAATTTGCCAACACTTTTGCACAGTGTGTAGATTGTCTAGTCTAAATATAGCCAGTTCTCTGATGCCACACCTTGAAGCTGTGAATAAGTGCTGAAACTTAATAGCGCCAGACAAGATTTAAGCTTTTTGGTAGAAATAATGAGCTAAATGCCCTTCTTATCTTCCTTAAAATACTGCATGAAAAACAGTTCTGTCACAGAAGCCTGCCTTTGTAGGCTTTGCCCTCAATAAAGCCCTAGTGCCTGCAGCTTCCCATTCACAGCACCTAATTTTGGAATGAAAGAATGGGAGTATTGGGACAGTGCTTTCAACCGGACTACTGGGGGTTTGATTTTCCTGGCACGCCTCTGAGGCACAGGTCTTCTTGCGATTCTCTTCTGGTGCCTGGGAGACACAGGAGCAATTTTCGTGCTTTATGGATCCAGGGCAGTAAATTCACTTCACCCTGCACAACCGTGTTGCAAGTGTGACTGCCAAAACCAGCTCAGAGAGTTTTAAATGGCATATGCAGAGTTGAGTATTGCCAGCCAAAGGATGGGTGGCCACAGTGAAGCTAGTTCTCATGAAAGAAAGCAGAGGATGAGCTTAGATGAGTACTGGAAACTTTGGTTTCTTGTTATCACTGTCAGAGCAACAGTGAGAGTTGGTCACCACTAAAGATAAATAGGACCTCCTCATATAGCAGTAGTTATACAATCCCACCCCCAGCATGAGGCTCTAACCTGGCTTTCCAAGGCTTTGGCTGAAACAAAATTGGATTGTCAAAACAGCAGTGGAGCCTGATTGCTAATAGTTGATGTAGGCAATGCCTACTTTGCCTGTGCCCAAAGACAGCTGTGGTGGTGTACAGGAGCCAAAGGACTTCCAGGCCTTCAATTCTGACCCCTTCTTCCATTTCTTGTGCCATGGAGGAGCACTGCAACATTGCATGTCTTCTTGCATGAAAGCATATCCTTCAAAAGCCTTAATAGAAGTCTCATCAGGGTCACACAGGGAAGGAGACGCTGTCTTTCCCAAACATAGGTATAATGAGGTTGGAGAATCCAGTTCTTCACACTGTAAAGCCTTTGCAAGCGCTGACTTTCATGTATCTCTGCTTTCTGTAGTTGTGTGTGGATTTGCAGTTCTCTACAAATAACAATAGAATATGGTAGTGCAAATATTTGCCTTAATTTTGCATCCAGCATGAATTAAGGACACTATGACATACTGAGATCTTAATTCTGAGCTCTGGTTTCTTTAATTAGAATTTGCCAGCTGCAGTGCATTAAAAACACCCCATTCAAATGTATATATTATTCCAGAAATAGAAAGATAGTGTAGATATGTTTTAAACCAAAGTGAATTGTAGCTTAAATGTAAGGCAACACATTAATTACACTGAGCACCATTTCAAGCTCAATATTTATAATTTTTCAATTATTTTATAATATTATTCTGCATTAATTCCTTTTCTAGTTTGGAACAGCTATATTTTTGCAGTCCTTGGGATTAGCAAACGTTGAGTTGTCAAAGTTGCCACAACTGATTGTTGCTGGGGTCCTAGACAGGTGTTCTGAATAAAGAGCAGGTGAGAAAGGAGGAATGACCTTCACCTTCCTCAAGAACCAAGAATTTAAAGCATTTCTTCCAATTTTTTGGGGCAGTATTACTACTTAAACATGTAAGTTTGCTCCACTGTCTACTTGCCACTTAAGTGTCTTGAGTAGCCAGAACAGGATAAAAAGTAACACTTTGCATGCTCGGAAAAAGTAAGTAACACTGCTCAATTTTCATTGTCTGTTTTATTATCATGACAATGCAATGATGTATCTGCATTCGATAACTCCCATGTAATTAAAAAAATGATTTTTTTGCCAATCAATGTGGTAAAATCCAATTATACCTTTCCTTTTTTCAGTAATTCATCTGACCTTGCAGAGGGTAACCTGTCCTGCACTTGTCTGAACTGTTCTCTGCTTGGTTTTTCTCATCTGGCAGGTCAAAGCTAAACCAGTATCTATCTGCAGGCCACATGATCAGAAGAGGCTATAAAAAGATAATACAGATACATTTAAAAGAGTAACAACTTTTTTCAAAGACGAATAAAATAAAAAGGTGTCTCCTATTCATAACTTGGTCTTATACTCTGATCCCTGAACCTAGAAAGAACTTCAGTTCTTCAGATTGTCCCTTTGCTTGCCCTGTCCCCCTTGAGCTCTGAGAAGACATTAGCTAAGCTTCTCTTTCAGCTCTCTCACACAACTGGTCTCTCCTCTTTCCCCTCCTGGAGCAAAGATGTGCACTGTACATCTTTTAGCATTCCCTCAGCTGCTGCACGCCTGCTGGAATTGCACGAAGATCTAAATGGTCGAGGTGGAATTAAATGCCTATTCTGGCTTTCCTGGATGAAAATTGTCCTCCTTAAAATTCTTGCAGCACTTATTGTTTGGGCAACAGATAACTATTAATTTAAAATAATTGTGTGAATTAGGCAACTTGTTGTAGTTAGTGCAGCTGAGAATTTAAGGTCAAATTATCCATGGAAATAGCTCTCAGTAGACCTACATTAGGAGGGAATTTGTCTTTTGGTTTTCAGATAACGTGATATTTCTGTGAACTCTATAATTAAAGAGGGTGCAAACTTGTTACTAAATCACTTGATTGACAAGGTTGCTATACAAATGCTAATGACTTCGTCTCTCTTACCTCTTGTAAAAGAGCACTAATGTCTTTTTTTTCTTGCCATAAAACAAAGGCTCAATGAAACTGCCTCATGGTTATAGACTGTGACTTAATAAAATTGAGTACACATGGAGGTAACTTACACCCTTTAACACAATATCCATCAAGCTTCTGGTGCAAATTGTATTCTCTGTACTTGATGTTTTTGGGATGTGTTATAGCAAAGCATTAGGCAAGCTATTGAAATGATGGTCATGGCTTTTTGAGAAATTTGGCGTGCCAGGATGTGAAGACTCATCTGACAACTTAACGCTGAATTCTCCATGGGCTATTCTCTCCTCCTTTCTCCCAGGAGAGCTTGATCTTTTATTTTCAGTAGATGTGGTATTTTTGTAAAATGTGTAATTAATCAGGGAACACAATGTAACTCAAATACTAATTGCAGTTGCTTATTCAGGTACCAACATTTCTGCTACAGTATAAGTTGCTTAAATACCTCTGTGACTGTGGATTTTGAATCCATATTAATCCAATTACCCAGAATCAATCCCAAAATAATTTGGTATGGACAGTCCCCCAAGCCAAAGAAAATTACCGTTAAAGTTAGTGAAGCTTCTGAGGGGAAATGAGCAATGGAGACACAAATGCAAATTACAACTCAATTGTATATGGATTCATGATTTTTCTTCAGGTTTTTAAAATGAGTGGGGTTTTTTTGTTTTTTTTTAATCCTTCCCATCACCTGGAACTTGCAAGTTTGATTTAAATGTTCTGGGATAACTCACCAGGTTAAAATGCGTGGCAGTAAAACAATCTGAGTCTGATGACATTACCCTATCCTGTATGATAGTTTTGTGAAGATTATGATTGCTGATATTTTCTGAGTCTGTTATTTATCCTGTGACGTTTTTCTGTATATCTGTAGATGCTCCTTGTGCTGATGTGCTTGGAACTGATGTGAGGTTTAGCAATACTGAACCTGAAAGAAGGAAGGAGAATTGGAATGTGCCATTAAATTCTTAGGTTGGGCGCAATGAGTTAGATATTTCCAGCATAAATCGATAGAATGTGGAAACCTGTGGTGATCATGAAATCTCTTTTCCTTCCAAATCCATCCTTTGGTGGAAAGGAAGCCTCTTACATTATGTGCAAATGACCCCTTCCGGAGCACGCTTGGCATGGCATTGCCACACACAGAGTAGCTCCGCCAAACCCACTACACTTAAACGGTTCCCCTTCACACTGGCATGTATAAAAATAGGGAGCAGAAGAACCCTTAAGTGTACTCATGACTAAAATAAAATCAAACTGTATCACTGAAAGTAGTTCTCCTGTGGATTGGTGCCAGGTAGCTTTCTTCTACCAATGCATTTCTGCGAAACTCATTTCTCAGCTTACCCACACACCATCTGCCTTGTGCTATAGTTGTCTTATGATTATGGAGTTCCAACTCATGCTGACTGGACAAAAACGGAAAACAAAGGAGTTTAAAAATTAGAGTGAGATACTCTCTGTCCAATGTATTTCTGGTCTGAATATAACATTTTTGTTTATTAGGTCAGTTGCTTGGATTTTTTTAATTGTCATAATGCCATGGAGCAATCTAGGAGTTTCGGGAACTCTCAATTCAACTTGCCCTTGCTTTTGCATAGCAAGATGAGAATATACTCTTTCTTTTGTCCTGCCTATTGCAGCTTTAGGAGTAGGGCGGATTTTAACCCTGAGAGGGAACAAAATCTTAAGTGGACATTAAGGAGAAAAAAAAATTTGGTCAACGGAGTTTGCATGTTAGTGCATGAACTATATAGTTCAGCTATAATAAACAAACCATTCTCTCAGCGGCAAGTTGTTGTTAGTGATAATAATTAGTCATTGTAATTTGAGATGATAATGTATCATGCCTTTCCTTATAGGATAACAAATTACTCTGCACTTTAACTGCTGAAATATTGCATCTCTTTGCCGGTTAAGTAAAGTATGAATTCTTTTGCCCATTCCTCAGCTAACGAAAAGAAGTAGGCTTTTTTTCAGTAGGGCAGAACTGTAATTTTCAAAGGCCCAGCACTTCTAAATAGTGAGGCCGAAAGACTGAGGAGGTCCACACATAGAACTCAAGCTTTCTGGGCACATGGCTCCTGTGCTCCCTACCATCTTTTTCCATTCTGAGTACAGTACTGCTCTGTGTCAGCTTTCTGTTACCGTGCAAGTCCGTGCTTGCTTAACATGTGCTTTGCTCTTTTTCTCCACTAAGATATTGACCAACAATACTGAAGAATGAGCTGCCTTTCATCTTTTCTTAAAGAAAGCTGAACTTTGAGGCTTTCTGATGAGAAGAAAACAGCTGTGACTTATTATTGTACTCATCACTGACCCAGGCCACATAGAAGAGAAACTCTTTAGTCTTTTGCTAATTTTTATGTCCAGTCAGGGTTTCTGGACTTTATGTTGTGGTGAAGTTTTGTGATTTTGGAACCTGTTTATTCCCAGCAGGCAATAACTTCTTGCAGATAAGTTTGATTGACAATGCTATTGTTTAGACTGTTGGACTGGTTTAATCCTAATTAATTTTAATTGTTGTACTAATGATTTTCTCTCTTCTGGGTGTCAATGTATTCAAGCATGCAATGGCTGTACAATCCTCTTTGGTTTTGAGGTACATTCTTGGAAGGAAACCTTATGAATCCTATTAGAAGAGTCCTTAAAATATGCAATAGACACTGATGATTTGGGTTATTATTCAAACTATGCCTATAAAAACCATTGCACAATTATTCTCACGAATTGTTTAGAATCAATTCACAGATAAAATGATATTTTATAGGTTTGCTTGGGTGAAGCTGGAATTGAGTTCAAAGTAGTTTTAAAAATTCTAGCAGTAATAAGTCCAGTAGACATTCTACAATGTCAGTTATTTGAATAAATATAGAAAAAATGAACAAGCTCTTAAAAAAAAAAAAAGCAAAAAAAAAGCAAAAAAAAAATCCTTGAGGGAAGTGGAGATTGTTGGTTTAAGCTTAGTTTGATAGCCACTGACTGAATGAGTCAACATCATTTCCAGGTAGATGACTAATAAGAAATCCTGTTTTATCCAGCGGTGTTGATAACAGCACTATTTTTATTTGGTAGACAAGAGATCAAATTCATAGATTTTTGTGAAACATTAAAAAGTGAAAAACTGACCTCATATGGATGTCTGTTTGCAATTTTAATCTATCTTCATATAAAAGAAATACTTACTTACAGAATGTCTCAATCATATTGATGTTCCTTACTATTACTTTCTTCTGAACTTTGACGTTGCCAGAGTTGTCTTGATTTTAAAAAACAGAAGTTTGATGCTGCTACAGATTATATACCACAGCAATTGAATGATTTGTTATAATTTAAAATGCCTTGATAAATGGTACATGTATGAAAGGAAAGAAAAGAAAAGGAGAAGAAGAAACAAGGGAAGAAATATTAGATGACCATTGGTAGAAACGTGTTAAAAATTTCCTGAAGATTTTCTAAGCAAGCTACTTTTTAACAATGATTCCAAAAAAGTATTGAGACTCAGTAATTCATGCAAATCATTCATACATCGTTTAATGAGCCTCCTTTAATTTTTTGGATAAATAGTAAAAGTATTTTCTCTGAAGGAGAAAACATACACCTCTGTGACACTAACAGGAACAGCTTGCGTACCCACCAACCTTAACAGCAATTTTGGTTCGCATGGACATCACATCTGCCTTATATTCAGGGATCGTATCACACAACAGGAACTATTGAAATAGAATATTTAGTCTAGAAATGCATTTGGGTTGTCTCTTGTGGACAGGCATAGGCAGTCTATTTTGGATGGTTCTGGGTTTTATTCTTGTCGGCTCCATTGAGGCGCAGTGGAAATCAAATATCCTCAGGGACTCAGTGCCACCCCAGCTTCATGGCCCTGATTTAATGAGTATTTCTGATTAAGGGCTGTCAGTGGAGAACTGCTTATAGAAAACATATTGCTGTGCTGTAATCACTTCGCAGAAGTTCTTTCCTCTCTTCTCACCCATAAGCTGATATTGCGAGCAGTTGTGTTGGATGTCACACAGTTGGCCAAGGCGCAAAGGAAATTTCTCTGATATCAATCTTTTATATTTCAGTTCTCTGTGTATCATTCAGATTTTCAGGATAATCCAAAGTTCAGCTTTATTATATCACATGTATGTTAGTGCCGCTACTGGTAATGAGAGGTGGACACAATTCTAAGAATAGCTTTAATGAGTCAGAGCAAGATTGGTATCACCTTTGGCAGTGGGTAAGAGGGGATGCCTAACACAGACTATAATTACAAATTAAAAATATACTGATTCTGGTCCTAAATACTCTTCCAAACTTCAGCAATGTGCAGCTGAGGGTCTGCCTGAGCTAGAAGAAGCTTTTGAACATCCTCAACAGATTTCCATGAGTTTGTCTGGTTTTCATGTAAAGTTTTAATATCCGCAGCCTCCTGTGGCAAGGAGATCCACAGTTTACCTGTCTAATACACGAAGAAGCTCCTCTTGTTTGCTTTAAACTGCATGTATCTTAGCTTCTTTGGATGCCTTCTCGTTCATATCTTGGACGAGACAATGAACAAATACTCCCTCTTTGCCCTTGTCGTGCCACTCGTCATTTTGTAGATGTCATGGCTGTTATATGTCTCTTGTAGTCTCTTTCCCTTAACTCATGAAAGGTAGTCTGTGTAGTCATTCCTTCCATGGGGACTGACCTACAGTTTTTGCCATCCTTGCTGCCCTTCTCCAAACCTTCTTCAGCTGTGGTAAGTACTTTTTGAGAGTGAGTACTACTTTGGGTTGACCAGGATTTTACACAATATCCACACTTTGGATCCACGCTGTGGCATAATTATATTCTTTATTGTCAGTAATTCCTGATACTCGGTTTTCTGACTGTTTCTTAGAACTCAGCCAGTGCTTTCATGGAAAGATATATTGAAAACCCACAGAGGCAGAAAGGTCAGAGATAAGTCTATATTGCAATTTCTTGATTTTGTGGTCTCTCTTCAGTTAGTGTAATTTTGTGTCTCCATCTTCTACCTAGCTAAGCCTACCAGAGTGCAAGGGAAAAATGGTTTTATGAACAGGGTGCAAGGAAGAGTAAAATGGAAGTCAGATAGTTTGGCTTCCAGAAATGGAGTGAACATTTCAGAGATGTCACTATTTTTTATTTGAATATTTTTAATGAAATATTGTTTCAAAATGGTAATAAGCTGACCTTTAAACAAACAAAATAAACTATTTTATTTTGATTCAAAACACGTATTAATATTTTTGCTAAGATGTACTGCTGCTTCTTCAGGAGGTTGTAGTTTCATATTTTTAACAGTTAGAAAGTCTAAATCATGCTAGTTGAGCAGTCCTCTTCTGCAGAAGACAGGTGTCAGGGTTTAACTCCAGCTGTCATCTAAGCTGGAGCTTACAGCTGCTCACTCACTCCCCCGCAGCTGGATGGGGGAGAGAATTGGAAGGGTAAAAGTGAGAAAATTCATGGGTTGAGATAAAGACACTTTAATAATTGAAATATAATAATGATGATGACAAAATGAAAAGGAAAACAACAAAGAGAGAGAAATAAAACCCAAGAAAGATGAAAGATGAAAATGAAAACAACTGCTCACCACCAACTGACTGATGCCCAGCCAGTTCCCCAGCAGCATCCCCCCCACCTCCTCCACCCACCTCCTCCTCCCTAGTTTTATTACTGAGTATGATGTCATATGGTATGGAATATTCCTGTGGTCAATTGGGGTCAGCTGTCCCAGCCGTGTCCTCTCTCAACTTCTTGTGCACCCCCAGCCTACTTGCTGGGGAGCAGAAAAGGCCTGGACTCTGTGTAGGCACTGCTCAGCAATAACTAAAACATCCCTGTATTATCAACACTGGTTCCATGACGAACCCAAAACATAGCCTCATGCTAGCTACTGTGAAGAAAATTAACTCTACCCCAGGCAAAACCAGCACAACAGGATTATGAAAAATAAGAACCACATTTTCAACTAGCTGGACAGAAATCAGCAAAACATTTTTTAAAAACAGCAAATTTCATCTAAGAAGAATCAAGAAGCATTAAGTTACCTGGTAGGATTAAATCTGAAATACATCTCCAGAGAGCAGAGCGTAATGAACTCATTCCTTCAACAGAGTACTAGTATACCTTTTGTATCTTTATAGTGTCCTTTCCTATAGGCATTAATATTTTCTATCAATAAAAACCTTGTGGCATCGCTGGCTGTAAAAGTCAGTGCCACTGTGCTTGACTGCTTCTTGCTTGACAAAAAGGTGCTCGCTTTGAAACCTGTTCTTGTGTTCTGTGAAATGCAGCTGTGTGAGTTTCACAATGGCTTTTAAGTTACAATTTTGTAAATAAAACACCTTAATGAACACACTTGAAAAGTTAATAGTCTATATCATTGCTTGGAGAATGCATTCATTTTCTTGGCTTGCAAATTATGTCCTCTGGTTTCTATACTTAAGACAAGCACTCATAACTGCCATTATTGAAATCCAGGTGACAACTTCCTACAGAAAAAAACAGATTTTATCTATTTTCATTGGTAGTAACTTCTTTTTTGCATTCCGAATTGACTCATCATGTCTCCTTAAAACAAAAATAACTCATCATTTGCCATGTGTTTTTTGTTTTGGGGTTTGTTTTTTTTTCTTTCATTCTGTATGATGCATCCTGCTTATGTGCTCATTATTATTCTGTAAGGGACGTTCCTATTTGTACCATCACCCTTTCTGATAGTGCTTACACTGGCTCTTAGAGGTCTCATTTCCATCTTTTAGGGCTTGTGTCAGTGACAATTGTCTGACTCCTGGCTGTTACACTAGAAAGCAAGATAAAGAGCACAATTATAATGGTAGCAAAGCAATTAATGACACTTTTCCAATAAAAATCCCACAAGAGTAGGATGAGAAAATGGACACCACATTTTTAGCTTAATTTGTTGTCACCAGGATGATGATTGCAGCTGGGCTTATGGGGTAAAATTTAACAAGGACCAGCTGGAGTGCATGGAGCTCTGCCTGGACACGGATGAGGAGCTGACCAAGAGTATATGGGTCAAGATCAAAAGGAGGGTAGGGACAGGTGATGTTACAGTGAGAGGCTGCTACAGGCTACCTGACCAGGAAGACCGAGCAGATGAGGCCCTCAATAGCCAGATAGGAGCAGTCACAGGTTTACAAGCCCTGGTCCTTATGGGAGACTTCAACCATGCTGATATCTGTTGGAAGGACAACACAGCAGGCTATAAGCAATCCAGGAGGTTCCTGGAATGCGTTGATGATAACTTCCTTCTCCAAGTGATAGAGGAGCCAACGAGGAGGGGTGAGAGATGCCGTGCCGGACCTTGTTCTCACCAAGAAGGAGGGGCTGGTGAGGAATGTGAGGCTCAAGGGCAGCCTTGGCTGCAGTGATCACGAGACGGTGGAGTTTGAGATCCTTAGAGTGGTGAGGAGGGTGCGCACTAAGCTTGCTACCCTGGACTTCAGGATAGCAGACTTTGGCCTCTTCAGGGACGTGCTTGATGGATTACAGTGGGATAAAGCCCTGGAAGGAAGAGGGGACCAAGAAAGCTGGATGATATTCAAGGACCACCTCTTCCTAGCTCAGGAGACATGCATCCCAACAAAGAGGAAGTCAGGCAGAAACTGACAAAAAAAAAAGGGGGATCTCATCAATGCTTATATATACTTAAAGGGAGGGTGCCGAGAGGATGGGACCAGTCTTTTTTCAGTGATGGCCAGTGATAGGACAAGAGGTAGCAGGCACAAACTTGAACATAGGGAGATCCATCTGAACATGAGGAGGAACTTCTTTCCTTTGAGGATGGCAGAGCACTGGAAGAGGCTGCCCAGAGAGGTGGTGGAGTCTCCAACTCCGGAGACGTTCCAAACCCACCTGGATGTCATCCTGTGCAACCTGCTCTAGGTGATCCTGCTCTGGCAGGGGGATTGGACTAGTTAACCTCCAGAAGTCCCTTCCAACCCCTGCGATTCTGTGAAAAACGCTGGGAAGCCTGTGTGGGTGAACAAGGAGCTCCTGAACTATCCTGCTGACTGGAAAAGGGGGAACATAACCCCCATTTTCAAAAAGGGTAAAAAAGAAGACCTGCGGAACTACAGGCTGGTCAGTCTCGTCTCTGTGCCCAGCAAGATCGTGGAGAAGATCCTCCCGGAAACTCAGGTAAAGCACATGGGAAATAAGGAGGTGACTGGTGGCAGCCAACATGGCTTCAGTAAGGGCAAATCATGCCTGACAAACTTGGTGGCCCTCTGCAACAAGGTTCCAGCTTTGGTGGATAAGGGGAGAGCAACAGATGTCATCTACCTGGACTTGTGCAAGGCATTTGACACTGTCCCGCATGATATCCTGGTCTCTAAATTGGAGAGACATGGATTTGATGCATGGACCACTCGGTGGAGAAGGAATTGGCTGGATGGCCGCACTCAAAGAGTTGCAGTCAACGGGTCGATGTCCACATGGTGTGCAGTGACAAGTGGTGTTCCTCAGGGGTTGGTACTAGGACCGGTGCTGTTTAACATCTTTGTTGGTGACACGGATGTAGGGACTGAGTGCACTTTCAGTAAGTTTGCTGATGACACCAAGCTGTGTGGAGTGGTTGACACGCTGGAGGGAAGGGATACCATCCCGAGGGACCTGGACAGACTTGAAAGGTGGGCCTGTTCCAACCTCATGAAGTTCAATAAGACCAAGTGCAAGGTCCTGCACATGGGTCAGGGCAATCCCATGTGCAAATATAGGCTGGGCGGAGAGTGGATCAAGAGCAGCCCTGAGGAGAATGGCTTGGGGGTGTTAGTGGATGAGAAGCTCAACATGAGCCAGCAATGTGTAGTCACAGCCCAGAAAGCCAACGGCATCCTGGGCTGCATCAAAATAAGCGTGGCCAGCAGGTTGAGGGAGGTGACTCTGCTCTTGTGAGACCCCACCTGGAATACTGTGTCCAGCTCTGGAGCCCCTAACATGAGAAGGACATGGACCTGTTGGAGTGGGCCTAGAGGAGGGCCACCAAGATGATCAGAGGGTTAGAGCTCCTCTGCTATGAGGACAGGCTGAGAGAGTTGGGGTTGTTCAACCTGGAGAAGAGAAGGCTCCGGGGAGGCCGTATAGCAGCCTTCCAGTATCTGAAGGGGGCCTACAAGAAAGCCGGAGAGGGACTTTTGACAAGGGCATGTAGTGATAAGGATGAGGAGTAATGGCTTCAAACTAGAAGAGGGTTGATTTAGATTAGATCTCAGGAAGAAATTCTTTACTGTGAGAGTGATGAGGCACTGGAGCAGGTTGCCCAGGGAAGCTGTGGATGCCCCATCCCTGGAAGTGTTCAAGGCCAGGTTGGATGAGGCTTTGAGCAATCTGGTCTTGTAGGAGGTGTCCTTGCCCATGGCAAGGGGGGTTGGAACTATCTGATCTTTAACGTCCCTTCCAACCTAAACCATTCTATGATTCTATGAATATTCTTAACAAGAGCTTAGGACAGATCGGCTTGTCACATCCAGAAAGAGACGGAGGGTTTTTTACATTAGTTAGTGATGCAAGATTCAAAACACATTGTATCAGTCGTCTTCATGTTTTTTTCAAAAGTGCAGAATTCTGACAGTCACAGAAAAGCCAGGTCACTCTCTTGATGCTGCAAGCTTATTTTCAGCAAAACAAGTGTTCTCAAAATGCTGAAATGTATGTTGAGCTGCCAGAATGGTTCATTTAAAGCCTGTTTGCATGGTTTTAATGTATGAAATATTCTTTGTAACCCATACACCCATACGAAAGAGTCATTGGTTCTCTTACCAAATCATTAAACTGAAAGTAAATCTATGAAGAAAGGTGACCTTAGCTGTTGAACAGCATTTCACCTAATAGTTTTAATTACCTAATTTAGTTTTCCTTGGTAAATTCATATACTTTGTGTGCCTGCTTAGATGCTTTCATCGTTTATCTGGAATTCAGTTTCAGTGATTTCTCAGGGAATACCTTACAGTTGAAATATAGTTAGATTCAGATTCAAGAATATGTAGTTATCAGTAAGTCCCGATAGTGCTTATTTTTTTCAGTTTTAACAATTTGGCAGTGGGCAAGAGTTAAAAATAAGAATTTACGTGGTTTTAGTATTTTGCACTTACAGATAAAATCAGAAATTAAAAGTGTAAATGGGTGTAAAAATGTAAAAAATGTAGATGAAAAACGTTATCCTTCAACTTTATGTAAAGAACTATAATTTCATTGGGTTGTAGTAATTTCATTTTATTAATAATCTCTTTTTCACAAAAAAGCTTTTATTCTAGAAATGTCCCAGGGGTCTAGCTAATGCAATTCTTGCTGCTTAATTGAATCTGATTGTGTCACAGATCAGCAAGCAAAAACTGCAAAACCTAACAAGGTAAACAAAGCAATGTAGTACTTAATGTTTTCTCAAATCTAAAAATAGAACAGGCCATCTGAGAGCACACCTCCATGGTATGCGTCACATTTGTTCCACTTCTAATAAATATTTGATCACAACTTGTGCTATATTTTGTTTGTATGGTATCTTCTGCAGGTTTTATATCAAAGAAATACCGCTTATTTAAGATCTATTGTGTGAAAGAAACCATTTTTAAAGAACAGCAGATTCATACGTCAGCTATGATGAGTAGTATTGAACAGTCCCTTAGAGATCTATGATTCAATAACATTTCAATCAATTTTATGAGATCTTTTCGAATAGCAGTGTTCCTGCATGTTGAAGATAACTCCTTATTCTAAACATGAATTTTTAGAATTTTTGAGCATTTTGAAACTCTGGTTTAGGAAGTATTTCCCAAACTGGTTGCTCAGGTTTTGGGGAAGAACATGAATTCAAGCATGAAATTTCTAGTGAAAACAGGCAACTGTGCAATAGAACCATTTAGATTACATTAAATTCTTAATAATCTCCACTTTTGATTTTTAAACTAGGAAAGATTCACAGATCGCTGCTTAGATTTTTCTTTAAATTGCCATTAAACACGTAGTAAATAGCCCATGTTAAGATGTTATTTGCTCATCATAGGTTCAATGTAATTTAATAACCAAAACTTGGCCAAGATACTCTGATGCACTCCAGCACTGGTTTTTTGGGGGTTTTTTAAGCAGTTTCAGCATGCTTTAAACTTTGCTAAGCACACCAGAATATCCTACCAGAACACTAAAAGTAAGTAGCATTATAAATAGGGTTTGCAATTCAGAAGATCCATACTTATCATTATAAAACTATTAAAACCCTTTGTAAGTGTTTGTAAAGAATAAAGGAAGACAAAAATTTCAGTCTGTGTTTTTTCAAATTTATTGATTAAAAAACAAATAACTGAAAAAATGGAGTACAGTACTGGAAAATGACTGGCAGCCTGCTGGGCTATAGCTGTGCATTCTACATCAAAGGTATTATTTCTCAGCTTCCCTTGTAGTTTAGCTTTAGAGGAAGAGTATGAGGCCCATAAAGGCTTTTAACGCTTATACATAAAACTAAGGAATCTTAGCTATTGTTTGAGGATAGTCATGATACACTGCTAACCTGTTTGTGCAGCTGATGTTAAGGAAAGCTTTATGCTTTACCAATGACAATAGAAAACACAGATAAGACATGCTCCAAATGACACCTCTCCTTCCAAAAAGAGTTCAGAAAATAAATTAAAAAAGAACATCTGGTGATAAAAGAAAGATATCTAATATAAAAGATTGTTTACATACCTTCCGTAGAGGCAAAGATGTGGAAAAAGGACAGCATGAAGAATCTTAAAGCAAAGAGGTGTGTCTCCTATGCTTTTACAAGTACTTGTTTCAACATTTTCTGGCAATGAATTTTGATGTAATACAGCTGGAAACTCGGTTTGTTGTTGTATTTAGTACTTTAAATAAATCAGTGTAGGACTGCTGCAATTTAATTTAATCTTAGATAACTTGAACTGACTGAAAATTCAAAGTTGTAAGGCGTAAGGTCAAGTGTATATCTCATTTCCTGCCAAAGAAATTAAAATGGGATCCTCCTTTTGAAGATCTTCTGCTGAAGGTGTAGCAACAGCTCGTCCCCATGATGTGTATTAATCTGGTCTCCACACCAACAGATTAGCTTTTTGTCTTTACTTGCATTCCCTTTATATCAATTACTCCCTTACACTGCCTAGGATCACTTGAGCATATTTTCTCTCTTTTAGGGAAAAGTACTGCAGAGCTGACCCTATTTTGAGCAGAGGGTTGGACCTGATGATCTCTAGCCCTCCCTTCCAGCATAAATTAATTTTCTGGCTCAAGGCACACAGATGTAAACTATGCCTGAAGTATTTTGCTATCAAAAATCTGTTTTTCACCTTTTCTTAACCAGTATAACTACCCTTACCTTTCTTGAGTTGTCTTTCCCACTTACTTTCCTTCACCTTTCCTTCCTCCCACCCCATACACAGAGAAATATTGTTGATGAAATAACAATTGTGCAAATATACGGACCAATCTGGCATTTCTTCATTTGGCAAAATTAATGAGATAGCTCACCTTAATGAAAACCTTATATTTAGGCATATCACTGCTACTGCATTTCTAGTCTGTTTTAACCAGGTTACTGAAGAACATTATCAAATATGTCAATCGTTGTACCAATTGTTAAGATTTGTTAAAGATTTTTTCTTTCTTTCAGTTATATATTAATATGTAAACTTATGTAGTTTGATTTATTTCTCTGCTGTTGTTACCTGTTGGGTTTTAAATTTATTTATTTCATTTTATTTATATCAATAATTCTTGTACTCTTTCTGCTCTTTTTTTTTTTCTTTCTGCTGATTTTAAAAATCTCTGTATCTGTGTCTTTCCCACTGAACTCACAACAGCATGCCAATTTTCAGGTCTGGGTAATATGGTTCCTGTTGCGTTGGACCATGTCTATGTAGAGGCAAAAGTATACCACTGCTCTGATTTTAGGACATTGCTCTGAAAGTAGTACCACTTTGAAGTATCTGACCTACAATGTAAATATAGATGGAAAGTCACATAAAGCAGTTTGAAGTGAACTTTATTGAAAATGAGGGTATTAAAAGAAAGGTCACTGTGAAAATCTTCATTTTTCCTGAACACAGATTCTTTTAACTCTCTTCATTCAACTAATTATCTTTTCTTCATTTCAAGACAAATAAATTCTTTGATTTATTTTCCACATAGATGAAAACATTTTTATTGTGTTAGGAGTTATTTTTTTTCAGAAACGCTGGTTCAACATGTGATTAGCTGTTACTTGTTGCATTTTTTAAACCATTTTTATCTTAAGATTTTTTTTAATATTTTTTTCATCTTTTACACACCTATTTTGATTTTAAATCACTGAAATATATTATCCGT
This sequence comes from Burhinus oedicnemus, assembly GCA_008921705.1. Taxonomy (NCBI): domain Eukaryota; kingdom Metazoa; phylum Chordata; class Aves; order Charadriiformes; family Burhinidae; genus Burhinus; species Burhinus oedicnemus. The sequence continues at coordinate 1,118,734 of VFFE01007212.1, read as the reverse complement.
ATCTTGGTGTGATTTCTTTATAATACTAGTTAGGGATGGTGCTTTTAAAAATAAATTTGCAGGTTTCTCGTTAATTATCTTTCTGTCCCCATAAGCTCTTAATACTTTTATCAGCCTTTTTGAGAACCCTAAAATGAACATGAAGACTAACTAACCTTCTAAATTTTCTCCTTAATGTCCAAGAGACTATACAGGCTTAAGGTACCATATAAATAAAAATGGTTGAAAAACTATATCTGATTTGGTAAAAATGTATATTGGAATATTTGTATCAGACTGTATACACAGTAGGTTATCACACTTTGGCAATCAAGAAGAGCAAATTTTAGATTGAAGTCTATAGCTTTGTAGAAACACATGGACAAAACCAATTACTTTTCAGAATTGTTTCAAATTATAGAGACTAACTCTTGCATGAAACCTTGGTATCATATAACCCTTAATGAATTAACTGGGTATCATTTTTAGGAAAAAAAATAGTTTGTCTCATCCCTATAAGGCACCAGGTACAGAAGACATCTATTAGGTCATTTAACGTATTCTCCATTGACCTTTGGAAATTGTTCTGCAAGACAGTAAAAAGACATTTTTATATGTTCTGACTGTTTTATATCTCTTTTCATTACATCCATTTAGAGTCCTTAATGATATTGCCCATGTTAAATCATTCTTATTTCTCTCTTTCTATAAATAGTAAACTATGGCTATAGCTAAACAAGGGGACCCATGAGTGCTTCTCATGTCCTGAGTGCAGATGAGTGCTTTAGCTGCATCCCACCTTATCTCAGAGTGATATCTGGGCAAAAATTATCCTCTCTTCACATCTTCTTTTCTGATCAAGTGTGTGGACCAGAAGGGAGCCATGACATACTACAGCCATGTCCCCATCTGGACATCTACTAAAGTCTTTTTTAGCTGTTGTCTTGATCAGCTTCACCTACTTGCCTACCTACCAGACATGAAATTTCCCAACTCCCAAGACATTTGCACAGTCTAAGGCTTGCCCCAAGACAGTTTTTCGTTTTATATTTCTAGTTGTAAACTGGGTAAACTAGTCCAGTAGTTGTGGCACCAGAACTTTTGTTAGTGGGACTATTTTAATCTGTGTTCATTAAAGTGCTTTTTGCTGAAGAGCCATGAAATGCACTGGCCAAGGGTCTTCTGCCTAATTACTTAGCAAAATAATGACTCATTTGACATCACTTCTAAGCTGGGTTCAACGTGAAAATTGATTCCTCTACAATCACTAGCTCAAATTTGTTTTTCACAGAGTATGTTTCTAATCTTTGTCAGTTCCCTGTGTCATTTCATTGTCTAGATGGGTGTTCAATTTCCAATGTTAAGGACGCAAAAAATTCTTATTTAATTTTTCTTCTCTCTCCAAATATTGTATGTTCTATTGAAATAGTTACATTTTTATTTCTACAAACTTATAGTAGTAGCAAAGAAAAACTTTGATTTTTTTAGTTTCATAAAGAAATGGAACAGAGTATTGCCTTTGTCAGCCACATAATATGACCACAGAATTGCTTTTGTAATAATAGAGTTACACTTCATGACTTTTACTCTAGTTAGATAAATATGATATTTTCAATGGAATTTAAGGAACAACAGGAAAGCCACATGTCCATAGGTCTGCGTAAGTCACAATTGAAACAGAGAATATATATACTCTGACTCATACCCCAATGTAACCTCTCATTACAAATTAGAATGAATCTTGGTTCATTTTCTTCTACTTAAGCAATATATACTCAGTGTTTGAAAAAGCAGCTAGATAACCACAGAGTTAAAGAATTTTCCATTTTTTTTAACTTTTTTTTGGATGGTGGTAAATGCAGCCACCTAAGAGAATATTTCCTGGGGATTTAAGTCATTTCACTCTATCATTCTCCTTCTCACCTTGAAAAATATACTAAGTGTGTGTAACCATGAAACAGAAATTTGTAATCACATAAATGATCTATAGTACCTAGAATACCTTATGATTTCTTCAATAAAGTAACAGCTGCAAATTTAAGTGTACTCTTGGTTCTATGGGATGCTAGGAAAGTAAGGAATGAATTTAACAATTATCCAGCTTAGTCTTTTTAAGAAAGTAAAAGCATACTGAATGTCAAAAACCAATGCATAATATGACGAGCTTTGTTAAGTATTTCTTTATTTCTGTGTAACATTATATAATATAAATATCTGGACAGCCAACAAGAAAGCAGTGACAATTTTAGAAATCACAATCAGAATTTCTCCTGCGAGATATGAAGTAAGGACTTCACTCAGTTTACATGACATGTTCTACCTTCAGATTCCCAGGCAGCAATATTTGCATATATCTTCTATCATAGCTACCTATTCAATTCTCTCATTATTGTCCCTTTCTGCTTTTGGAATAAGTAGAGAAGTTCAGGGACTGGAATCTATTGCATTACCTACCATTTGTAATGAGCAATATTGTATAAACAGTAGTTCCAAATCTTGTCAAATTAAAGCTGGATTTGCATATCAAAGATGATTGCGCTAAGGGCAAAAAGTCGTGACAAAGTTATTCCTTAATCTCTAGACCATGCCACAGTATAGTTTTCTTTCCTGTCAGCCTGGGAGGCTCACAGCTTCCGCCTGCCTCAAACCTACACAGGGTTCTCACTGGGAAGCTGGAGGCTGATCCTGTAGCCGGATTCCAAATAATACTATGAGCTCAGTACAGGAAAAATGACTTTTATCATGTGTCTGAAGCTGTCAAGAATCTGTTGAAAAATTTGGATCGCATTTCTGTTATCTGAGTTTCATCCAAAATGTGTTGTGCTTCGTTGTAAAGAACTGAGAATTGGCAGCACAAGCACCCCAATGGGGAAAGTATATTGGTGTGGGATGTCTTTGAAGTATGGAATTTGTTCCTGCTTTCTTGGGTTCTTATGTCACCGTCACAGTTACAGCGCAACATGCTAACACAGCAATGAAACTGAACTTTTAATTTAATGAAAATAAAATATATATATGAACAAGGAAAAAACATTATTGTGACTTTACATCAAATCAAACGTAGTTACTACTGAAGCATGCAGTCCATTAAATAATGACCTCACTCATCATCACAGATCAGTCTGCCTTTGCCTAACAGTAACATGCAACTGATGTTATCCCATTGCATCAGTGTGCTGCGTATTTCCCTCATCCATGTAACACCCACGTGTACATTGACACACCTGCTTCATACTGTTTATGGCTTCAGCATTTCTGTATTAAATGATCTTCTTAAATCTCAAAGATATATTAATTGATTTCACTTCAAATAATATTTATTTTGTATCTTGCCACATGTTGGGAGTTGGAATGCAAAAGAGGATGAAGAGGAAGGAGAAGACACAACATGTGCGAAGAAGCAAAGAGTAATGCAAATCATATAAATAACCTGAAAAACTTTTCAGGGCACAAATTTGTGTGAGATCAGCTGTGAGGGTTAGTGACTCAAAGCTGAATCTTAGGGGGTCCAGGAAAGGGGAGTATAAGCACTTTCTTTGCCTGTAATTTACATACACTTAATTTATTTTTTTTTGGTTCCTTCTTTTTGGCAGCACAATTATTTCTCACAATTGGGCTGTGAGTTAGACCTTTCGACACAGTTGGATTCCGGGAGTCATATCAGAGGTATTGTGAAATGAAATGTAATTACGTGTCAGTAAGTGGGTGTGAGCCTAAGGGAGTCTGACTGAAGCTAAATGAGCAATTGAACCTCTGAAAGCTGGAGCAAGTGTGCCATGCATTCAAAAGTCTCCAAAAGGAGATTTTTACAACTTTCAGTCCCTTCTGCCCTTAGCAGGCCATGGTATGGGCAGCATATTTTGGTCTGTTTGTTCAGTGAAGTGCTATTTTAGTTCTAAAAGCTAAACATAAACCCACATTTGATTACCAAACGCAAAACCATACATTTGATGTGAAACTGCAGAACTTCATAAGATGTGAACTCAGATTGAAACCCAATGGTTGAAGTGTTTAGGTTTAAAAAAAAAAAAACAACAAAATAAATTCTCCTACAGGGTATACAGAACTGAATTAAAAGAATGGAAGAAAAATGTATGAAAAATAGGGAATGGTTTTGGTAGGGTGACATTCAAGGTCTGAAAATTCTTGGGGCCTATGCTAAACTGGATTGTTATATGATAAATAAAACAAGTATAATAATGATATTGGAGACAAAGTGTTTTCTGGATTAAAAGAATTCTATACTTCCACCGTTCTGGAATCCCTCCACACATATTTACTCATTTTATTTTGTTACAGAGCAGATCCTTTGATTGGTCTGGTTACAGTATTACATTAAGTATGTACATATGTACATATGTTGAGAATCTAAAAGGTGTTCATTTCAGCAGTAATCAAAACAGACAATGATTAAGGAGTTAGTAAAGAACAAACGAAGCCAGATCAGATGACAAATTATGAGTTTTAGAACTGTTTTGGAATTTATGATGAATCCCCAAAAAAATGAAAACAATCTTTTCCACCAGATACTGTTTTAATCTAGCTGAGGAACCATTACATTAAGGAGGCTTCACTGCAGAGTCTGTATTCACAAAAAAAAAGCCCCTGTAATTAAGGGATTCTTTTTTTTTCTTTTTTTTTTTTTTTTGACAAAAAAGACAATTTCTAAAGGCTCAGAAACTTTGGGAGTACAATTAACTGCAATTTTCATGGCTTATACAAACTGAATTAACAATTTTAATATTTACCTCTTTGTCATTAACTGCAGCTAGATAATCAAACAAAAAGATAATTATGTAACATATTCACTTATTGGTTATTTTTGTGCCAGGTTTGCTGATTAGTTTCCCAGCAATTAGGACAGAAACACTACTTTACTCCATGCTCCTTACAATGCTAGAATATGGTGCATGCCAGACAAGCAATTTGCATACACAAAACCTTGGAAATGCTAGACTTGCAGTACATATAGATTTGGTATATAATTTGCAGAGTGAAAATGGAAATTCATATCCATATTAGAAAGCAGAATGTGTTCACAAACTCAAGTAGCTGTTTTCAGGCATAGACAGATATTTGTGTGCATTATTAACTGGTGTAAATGTGCATAACTGATCATAAAAAGTGTATACAATAATTTGCAAGGAAGGTCTCAGCTATCTATGAGGTATTTAGGAAATATTAATGTCAAGAAGATAATGATAAATATAACCCAACATTCAACTGAACTAATCTGAAACTCAGAGTATCACAAACCTAATTCAAATGGTCACTTCCCTCCCATGATAGGTGTAAACAAGAATCCATGAGGCAAAATATATGATTCATCAGCATTGCGTAGGTGACAAATACTTACTTTTTTTTTCTAGCCAATTAGCAACCATCTAGTGATATTTATTGGAAAGCAATATGTTGTGTTTAGGAAGCTGTAGCTGACATCTTTGGATCCCAGCTGTTGGACAGGCAGTGTTTACAGTTTGGCCAGCAGTGTCTCGGTAATCTGCCTTGCTGCTTGTTATATTGCCTCATTAAGGGAAATTTAAGCGAAGAATTTGGTGTTAATCTGAGTTTGTGGTTAGGGAGGTCAGGAGTCCCCAGCTAACAGGAATGACAAACCTTCAAAGAAAAGCAACCAACCGCTTAGCCATAGTTTCAGTTATGGTGCCAAAGCCTCTGTAAGAATTTTGAGTTGATACTAAGAATAGAAATTATGCCTTTGACTTCAGTGCAGCCAAGATTGTATGCTGTGTTGCTACCTAAGCTCAGCCAGTCATACTGGTTTTGAGTGGAATTTGGCTGCTTCTGCATTCCTGGCATGTAGTATTCTGAAACTATTTCTTTCAACTGTATATAATGCTTGTCTGCAGAAACTAAAATTTGTGTATGGAATGGTAGCTATATTTTTAATCATAGATTTATCTTTCAGATTGAGTTTAGTATTTACCAGTTAATTTCAGGTTCTTTTAAAAAGACAGTGAAATGTTATTACCTTTATCAGTCTCTGTTCTTCCATCAGTGATTGCTCCATAACTCATTTGGTGATTCATTTTCACTGTTATTTTTCATTGCCTTTCTTTGAATTTTATTTTTTGCTTTAGGGCAGAGAGTTAAGGCAAAGTAATCATAAGATAAAATAAAGACTTTTCTTTCCCATCTTCTTTCAGTTGAGATTAAACAATCTGTGTTGACTGACAGAATGGATTTTTCATTGAGTGCAATGTGCTTTTTCTTGAGACTGCTTTTAAACCCAGAATATTTTTATGTTATCAAAGTGATGATGTCAACTGCAAGCAAGCTTCAGAACTTTGCAACAAAAGGAATAACATTTAATGAGTTTACTCTCATAAAAGTATATAAAATAGTTTAATAGATTCTGGAATATGCACGTTTTGAGCCAATATATTATTCTTCTAAATTTCCCCCAGATTTTAAATATACAATTTTGCAAATTTATGTTCACAAATGAGAAATACTTTGCCTGGACAAATACTTTTTAATAATCACAATAACTTTCTACTGTATGCTCATGTGAAAGATGTTAACCTTGATTCCAGTCTTTTCCAAAATTAACAAACAATTCTAGCTTGTGTAATACATCAGAAAAAAAGAATTCCTAGAAACTTAAACCCCTCAAGCTAGAAAGAAAAAAAATCCCCATTGATTTATTATAAATTCACTTTTACAGCCAGGTCCTCAGCTGAATTGGGAGTCTCAGTAGAGTTTCATCACCTTGCAGCAGCAGTGGATTGTGTCTATACCTGGTAAGTTGAACAGAAGTTTTGAGCTAGCAATATCTAAAATCTGTATACAGGCTTAATTATATACATACACATTAATTTGATACACAGCCAAGCAGATAGCAGAGCTGTGCTCTCACACCTATTGGATAATATCTGCTGCTATTCAAACGTAGTCTTTCTCTTCCTCTCTCTTCCAACAATTATTTTGTTAGTCTGTGGAAAAAAGAGCGCTTCATCTAGACTGATTAAAGAGCTTCAGAATAGTCTACAAGGAGTGGCCTGGATGCTCTTATAGGAAATAATACTCTCTAGAAAGACCTTGATAAGATCAAGTGAAACTACAGGACTCTGTGTCTGAGGGTGAATGGCACAGTGGCCTAGGTGATGAAGAGGAGAGTAAGTTTGCAGATGACATGGTATTTAGAAAGGTAGGGCTACTATTCAGAGAGACCTTGACAAACTGAAAGAATGGGCTGGCAGAAACTGTAAGAAGTCCAACAAAGGCAAATGTAAAGGTACTCAAGCTGCATTAACTCAAGCTGGAGACTACAGGGTGAGGACCAACTAGTTGTGAAGCAGTTTTTAACAAACAAGGACGTGGGGGCCTTGTCTTGACAGACAACTTGAACAGGAATCAGCAGTGTACTGTTTTGGTGAAGAAGGCTAACTGTATTCTGGTGTGCATTAGGAAAAGTATAGCCAGCAGGTCAAAGGAAGTGATTATTCCCCCTCCTCAGCACTTGTGAGGGCATGTGGGTCCATGCCAACCTCATGAAGTTCAATAAGACCAAGTGCAAGGTCCTGCACGTGGGTCAGGGCAATCCCATGCACAAAAAAGGCTGGGTGGACAATGGATCGAGAGCAGCCCTGAGGAGAATGGCTTGGGAGTGTTAGTGGATGAGAAGCTCAACATGAGTCGGCAATGTGCACTCGCAGCCCAGAAGGCCAACCGCATCCTGGGCTGCATCAAAAGAAGCGTGGCCCCTCTGCTCTCATGAGACCCCACTTGGAATACTGTGTCCAGCTCTGGAGCCCCCAACATGAGAAGGACATGCACCTGTTGGAGCGGGTCCAGAAGAGGGCCATCAAGATGATCAGAAGGTTAGAGCACCTCTGCTATGAGGACAGTCTGAGAGAGTTGGGATTGTTCAACCTGGAGAAGAGAAGGCTCCAGGGAGACCTTATAGCAGCCTTTGAGTATCTGAAGGGGGCCTACAAGAAAGCTGGAGAGGGACTTTTGACAAGGGCATGTAGTGATAAGGATGAGGAATAATGACTTCAAACTAGAAGAGGGTTGATTTAGATTAGATCATTAAGCTGGGCCCTCGATGAAACTAGCTCCCTGGCTGGAGTGGGTGTCTTTGCTTTCAGCTGCACTCCAGGTGCTCTCCTGCTGACCTGCAACCCATCTCCAGGTTTTGGGCCTTGGAAATGACAAGAAATAGAAGAGGCAAGCGAAGCTTTTATTGCCATTTGTCCACAAATACTTGCAAATTTTTAAGGAAACCTAATACTGTAAAATATTAGGTTATAATACTAATGGCATACGATGCTGAAAGTTCAGTAGCAAGGATTTTTCAAAGAACCATCAACATCTTCTGCCTGTAGAACAGAAAAAACCAAAAATGTGAAAGTCCCACTAGTTTGACCTTACTACTACACAAGATTTGACAACAGATTCTAAAAGGAAGCTCAATGAAGGATGTCGTGATAAGAGGAGAATGGGATAAAATGCAACAAAGTTCTGTTACAGGTAGATTGTGTCAGACCAATTTAAATGAATTATAAATTTATTGAACTAATATATCTGTAGTATACCTGTGAAAATATCTGATATGGTGATCCAGGAGAATGTATTATTTCAGATAAAGTAGGGATACAAGAAATGTAAGACAGATACGGTTTGCCTTCCATTCTGTTGATTATATTGGCATGGGAATTATCAGCCTTTTAATTCTCCCCCCCAAAAAAACCCCAAAACAAATATAAAGACAAGATACCCTGTAGGTATACTACATTTTGTAAGACTGGAAATTTTTCTTATGTCCTGTTCATCAAAAAAAAAAAAGAAAATGGTCATGAAGTTTGAAAATAGTTTTTTGAAAATTTTATAACAAGGTGCATGTTAAGGATATCACCAACTCATTCAGGAGTTGCATTTTAAAAAACAGATAATCAGAATAAAATTTTATGTATTGCAGTCTAGGTAATGATAAAACAGAGATTAGACAGGTAAAATAAATGTTTTTGTGTTCTGGTAATAGCATACTCTGAAGTTTTAGTTTTCAGGAAGGTAGACTCTGTATGCACTCTTCCCACCAGTTTAAGCAAGGTTAGATCAGGTTAAAGTGGATTCTGGAATATTGCTTACTGGAGGCTGAAGAAAGGCTGAGCAGGAGACGCTTTTGCTTTCTACTTCTTATGTCCTGTGTGACAGCAGACTACTGCTGGCAGATCACAGTTTATTTGTCTTCCAGGAATAATTTCTGCAGTCTTGTGTCTTCATGGAGAGCATATTGGGGAAGCACCCCAGGTTTCCTGGTTTCTAACATGTAGATCCTCAAGTTCCCAGAAATTTGAGTCTATTAGGTTACAAACTCCTAGGATTTCTGGGTTAATTGCTCTGTAGAAAGCATACCAAAGAAGTAGGTAACTCAGAGGCTACGGATTCTCAGCTCCCCAGTTTTTCAACATGTCATCTGGGAACTGCTGAGTTGACCATCCGAGATCCATTGACACGATCATGCCATTCCCACGTCACTTCCAGGGGAAACTATTTAATGCTTGTGAAGTAAAATATTCTGATATTTTGCTCCTTGTAAAAGCTAAAACCCAATAACAACAAAAAGTTGCATCTAGACTTTTTATCGTAATTCAGAATAGTATTTACCTGAGGGAGACATCACTCTTTGCAAAACTTATATTTAATTTCCTGGACAGAGTGAAGCAATTCCACCTCTCCCAAACACTCAGTATCCTCAGGTTGCAGAGGCTCAGAAAGAAACCATGAGGGACCTGAATGTAACAGAGTGTTCCATACCAGCTGGGGACCAACGGCAGGCACAGAGATGGAGCTTAGAGACTCTCTCTCTCCAGGGCCATTAATAGTTTCTTCGGCTGAGTCAAAGAGAACGTCATAACTGAGATACAGACAAATGAGAAAATTTACACAGGCTGGAGCACTGGGCTGGGGAAAAGAAACAAATCCACTGCTGCAAGTTCACACTTCTCAAAGAGGAAAGAGTGGGGGAAGAAATCTTTAGGACAGTAGGGCCAAGCCTCTTCTAGAAACACACACCGTATAAGAACGCATTTTTTTTCCAAAGGCTGTAGGTAGAATGAAGCAGATATCATACCTATCAGCTGGTCATGTCCAATGGTCATGTTTCTGAAGATGTTGTCTTGGCTGGTTTTGTATGGGATTGAACACAATTTATAGCTTAGTTTTATTTTTTGTCAGGAAAGGATCTTACAAAAGCCAATCAAGTGTTAAGTACTAATGTATTGTCAAGTGGAATATAAATGCCTTAATTAGCACTTCAGATAACATAAACGTATTTTACCACATTTCACAGAGTAAGGCAAATAAAAAATTGCTTGATTTAAAAATTTGGAATCAGGCTGATGTACAGAGTATATTAAATCATATACATCTTGTACAGGTTGCAAGTAAGCAAGTTGCAACACATCCCCCCAAACAGAGATTAGAGAAAAGAAAAACTGAAGAGAAAATGAAGACAGGAGTTTAATCACACTCCACTATTCAGCTCATTTCCACATTTTTTGATACCAGAATGCTAGAAGCAAGCCTTGACAAGCTCACTGAGCACTATTGCTGGTCCTATTTTATGCCTTTCTTTTGATTAATCTTGTGCTTTGCAGTAGTAACTGAATTTGTCACATCTGGACTCTGAAATCTACTGCGATATTTGAGCAATATTACCATTTCTGTTGCCATACCAGTGGGGATTTTCGCCAATCATGTAAAATTTTGGTTTTGATGAGAGAGTGTGACATAAATGAAGAGCATATCAAATACAGAATGAACTCATCATCCTTTTCTTCCCTTTATTTCCCATGTTGAGGTTGTGACCAAATCTCAAAAGATGTTTTAAAGTCCGTATCTGCTGTGTTTCTGGGCATCCAAACCAATTGTTTTCCCTGGACGGGTTGAGCCTGTATGTCCTCTGGAGCCCGTGCATCTCCTTGTACTGAGCTCCCATGAGCGCAGGCCCTGCCGTGGCTCATTGTGTTACTTCACCGCCTGGGCACTGTGCTCAGCAGCTCTTTCAAAATATCCTTTGATTCCTAAGCTTTGCATACGTTGCTGCTGTCTGTAACCCTTAGCTAGCTCCTTTTTCAAGTTTCCTTTTCCTCAGGCCTCTCCATCAATTACCTCAGCTTCAACTCTTCATTTCATAGATATTGCTTTTCTTTATTCTGGGATACCTCCTTGACCACCTCATTTACCAGTTTGATAGACTTTGATCTTGCTTAATAATAACTTATTTTTTAAGACCTGTTAATCTATCTATCTAATTTATAAGAGGAATAAGCATTTTCAAACAAAATAGGAAAGCTGAAGCCATCATCTCCCATTTTATCCCTTGCTGTGTTTTCAAGTTCTTTTTTATTTATGCAGTATTATACCAGTTTTGATTTGTGTGCTCATCTATGCAGCAAACATCTTTCCAGAAAGAGCCTGACTCACTATAGGTCAATTGAAAAATAGGAGCTCTATGAAGAATATTCCAGAGAACCAAGTTTTCCTAAGATATGAATATTCTTAGGCACAATTCCTGGGTCACTGTTGTTACTGTCTAGGGTGTGTGCCATAGCTAGCAGAAAGCATTAAGACTCTTTTGCTGTTGAAAGTGATCTGAATATCAGGCCAGACAAAGTCCTCCTGTACTTCTTTTCAAATTTAGAAAAAAAAAAAAAAGAAATTAGGTTTTGCCTGTACGTATGTCTCAGAAAGAAAAGTCCTGACATAGTTAAAAGACACTGGTTTTCTTACTATTTGCTAAGATGGTCATTAAAAGCAGGGATGGAAAACTACTATCTGACTCTAACATTAAAAAAATGTACTATCTTCACGAAAACTGTAATTCACTTTTGGACTCTGTGATCTGAAAACCTGCAGCCTACAAATATATTTTATTTGTCACAAAGTCTGAGTGACGTACATTTTAAAAAATAAATAGAATTCAACAGGAATTTCTTTCCGTAATGCTTATATTAGAATGGCTTTGTGCTCTGATATCAGCTTCAGAAAAAAATCACACACAATAATTTAATTTCAAAACTGAAATGCTCAGGGACCAAGGTTAATAAAGAGCAAGTATTATGCATGAACATTTTTCTATTCATACTTAATATGCGTGATCATTATGAATAGAAAGTATTGTAAAACATTTTAATTTTTTAAATATTCAAATTCATAATGAGCTGTATAAAATGCATCCCCTTATGCCATTAATACTCTAATTCCCATTGACACAGTAGACCTTTCCAATCATATCCTTTTTTAAATACTCAGACTAAGATGATAGATCTATGCAGGTCAGTCTGTCACATGTGCCTGGAATAAAAATCTGTAATCACTTGCTTTTGTGGATTAAGAAAGATGGAAAGACTATGCCAAAGACTGGGCAAGTATCTTCGATACACCTCTATTAACCTCTCAAATTCCTTCAGCCTTTCTGCCTTTTAAAGTGATATAGGAAAGTATGTAGTTTTTAAGACGAGATCTGAAGTCCCATCTCTTTTCCTGCTTGCTGTCTGTCTTTGGATTTAAAAGCCAGCAGTTTACAACATTTCACTTCCATATTGTCACACAAGAACATATTGATCCTTCCCAAGTTCCTAATGGAAGTTTTTCCTTTCTAAACTGCTGGTCTAGCTAGAGACTTTTCAACCTACTGTTCAAATATGACAGATCTAAAAAAAAAAAAAAAAGAATTCCTAGTTTCTTGCTCTCTGCCCGTATAACTGTGTAGTCATCATGACAAGTATACAGTTATTGACTATTTCTGTAGCAGCTATATTGAGCTCTCTATGCTTTCTCTTTTCTCTTGAGTGGTATTTGGGTTTCTGAGAGAAAAAGAACAATCACTCTTTAAGATTCTTCTTCAAAATTTGGTGTCTCAGAGGAGCTGATAATTTCAAAGAAAATTTGCAATAGCTCTTCTGTCTCCTACAGACTTACATTTAGGAAACTGAACAATGTGTTGCATATTTTGCCCTGGATTGTTTGACAGAGCAGTAGACTCCAAGCGTTCAGTGTTCATACTGTTATGCGGGCACAGGAAATATTAAGGGTTGATTTTAAAAATATCTTGTCAGCAAGGTTTTCCCTAGCAGTCATGACTCCTTAAGTAAAATCTGAAAGGGCGTTTTTGGTTTTCAAATGTCATTGTGTCTTTACCACTAGTTTGCCAGTGACTTTTTAATTTTCATTTAGTATTGTCTATGTTGGAAACAAGGTAAGTGCAACTTGAATGTTCTTGACGTTATAAATTCCAGTTTATGACATGAAAGTCTATCATTCCAGACAAGCTTTAGCCAGTGCTAATAGCACTCGCTTGCAATGTTGCCTGAAAATGCACTCAAGTAGAACTCTAATAATGGTTCCATGCTACACAGAGCATTAATCAAATGTTTTAAAATTGAAATATAAACAAGGTGATTCCAAAATAAGGAAGTTATTGAAAGGTTCAAAATGTTCCGAGGAACCTTTCTATCCCTTAAATGATCTTTAAATGGTTTTATTTTGAGTCATGGGTGAGTTTAATGTAGAGCAAGAGGAATACCTACATGCCTAGGAAGATCAGGATTTCGTCCTTTACAGAACTTCCTTGGTGAAAAAGCTAAAGGCTTTTATGCAACATTGATAATGGACTTAATATGAACTTGCAATTGTACATGCAAATTTTTAACAAGGAGCTTACCTTGAATTATTCTAGTTGTTAAAATACATGAAATAATTGGTAGAGTAGTAGAAAAGGGTTCATACGTATAAATGTAGAAAACTGTTATGATGTTAAGACTTAATGATGCAACCTCTGATCATTTTAATGAACATTTACCCATGAAAGCCCTTCCACAGCGACCTGTGGAACTCTTTGTGTTATGCAGCAATAATAGATACACATTACACCATGCAGGGTACATGTCAGATGAAGGATATAAAATTCACAATAAAATGTTGAACAATAAAGGCCCTAATATTTCCAGGTTCCAGCATAGCTCCTCTAGAGACTACCTCTTGTTTCTATATGGTACCGCACTGTGATATGTAAGGGTAAGCTGAATGCCTGGCAACAGGAGTACAAATTGCATGACTGAGTCTTAATAGTATGTTGCTGAAGTCATTACTATAATGAGAAAAAATTACTTTCTTTAATATTAGGGAGAATGAAAGAAGAAACATTCAGACATTTTCTGTCTGTAGTTAAGCTATTAAATTTGTATTTAGCCACTTAAATTTTAATGCTTTAATTTTTAAAAATTCTGAATACGGGTTTCTCAGTGAACATCACTGAGATCGCTAAATGATTGACATCTCTGGAAATCAAGCCCTTTATTTAAGTGCCAGGAGCGCACAAGCTTCCTACGTCTACATTCAAGGTATAAAGGTATCAGTGTGATACCTGAAGCTTGTGACTAAGCTTGAGCTCAGAGTCTCATGATCAGGGTACTTCAGTGCCAGGCTCTAGTTATGTGCAGCTTTGGGTCATTCTGGAGAACGTCGGAGCTGATGGCACTGCCAGGTCGTGGTGTGGATGAGAACAAAGACTCTCCTGTCCTAGCCAACTCTCCCCAACCCCCCAAAACTGTTTGTCTTGTGGTGACATCATGTGGTCACCACCAGGCAGGCAGGGTCCTTCCTAAAGCATCTTGTGTCATGTAAAGCAAGAGAGAGTGGCCTCTGCAGGCTGACGTACTACTGTCAGTGCAGAGGAACGGAGAGTGGGTCAGGGATCACTGCTTACTTCAGTCCACTCCTTGACTCAGGCAATTTATGACTGTATTGACATAGCCTAGCAGTTAACTTAAGCTCCTGCCTGTGGAATGTAGCTTTTCAGCTTAACTCTTGAGTTTAATTGTAGTTTGGTATCTCAGGCTGGCCAGGGTGAGAAACAGACATCACATTCTTAGAAGTAAATCTGGTTTAAATAGTTGCCCTTAATGGTCACGGTCTTATATTACTACAGTAGTCAAAACAACGGTATAAACTTAGAAGTTGACAAACTGAATAACATTTTCAACTTTTTGTGCATACCAATCATGAATGCCACCTGAGGAACAATAAATCTGATTTAATCATAATGTCTAGTTTAAGCAGGGGAAGTTATTCCTCTGTTGGTATCCTTAAAACATCCAGCTACAGTGGTGGTTTTAAATCCTTTAAATATATCAGTGAAAAGTACTTATGTAATCTTTCAAACAGAAGGAAAAAGGATATATTCTGTTTATAACACACTAAGTAGGCAGATGTCTCTAAAGTAGATTCTACTTCAATGCAAGACTTCGTGATACCAATTAGAAAGCATATGCCATATTGCCTCGACATCCTGTTACCAAATGCTGATGAATGTTTATGATCATAAATGAAATATGTAAAGTGGCACTGAAAATAATCTTTCAAATTAAAAGTGTTAAAATACATACCGTGCAAAGCGCCTACCAGGTGTTCTGCAATGCCGGGTCTCGGGGATATATTTCTATGGGTGTTTATGGAGTACAGTAACAGATTTCAATGCTGCCTCAAGTACTGAGATACGTCCACTTCCATATTTTTCCTGTGAAGACTAACGCCAACAGTAGATGCCTAATCAAGTTACAGTAAAAAATATTGAGAGGTATAGTGGAGTTTGATAGCAAACCTACGGTTGCACCATGGTAAATAAATTTATTTGGAAGATGACACTCCCAAATACATTTGGGTTCTGGCACGCTTGGCAGTGCCCACTGCCACCTTTATCCCTGATTATTCAAATTGCTGCTCGTGCTGCAGCTT
The DNA here is from genome assembly GCA_008921705.1 of Burhinus oedicnemus. Taxonomy (NCBI): domain Eukaryota; kingdom Metazoa; phylum Chordata; class Aves; order Charadriiformes; family Burhinidae; genus Burhinus; species Burhinus oedicnemus. The sequence continues at coordinate 1,102,993 of VFFE01007212.1, read as the reverse complement.
TCTTCCTGCTCTTGTTGAAGGTGGTAGCCACAGGGACCTAAGGCTGCTCAGGGCGTATGATCGCTCACGGCGTCTGATCCTGACATGGGTATGGGATAGCAGTTTGGCATGTACTGAAACCCAGGAGCTGGGAACGTGCTTCAGTTCCACAGCTTAAATGTAGGCTGTCATTAAACTACTGACTTTCCCAGGAATGGAATGGTTGCTAATGTATTATATATGCTGCATCTTCACTGCAAGTCATTGGACTTGATGCAGGGATTATTAACTGCAATCTGATGTTCTCAATATTTTTGCAATATTTTTGTTCATTTGCTAAGCTCTCAAACTCATATTTTAAGACCAAAATTGTTTACCAGAACACCTAGTCCAATGCATTGTGTAACATGGACCATGAAATTTCAGAGCTTTTCTCCTTAACTGAGACCAATAACCAGTGGTTTTGGAAGGGCTAAGGGTCTGACTTTGAATACATTCAAAACCAGAAAATCCACCCCTCGTGTTTTGATGATTATTCATATTCAATCATAAGAACAGTAATGATATTCCATTTTCAGCGTGTTTCATTAAACACCCAACCATCTTTGGTGTTGTCTTTAAACACTAAAGAATTAATGCCTTATCTAGCAAAGCTGAGTATACAGTATGATCGAGTCAGCTCATGGTCTTAATTTTAGTATTCTAAATAGACAGAGCTCATAAAGCTAAATTCTCTTAAAATGTTCTTATGGCTTTTTCATGCACCATTTCCATTTCTATTTCCTTTTCATTCATTTCAGTTCCATCTTTTTGAAGTATATGTGTACCAGAAGCACTCTACATACTTTAGTATCCCTTTGAAAAATGCTGAATTCAGAGATGCACCTTTTATCACCCCCATTTTTAAATCAGCATTGCTCCTTTTTTGTTTTTCTGTCACTGCTAGCCCCTACTAGTTCAGTTCAAACATGATTCCCCGCTTTGAGAAGTCAGTTGACTAGTTATTGATCAATTTTTCTAAATTTTACTGGTCTTGTACTGTGATTTTTTTAATTAATATATCACTGAGCAGTAAGCTAAATTTAGTAAGCAGAATGAAGTTGATGTCAAAAATACTCCTGTCCTTTAAAGTCCTTTGTTAATATACTTCTTTATCAGCTTCTCAGTTATTTCACCTGAAATTGCTATCATAATAACCAATTTATAATCAACTCTGTGAGCCCACTGCAAATGTTGGCGATGGGAAGAGAATTTTCAGTCTATCGGGAATTGTGGCAAGCACTTCTCTCCCCTTGCTCCCTTGCTCCCTTCTTCTCCTGTTCCCTTCTTTCCACCCTCCTCAGTTCAGAACAAAATTTTAAAAGGTATTGAAAAGAAACATTTCATAATTGTTAATTTTCAAAATCTCAAAGATACCATGTAAAGTAAAGACACCATGTAAGAACTTCAAACACATTCACGCATCCCAGAAAATATTTTGGTTTTGATGAATCACACTAAGTGATCGGATGGTGAGTAATTCTTCATCTTTACCAGATGAAAGTGTAAATTCTCACTTCTTTCAACATACTGAAGTATTCACTGAACTCATTTTCCTTTTCATCATTATTATGTATTTCATCACATCCATCTTATAATGAGAATATGTCAACTGGGGAATTTATTTCATCTGTAATACCCTTGAACTCATGGATCCTGCCAGCAAATGTACTCCTGATGCCTTTGTTTCCTTTTCAATTTTCCAAATCCATTTTTTTCTCATTTATATTGTCTCTTCCTCCCAATACTTCACATTCCCTGTATTTATTTTGTTGTTACTGCTCTCTTTTTCCTTTCTTTCATGAAGTTGCTGTTAAACCCATTTATTCCAATCTATTTTCTGCAATTTTTTTCTCCTGCTTCTTCTTACTTATTATAGATTTTCTTTGGCATTCGTGAAAAGACCTAGCAAAACAAGTTGTTTCTATACAAAGTTACTGTTGACTTGAATGAGAAATGTATGGACAAATTGCTGTATACTTTTAAAGAATTGTAGGTTGAAAAAGACTTAGTGGATTAAAGAGAAAGAACAGGAAAAAATAGAAACAGCAGGTTACCTCAGGATAATTACAATACAATATAGTTTTAGTCTGCATATACTGACACCGCTCCCCATCAATGTGTTGTTACTTTCCCAAACCTGTGTAAGCCTCCCGATTTGGGCATTAAAAACATAAGGAGTAGAAATGTTATTTTTCCAACAGATTGTATCAATCAGTCAGTAACTGTAGAGTTTTTATAGGTTCCGACCCTTCAATAGACAGAAAAAGGGAATACTGTACTTATAGCCAAACATCGTGATGCATTTTAAAAACATTGTATCGATTATATCCACTAAGGACAATACTAAGTCATCCAAAAACTATGCTGTATATATACTGTACATTTAAATTTGTCAGTCTTTGAAGGATTCTTGCACCATCTCTAATCTAATTTGTAACACTTAACTGTATATGATTTAACTGAACAATTCAAAAAGCATTACACATACTTGTTCACTATCAAATTGATGTGTTACATAGGTTTACCCTATGATTATCTATATGCAACTATGAATTAATATTCTAATTTTAAATGGTATTCACTTGCTTAAGTGAACGTTGATATTGCTGAATGTATGTACTCATTTACACATTCCTTTATTTAATCAATTTTAAAGTCAGTTACTCTGAATCCGTGATAACATTTTTCTACATCCTTGGTTCATGTACATTGTGAAAGTATTAATTCAATTTCTGAGTATCACTGTGAGCATTAAAAAAAGTTTTACTGATATTCAAAAACATTGAGATTTGTCTTAGGTTGTACAGTTCTCTTCAATATTATTTTTCCTCCTCATCTGTTTTCCTGCTTCTCTTGAAGACTAGAGTCATTTGAATTCTTTAAGGTAGTGGTGGAAGACTTCTGACACTACTGTTGGAAAAAGCAGTGAAGAAAATAGGAAGGCTTAGTGGGGCAGACTGAAATAAATAGATGAGGGGCTAGGAGGAAGGTCTGTAAATACAGTCATTTACTATGGTTTTCACTATGTGTAATTATTTCATTCATTTAAGAGCTGTGTACTTTCATTACAATGATTTACAAGCCTCAGACATACCTAGAACATGCAGAAGGAGTTCGTGCTTTTCTGTATCATGAAGCATATATGACCTCATATCTTTACTATAAATTCTTTCCTGGCCATCGTCTCAGCAAGTATTATGATTAATCCTTGATTTTGCTCAAAAACTTATATATTGTGGAAAATATAGATGCAGTTTTATAAAAAGAGTTTCTAATTCTCCTAGATTTTATGCAAGGCTGAGGCCAGCAAAAGTTAAAGAAACTAAGGATTGGCTTGATATTACGCCATTTGAGGAGGAATGCAAGGAAGCCAAGAGCCATGAGGTCTGGCATATGCTTTTCCTCACATATTTCTTTTCTACCACAGTTTGGTTGCACGCTGCAAGGAGTCAATTCTATCAAGAGAGCAGGAAAGATTTTCTTCTCATGGAGGAAAGTCTACTGGTGTCTGCTAAGAGAATCTAGTCCAATGACAGGATGCAAATAACTGATGTTAAGCTACTCTAAGCTCCAAGACTCTCACTATTAAGTATTTTCCACAATTAGAAAGAAAGAGAAGGAAGGCATTTTTCTAATGAGAACAAACCTTTAGAATACCCCTAACTGCTAGAATAAAGGAAACATGAAATAAAGGAATAAAAGAAACATAGAATCCTGCTTGATGTTTCTAATGGATATCATCACCCAATCTAATTTAACTGTTCAGTACTTAAACAGTACATCTGTAAGCAGTTGAAAAAAAGCAAAATATATTTACTAAAAAAAATAACTGATTGATAGACTCTGCTGTAATGCAAACTTAGATTTTTCTTAATTCTATTCAGGTAATAAAGACTTCAGGGAGTCACAGAATACTTCAGCTAGCAAAACATAAGTTACATATCGGTACATTACCAACTCTTGTATCCTAGAATTTCTGGACTAACCTTATCGTGCTTATAAACATCTTTCATAGTAAGTTATGTACAATACGGTCATATGCAGTGCTTACTAATAAATCTCCACAATTTACCCACAGTTAGTAGTCAGTGAACTGCTGAGTTACTTCTTCATATTTCCCAAGTCTTCGACTATGAAGCTACACTGGTAGGCAATGGAAGAAAATTTTTTACAGTATTGCTTATTACGGCAATCATGTTTTGGGGATTCAATTCCAAATAGCATCAGAGTACTTTCTTGCTTTCTTCTGTACTCTACCTTTCCAGATCCTGCCTGACTGTGAGCAGAATACTGAATGCCTTGCCCCTGTCATTCCTGTCAATGCAAATCTATTTACCTTTTATCTAGAGAATGTGAACCATCATATAAGCAATTCTGATGGAATACAAGAGTACTTGCCAATTTAGAGTAGTGGACTGATAGAAGATGAAACTTGGATATGTAGCTTGCTAATGCCTTTGCTGTCTGCTCTTATTTTGACTGTTGTTCTTAAGGGAGTAATAAAACTGCCTCCTCACAGGCAGTTTGTTACACAGCGGTACTTCCTAGGGACCTGGTTGGCTTTGTATTATTGTGTGCTCTCCCAGATGGGCATTGCTCTGGTGGCCACTGCTATTTCATGGTGGTGTTGTGGGACAATCGCAAGGTGTTATGGCACGGAAGTGTTCAGTATCTCAGCATGAGACAGCGGAAGGAAGCCACAAAGAGAGGGGAGACTCTTCGGGACACAATTTCACCACTGAGAAGCCTCAATAATCTCTAAGGGGAGACTGTAAGTTTTAAGACCTGAGCTGGAGGGAGTAGGCATTATGATCACTCTGTAGGGGCAGGTCATTGAAGATCTCTCTCTCCCCACTCCTCCTCCCTGGTGCTGGAAGCATGGTAGATGTAGCCACACCACCCAAGGAGCTCTTAGTCCCCTAGGTTTCTTTGTCATGTGATGATGGCCTAGCCAGACCCTATACTGAGGAAGCTTTAACTTCCTAGCTTCCTCTGTGGAGTGGTCTTTAATATTGACCATATATTCAGTTAAAGATTTAAAGAAGATATGATACAAAACTGATTGAGCAGCAATATGACCTACAACATCCATTTTCCATCTGTATATATTTCTTTTAAACAGGTAATAAAGTAGCACCACCATTACTTTCTGTCAGAGAAATAAGCTATAGTCCTTCCTTAAAAAGAACTTTGTCAAAGAGTCATTAGAACTACATAAAACTTTTGGACTAAGGTCCGTGGCAGCAGAATAGTATCAGTGGAAAAAACAACTTTTTCATTATTTAGATTTTTTTTAAACTGATTTCCAGTCTTGTCTCATTCTTCATAACAATGTTCTGGCAAACAGCAGTTGTTAATCCAAAATTCTGTCAATCATCTACCAAGTGGAACAAAACTCACAGGATATTAAGTCACAGGACAAAATAAGACAAACCAAAACAAGTAAAATTTATAGATATACCTCTGCAAATCAACATTAAAAAACCCCCAAACTACAGAGAATATTATCAAACAAATCTTGTGTAAAAAATCTTGTGAAATGCTGAGGCAAAAGTTGCTAGGACTTCTGCTATAAGTTATTTACCCTTAGGGGACTGTTTTACCCTTCATCTAGCAAAAAAAAAAAAAATTTAGAAGTGCTGGCTGTCTTAATATGTTAGTGGGCTTTTTGCCACCGCCTTTTTTTTTTAGTTTCATGTAATCAGTAAATTTTATCAGAGCCTTCTGTGGGTGAAAGGCTAGAAACAACAAGGAAGACTGTTGTTTCAAGCACAAAACTAGAAATAGGCAAATATTTTTAGGTGCCATCAGGAGGCAAATACCTATAAAGTCAGACCTACAAACCAGGGCATTAGTGAATTATCATACCGAAGGCAGAGCACAAATTGGGCTCAGTTTCAGGGGAATGGTAGAAAGTGTGCGTATTGGACACTACTACAGTCATTTGGTCAGCAAGAGCTATCATTTAACATTAATTTTGTTTCATAAAACAGCTGGTAAGGAAAGCAAAATGATAGAGAAGAATAACAGTGGCCTTAATGTGTTAATTAAACATTTGTGCAAGCAACCTCCTTCCCCCTCTCGCCTGACTTCCAGCCTGGTCCAGCAGACCTGCCTGACTCCCATCTGAAAGGCGGGCACTGCTTTAATTTCTGTATCTGTTTTCCCACATCCTGCCAGGCTGGAAATTCTCCTCAAATACAGTTGCTCCGAAATTGGAATCTCCATGGCAACCTTCACAGAGGTGCACATTGGAGCCAGCTGCCAGGAGAAGACAGTCGCATCATACAAACTGAGAGGATTTCTATTTTTCACTTTTTCCACCCTGAAATAGACAGACAGACAGAATGTAAAACTCTGGTAGAACTGATTAAAAGTGGATGATACTGAAAACATATTTAAAATTATTTACAAGGGCGGGATGTGAGATTGTATAAACCACTTCTGTTCATCCTTCTCATCGTTTTGTTGTTTAAAAACAGTGACTTACATCAAGGATATGAAGTTGAGAAAGTAAGGTGATGGCAGCATCAGCTGTATGTCAGTCTACTGCCAGCTAAATCCAATCTCTGTGTCAATCAGGTAATGTTTTTTGGGATGACTGCACACAAATCCACCATCCGTTCTGGTATTTTGTCATTCAGAAGACTCAGGTTGCAACGCCAATATACAACAGCTGGATCTCAACAGTCATCCATGAAGACACATTTGTGATTCTGCCTCATGTAAAGGATAATGATAAAATAGTTCAAGAAACACACCTTCAGAAATGAATATTCTTGCTTTAGCTCATCCTGTTTCATTTGTTTATTCTCAGAAGCAATTTCCACGTCTTGGTATACGTTCATGTAACACAATAGGTGAAGGTTTCATTTCTTATGTGCTTTTTAAAAAATAATAATAATTTTTTAAAAAAAAAAGGCAAAAGGCTGGTACTGACTAAGTCTCTGCAGCTGAGCTGAAGCATGGAGTTTGGGTAATATCAGCTCCAGCACAGCAAGGTTAATTTAGGGTTTACCTTATTGATTAAAGCTTACCATGGCTAACCTATTATACCCTTAAAAAAGGTATCTTTTCAGTTTCTTATGACAGGTTTTCTGTAACTTCATGAGCACCTCTTGTGCAGCCATGATATTTTGTAACAAAAAGGAAAATGTGAATTTCAGAATCTACATCATGGAGAGTTACAACCTTTATCTATAGTCTCCCAGGTGTTACCACATTGCTTAATTTCATTTTTGTCAAGTAGAAATATCCAATGGTTGGCACTAGGCTTCTTACTCTTGATAATGCACTACTTGAAGTTGAAAAGTAGTTCTGAAAGAGAATTCAGACAGAAAATAAGTAGGCATAAATACTGGCCCAAAATTTATGTGAAATTCAAACTAAAGCCTATAACCTCATCTTCTGCAAATATTCTTTATTTTCAGCAGAACTTTGAAAGTTGTACGCAAGTCAGTAGACCTGACAAGAAACTGGAATTTCTGGCTCACCAGAAATTTCAGTTTACTTTCTTTTCAAATTCAGTCAATAAAGATGGGAAGCAGATGTACTGGAAGTGGAGGGTAATGGAACAAACATGAATCCTGAAAATCTTTGGAAATAAATCTAACCAATATACAAATAAACTCAAAATAAATAAGCATCTACAAATTAAATGTGAACAAAATCAGTGCTTCATAAATTCAAATTTGCATTAAAAAATATTTTAAAACTATTTAAGCAAGTTGTGCTTAATGCTCTTGAGTAAAGACTGTTCACCATTAAATTGTTTTGCAAATACAGAAAAAAAGTTTTCCAGAACAAGATAATTTTTAATTGAAACTGAATTTGGTCAATATCCCCAGTCAAAAACAGTAGACATTTTTTTAATTATTCTTGCTAACATTTTTATTAATAAAATACTTCCGTTTACTACATTTTTTCACTTAGAAATTTGTTTAAAGAACAATGAAAAAAATACAGATAGGAAATATAAAATAACTAAAAGGAACTATTTCACTTTGCAAAATATACTTCTGGTGCACCCAGGAGGATGATCTTCTCTTCCTTCCCCCCCGATTTTGAAAATAAAGAACTGAAAAACTGCATTAAAACCAATCCTTTTCTGTTATCTATAACCAAAGTTTTTTTCTACAAGTTTTTCAGTTTAGCAGCTAAGCTGAAAGAATCCTCTATTCTCTGTGCTTCCTTCGGCAGTGTTTTATAAGTAAAAGACCAGAGAATAACTGTAGGCACTTCACTGCCTCCTGAATAACTTTGCAATCCTTTGTGGCGTTGTTCAGGAAGGGATTTCTCATCCAGGCTAGATTTTGACATTTGAGATCCCAAGCAGCAGATCACGCGGCCAGCCAGGAAAGAGAGAGGTGCCCGGGGTGTTCCACAGCAGCACGTTGCCCACAGGGTAGGTGAGCGGCCACAGAGCCTTGTTCTTCCAGGCGGGACCCATGGGGACCAAAACCCAAGCAGAGGGACAACCCCTGGCACGGCACAAAACACTGCCGTGCTCTAGCACTTCACCTCGTCCAAACTTTTACACACCGAGTGGATATTGAAGCCACAGGCAGACTTTTTCCTGCAAATATGTGATGTGTTGGTACCACAGTGGATGATGGGCAGAGGGAAGGGGAATGGGAGCCTGAGACACAGCAGGTTGAAAAACTCGCACTGGCGATATGAACTGTAACAAAACTGCATGGTGCTTCAGCGATGCCCATTAAGATCACGAGATTCTATTGCTTTTCTTTGCTTCTAAGTCATAATTATTACACTGCTAGCCTTCACCTGCAATAAATTACAGGGTCCCCTGCATGCACCAGCTCAGCTGACCAGTGCAGGCAGAGGGAGCATACAGGGAAGGTATCTGCCACAGACAGAGCTTCAAGGAGCAAATTTTTTCATCCATTTATACTCCCATGTTCATACAATTGAATCACAGCGTAACTGAAATTACATCTGAATGACAATGTTTAAGCACCCTGCTGGAACAGTGAAAGTAAAGTTTACCTGCCGTGGGTTAACTCGGTGAAATCACAGTAAACGTCAAGTGTTGGGGGGGTAAACTTAGTGGGGGGGGTAAACTTAGTGGGAGATCTGTCAAAGTTAGAACTGGATGGAGGGCATCAGGCTGCCACTTTTGCCGTTGGCAGTCTCCCCCACTGAATTTCAGCACATTAAAAATTCCTTGCTTCGCATCAAAAACATTAGATCTTTGTGCAGATTTTCTTTCCAAAGGCTACAGCTTGTACCTTCCTAAGCAGCAATCCTCAAAAAAACTCAACTGAAGCATTCCCACTGAAAGCGATTTAATTTTATCTAACACAAACCAGGAGCAATTTATCATGCCTTTAGCTCGTATTTTCCTTCCCCCTCTCCGACCGTCAGTGTTTAACCCAAACTCGAGATTTATACATAGACAGCAATTTTGCCAATAGCTGGTCCCAGAACTCTGCACACTGGCATCCCTGTATGCACATTTTTACCTTCAGGATGGATTTCCAATGCTAAAGAAAGTGCAGATCCTCAGTGAGCAATTTTTATTATCCTTACATTAAACCTACTTCTTGTTGCTGCGTCTTGTTTGCAGATACCATTTACCATCTTCCCCTACAACTATCTGTGGGTTTTCCAATGTGATTTTTTATATTTAGGTTAATTTGAACAGTGCCACTTCCTGGCAATTGCAAGTAAAAAGGCAATAGCTTGTATAGTAAGACCCCTATTCCATTTCTGAATTGGAATTGATCTTCTTATTTTGTTTTGTTTATAGTGAGCAGAGCACCTGTCTCTGGAGTACCCTGCTTCCACCTACTGTTCTAAACTAAAAGCCACGCTGTTCAAGTGGAATAAATATGCTAGAAACTTTTTAAAAACATTCTATCATACAAAGAAGAGTAAATATTAAAATCTCAATGTCTTTTGATCTATGTATTTACCTATGTGTTTATCTTTATCTCACATTTGCTAGTATAGTCACGGAGGAATGGGTGTGAACAGAGGCTACAGCAAATTCCTGAAATATCTTTGGTTTTGCTCTTGTTACATATCCTTTCTCCAAGTCTCTGTCTTGGAAAGGCTTGAAATTCATTGGAAGCACTCTGTTCATTTCACCCCTGAAGATAGTTTACTGTATGTCTGATAGAGAACATCTACTTTTAGATAAACCTTCATGGAGTACATCCAGGGACAGGGGGAGAAAGGTCCACATTACCTGGAAAAGACTTGGCTTCATGTCTTTCCATTTATATATTTATTGTTATATTGGGAAATTTCAATACATCAGCGAAAAGTACCTCATAAAAGGTCACTAAATAGATGAATAAAAAATACCCAAACATATTCAGGGAAAAATCTCCCTTTCAGAAATAAATGAAGCACCTTATGTTTATCAGGTAAAAACTCTGTAGATCTATTTTACCTATATTTATCCAAGTTCAACCCAGGTGTGAACCGCAGAATGTCATACTGTTATAAAGATTAAATGCAATGATGCCATTGTTTACAGTTCAAGCCAGGAGACGAGGTACAGGCCTGACTTTCCCCTAGGGGCTATCCAGGAGGAACAAAGTGACAGCTGTAAATTATTTACTAGTGTCTGAACTCCTCACCATGAGCAGGAACATAATAACCACAAAGTAATGTACAAATATATACTAGAGAAACAATGCAAGGTTTTGTACAAGTCTGTTCTAATTACCTAGACAGATTGGTAGCTGCTTCTTGTAGTCCAATATATACCATAATGTATGGTAATTGTTCTAATTAATATAATTTAGTTGGATGCTTCCATAGGATGTGGCAAAATCGTGTATTACATCATTTTCATATATGAGTTCCAAAGTCAGTTCCTTTATGTATGTAGGTGGTAGAGATACGGCCATAATTTTAATGAAAAAACAGCTTTTATACTTGCCAGGTGATATTGGTGTTCTATTTTCTTGAATCATTTTCCAAAGAAAAATGGCCCAATTATATCGTTAGTGCAGTCCTGAATGCATTACACTGCTGAGGAATAGCAAGCTGAACTGTGTTGTTTCTGAGTTGCTGTTTGGGTTTGCTTTCACATACTGGTTGCTGGAAGAGTCACAGTGTGTTTTGGATGGTGGCCAAAAAGAACTTAAATAGCATGAGATATGCAATTTGATGGTTACTAGCGTTGGCCATACTTTGTGGTTATAGCAGCGTTAGTATCCAGTGATTGATGCAAAGTGATTGCTAATTGCTGTAATTAATCAAATGTCATTCAGCATTGAGGAGTTATTGACATCACACAAACACACACAAAGGAATCCCTTACCAAGAGATACCAGCTCAAGTGCAGAAAATGCTACTTTATGTTTTCTTCAGAGAAAAACAATGTTATTTTCTCTTTGTTTGCTGAAAATGCAAGTCTCCATGTGCTCTGAGATCAGACGTGTGACAGTGGGAAAATTTGCGTGTCAGCTTCCATCAGCAATCCCTAATTCAAATAATTTCCAGGGTCTTTAGCAATGCTGAGGTATACTAACTGCCCAACTTAACGGGGAATATGGCAGCCAGGTATTTTGTCTGCTTGCCATAATTATAGCAAACATACATAAGAACAGTGATAAGGTTTTATGCTAGAGTACAAACTGATAACTGGGCTAACAGCTGCCGTTCAGTTAATCCAGGAAATGGAAGTGAAAGTCTTATGTAATGTCAAATTGCTAATGTTGCCGGTACAACAAATAATGGATGGGGACAATAAGCACAAATAAGAGAAGCAGAGCAAATGTGTTGGATGAGGTGGGCCCTTCCCAAAACAGACCTAGCCAGCTCTGGGAAAAGATGCTTAGTCCTCTGAACAGCTCCATCTGGCTTTTCTGGAAGCTTCTTTCCTACTTGGTGTCAGTATCAGGGTACTTGCACTGTCCCGCTGCAGAAAGGAAGCTCATATAAAACCTGCTGTGGCAGGCCAGAGCTCACCACTTTGGATCTTGTTTGGCTTCTTTTCAACCGTTGCCCAGAGCAAACACCTAATCTCAGTTTAATGGCAAACTGGCAAGAGCTTCTTTGTTTTCTTTCTTGGCCAAAATCAGAAAGAAAATAGAATACTTAGTATAGAAAAAGCATTTGACACTTTATAAATTATGCATTTCTCATTATTATGGATTTTGAAAGATTAAAATGAAGAATTAGACTCTCTGCTCTTCTGTATTCTCTTACATAACTAAGCACTTGGGTAGGAGACAAAGTTTTTTAAACAATATTTAGTAAAGCTTTTCCATTATTTAGTATTTAAACATATCAGTAAATTTTTCCAGCTTATTAATTAGTTTAAAATACATGGTGAGAAGGATGGCAGCCTCACAACATACAATATATGCCAGTCACTATAGAGTGTCACTTGGACTCTGAGTACTTTGTTGTTTGAAGATGCTATAAATCAGCAGAATCCATTTCATTCTACAGCTGGAAAATAACCATTAATCCACTAAATACACTTGCAACATCATAATTTCCCTATGCCGTCCCTGGTGATCATCTTATCCACAATACATGCCAACAAGATGTTGCTCTAGGGAGCATCTTCAGATGCAAGATTTTAAAGTTATTTTCAGTTCTTCTTCCCCTCTTGCCAAGAGGTGAAATTAAAGAAATCATTGTTCCAAGCATTTTTAATTTTTTTAGCTAATAGCAACAGAGGTGGATGAAGGAGATTCCTAAGGCTATCATATATATATATATACATATAGACACATAGCAGTGTCATTTTATACGACTGCATCAGTTTTTTGGGTATAGGCAGCGTACCACCAAACAGCTCTGTGAACAAGTAGAACCTCCTCCATCCACTTCAGGTACTGTGGTTTTTCATTACCCATTTCAAACACAGTGTTTTCAAACTAACAATTAAATACCGTGGCTTTTCAGTAAACTTGAACACTGAACTTGGGAATAGCGTATTTTTGGGCATGATTTTCTTTGAAATTATCAGAAATTGAGTGACTAGCTTGCACGGTTTTTTTTTTTCTTTAAAACAGATCCAAAGTAAGGCTGTGCTAATCAGTTCAGTCTTTCTAGCTACCTCACAGGGCACGAAGAAAAGACCATTGAAGTTGGTCCATGCATTTATAGCTCTCTTGCTTGTGTTTTCTGAGATTGGTAACAAGTCAAGGCTAATCTGTGCCCAAACACTCAAAATTTGCCTCCAAATCTGCATTATTGAATGGTCTTTTTTTTTGTTGTAGTAATGGAACATAATGCCACTTTTGGCTCACACACTTCTCTCTGGCTCTCACCGACCTTTTCCTTCACTGTCACCACAGGTATCCCGCTGCAGAGATCTTGTGCACATAGTCCCTCTCTCTCTGGGAATTTTCACCTGACCAGGAGCACGAACACCAGGAAAAGCAGACAGATGTACATCTTATAACTCAGGCACCTCTACTGAAAAGACCCACAGTGCATTGAGTGAGCATACAGTAAAATGCAGACAAACAAATAAAACAAATGCTCTTTCTGTCACAGAGTACCTATCTGCCATGTGTGGTCAATAACAATAGCACATTTTGTTGCGGATCCCATGGCATGCCCAGCACTAGATTATTTTGCATGTTTGTATACAACCAGACATATAAATGTAGGATAATGCAAGTTTTATTTACACTTCTTTTTATTGGTGGATTTTTGTGAGTATCTTTTACTCCTTAGACCATCAAAACATGTCTTACAATCTGCATTTTTATATGAAGTGCAGTCATCACTCTGAAATACATTCTAACATTGTGCAATCCAAAGAAACCATCTCTAAAAGAAAAAGCCAGGATGGAGCTGACCCACTAGTTCAAGGAAAGAAGAACCAACGGCAGATGACAGCAAAAACACCAAAGCCTTTTGTGCCTCCGAAAGCCTGGAATAAGGCTATCCTTGAAACAAAAAGCCTATCCTTGAAAAGGGGGAAGGAAGCAAGAAATGACAGAGAAGATAATTAATGAATTACCTCAAATGACTGTAGTTCATAGAATCACAGAATCATAGAATGATTAGAGTTGGAAGGGCCCCTAAAGATCATTTAGTTCCAGCCCCCCTGCCATGGGCAGGGACACCTCCCACTAGACCAGGCTTCTAAAAGCCCCATCAATCCTGGCCTTGAACAATTCCAGGGATGAGGCATCCACAACTGCCCTGGGCAACCTGTTCCAGTGTCTCACCACCCTCATAGTGAAGAATTTCTTCCTAATATCTATTCTAAATCTACCCTCTTTCAGTTTAACCATTATCCCTCACCCTATCACTATACTCCCTGGCCCCCTTTAGGTACTGGAAGGCTGCTATAAGGTCTCCCCAGAGCCTTCTCTTCTCCAGGCTGAACAACCCCAACTCTCTCAGCCTGTCTTCAGAGGGGAGGTGCTCTAATCCTCTGAGCATCTTCGTGGCCCTCCTCTGGAGTGGCTTCAGCAGGTAGTTCACCTGCAACAGGGAATGTAGGTCTGCTGATGTTCAACTTAAAATTTGAAATACCAAAAATGTAATGGCAAGTGATTGGCACATCATGAGAAGGAGAAAATTTGAAGCTGAAAACAGCTTTATGAATGCTGGAAATACCTGTTTCAATCTGAAGTAACAAAATAACTGGGATCGGAGGGTCTGAGAACTAATCACAGCTTCTATTCCTTCTCCGTGCACCTCTGCCTAAAGAATTGAGAGCGCAATGCTTTGAAGCATGCCAATTTTCTCTGCTTCTGAAGAGCCTCAAAGAGCACAAATGAGCAAATTATAGTTATCAGCTTTTCATCTGGTCCCTCAGGTCTTGGAAGTTCTCATGAACTATTTAATTTTTTTAATGATCAACTTAAAAGTATTATTTTTTTAACAGTAACCAAGCACACATTTAGAACTGTTCTTGCACTGTATATCTAAAATAAGTTCCACAACTTTTACTTACATTATGAATTCTTGCAGTAACAACAAATTGCATGTTTTCAACTGCTCTCCCAGTTTATTGTACTGCAAAATAATATAAATTTTATTAAAGGGATCAAATAAAATATTTATTTTTTTCCTCTTGTAATTCATCCAATTCCACCATTCACAATTTCAGTCTGAATACATATATGAAAGATATATGACTATATTAATTATATTGATTTCATATGACTATGAAAGCAATTCTGTTTATGTTAAATTCTCCAATTCCGACAATTATGTTTGGGTCATCTTTCAAATAAAATGTAGGTGCTTTGTGGGAACAGCATGGGAAGTTTTACCTGTTATGTTGAACAATGATGTTTTCAGTCAAATGCAGTAGGTTATGTGATAAAAGTTCATCTGCACATCTACAAGGAGCCACAGAGAGAAAATGACTGTTGAGGGGGAGGTAAAATATGTGTGTGTGTGTATATATGTGTGTGTGTATATATATATATTCTCATGAACAGACTTTGCATCCTGCTCAGCCAGAGAGTGGAGGAAGATGAGGCCATTGGTGCTGTGGTCCTGTGAGTGCTCTGCATGGCTGTCTGTGGCCTGTGCGGCTGGTCATGTATACGTATATATGTGTGTTGTATATGTGTGCTCTGTGTGCATGTGCTTCCTGGGGACGTATCGCCAGCCTGGCTACAGATTGGACCTGGGGGCATGGAGCTGCAGCAGCCTTACCTCTCTCAAGCTGTTGGATCCCAGCACAACGTACTTTCCCCTAACAAAATGTTCATCAAAAATGTTGCCTGCCTGTTCCGAGGCATAAAATGATTCAAGGCAAAAGATGTCTGAACATATATAAATTGACATTTTTTTTTTCATTTATTGAGAGTAATTTGATAACATAAGCTTAAATCAGGAATATTTAAACAATCTCAGTTACTAAATCATAACATATTATATTGGTTTTTTCTGTTTGCCATAAATGAAAATGTATTTTTAAATTTTAATAACATTTATTGGGATATGGTAAAACTATCTTGAATGTGGTACTTCATTTTTGATGAAATTATTAATTCTATTTAAGGGTTTAGCTGAATAAGGCACAGTCACCCATTTTGTTCTACATCCTTGTTAAGGATTCTCATCTGCTCTGTAAAGTCTTACTTTATTTCTTCTGTTGTTTTCATTGGTAATGTGACATTTCAGACCGAGTGGCTCAGAATGTCAGCAGACATAATCGTCACAGATTCATCGTTTTTATTTTTTCCAACATAGGATGTGACCCTTACTAATTCTTCTTTTTGTGTGTGTGTGTGTGTGTCTGGTAATCTAATTGTTTTTGTCACAAAGTTAAAAGTTACCCCCCCAAAAATAAGAATACATTAAAAATACATGAAAATAATATAAAATAATATAGAAGCAGTGGATGATGTCTAACACGTTGTCCTGGTGTGCTCAGACCTGAGGAACCAGGTGGAATACTACAGCCCACACATCCTCTATGGCAATACGTCATTCCTTAGGTTTTTGGTAAGTTATCCATCCATGCTGTCATGCTCAGCGGGATGCTTGTATTCATTGGCTCAATCAACATTCACAAAGAGTGCAGTACCATAGGGGAAGATGTGCAAAGTAGGAAGGTTGGCGCTGAGGACTTGACGCACCCTCCGCAGGCGTTTCGGCAGTTTTGCCTTGGACTAGCTCTAGCAGGCTCCGGGGGAGCAAAGACCCAGCGGCGGCTGAGCGCTGCTTTTGGTTTGTCTTGTCCAAGAGGAATCCAGTTTGTGCTCTTCTGTACTGCTCCGTGATGTGATCCAAAATGTGACAAATGTGGAGGTTTAGATTGGATCAAAACCCTCACTTCTAAACTGAAACAGTACTGTAAACTAACCCAATATTTTCTTTGACTCTGTTCAGCAGACCTGTGCCTTTCCTATGTCTTGCATAAGAAAGAGATCTTTTGCATCTACAAAAAGAAGGCATTTTCAGGTTGCACGTAAGTACTAATGCCTGAAAGGTACTCAGATACTCAGGATAATAATGTTATAAAGGGCCAGGTTATGTTAAGTGTCTCTCCTGGGTATTTTCTGCCCAACTTTGAAGATTAAATTCTCACAAATTTTTAGAACGCTTAACCACTGGGTGTTAGATCAACTAAGGTGCTTTAAACTGAATACCAGAGCTGCTAAAAATTTACAAACTCAAATCAGGAAAATTGCTTTACCAGAACATTTAATCTATTAACTATGTGGGTTACAATGATATTTCTAAAATATTTCTCCCCTTTATAAAATAACAAATGTCAAATAAAATGTCCTCTGACAAAGCACAGCCCTTCATTTCACACTTTATAGTATTACAACATTTACAAATTTATTTCAAAGGTTTATTGAAATATTCAGTTAGTGCAATTTTATCTGTCTACCTATGCAGAGAGAGAGGAAGGATCAAGAGATAGGGAGACAGACAGGTAGCTGGGTTGATAAAGGGACAGATTCAATACTGGTTGGTACTGACATAACCATGAAGCAAATTTACTGAAGTCAGTATGACCACTCTTGCCTGACACCTGTGGAAATGAAACCAGAATGTGACCCTTAAAATTTAGAAAAAAAACCTCTATAGGAGTTGTTGAATTGCAGAGGTAATTGATGTTCTTAAAAGCAATTCACATTGTCAAATGCAGTATTTCTTGCTGTATAGCTATGAGTTCTGCCATCTGGTGAACTGGTCAACTGCCACTTTAAACAGCAGTCACTCAGTAATACTTTACATCAACAGATGTGGAGGTGATAGGATTATCATTAAAATGTGGAACCCCAAAATAATTTTGTGCTTATTAACAGACTTGGAGAAAACTTTATCATATTGCTAATAGAAAGATGTACATGATTAGTGACAGCCTGAGAGAAATATAGATTTATTTGACATTGTACGTATATGGAATTATTTAAGAAATTTCTATATATGCCTATCGAAAATGTGGATATTTGACTGGATCCATATCCTCCGCTTCTGGTACACTAGCAGCTTATGAAGGCCTGGATTCTGCAAATGCTTACATTTGTGCTTAATTTTACTTACATAAATAACACTACTAGCTACAAATACTGTAAATATACAAATACATTGTTTTCAAACATCCTTCTATTTCATCTAGCATAACACGGCTACAAGACTGACTGAACTATCACTTAGTTTATTCCACTAGCTGCAATAATAATAATATAATTAGAGTCAATAATAGCTTATACTCAATTATGTGTGTATATATACGTGTACATATCAAGTAATAAACTGACACCAGAAAAACTGTTGTAATCAACAACATGCAATAAATTATGTTATTTTTAATACTGTAATCATACTGGGAAAATCCAGGACAGCATATTATTTTCTTCTAATTGCATTTCATAAGTGCAAGAGTTGTAACAAAACAACAGATGCTAGGCATCTCTAGAAATGTGAATCTTTGATTTGTTTTTATAGCTCCTCTGACATTTAGGCTGTGGGCTTTAAGAGGAGATTCCAAGGCAAATGTTTTCATCATCATCTGACTCATTTTTGCCTGAAGGAAATACCAATTAGAAAAAAAAAAAAGGTAAATAAGGAGCAGCAGAGGATTATTGTTAGTCACAATTTCCTCTGGTGATTCTGCTCTGTTTATCATGAAATGTCTGAACACTAACTTTCACTAAGCGTTACACACTTTCTTATACTCACACACTACATTTAGCTTGAATCGCCTGCGTTTGTGGCTGTGCGCAAAGGTTCACGCAGTCTTTATATATCATCTCACTTGTCTAATATTGCCCTTATGGGGAAATTACTCGTTCACTGGAAGACAGTAGCAACTAATAGAAGAAGCCAGCAAAGAAAACATGTGCGAAAACATCCCCCACAACTCACAAGCAAAATGTCATTGAGTTCAATGACTCTGCTGCGCAACATGAGCACATGATGGTGCCTGCGTGTAGTGATGAATATAGCATGTGATTAGCGCTGAGTGTAAAGGCATGCACCGCCAAGGGGAAAGTGTTCATCCTCTATAACAAATTCACTACTAGATGTTGAGAAGATACCATGGACTCTATGTTCTGAGGACCCCAAACGAGCATCAGAATCAGCCCTTATTTAGCTGCCTTCCAGGTTACATTTTGATTTTTTAATAATTGCCAGCGCTGGATCTTCAATAACTTGTTCTCCTATATCTATACCTTTCACTGGGGCATAACAAAAGGACTTTCGAGGTAATAATAGCTTCAGGTATCCATCTTCTTTCTCTGAAGCGGCAAGTTCAGTTTACCAGAGTATGAAGTACAAAATTTTCTTTGAAGTTAGATTTTAAGTGTTAATGATTTCATACTAAATGGTGGACATTTATTAAATATAGCTGTGTAGTGTAAATCACTTCTGAGTGGGAAAAGTATTTGTACACCCTCATAAATGTGTAAGTTGAAAGGTAGAAAGTTTCCACCTTTTAGAGGAAGAAAGGTTTGAAATGGTCATTCTGTAGAAACTGAAGTCACAGGTCTGTCCAAATCTAGCTCACTGGCTGGGCCCAACCATTAACACAGGAGAGTTTCTATATGACCGGGTGCTCATACATTTCTTGCTGACTCTGGCATGAACATGGTTTGAGTCTTCAGATCTCGGCGGTGTGAACATAATGATTCAAGAGATACAAAATTTAGTCTTTCAGATGAAGAAACTGCTTCATTCAGTAATCAACAGGGAGTCTTTAAGTGGAGAAGTGGATGTGATTATTAATAGATCAGCTGTATTTAATTTTTGAATTAATGTCAGTGTTTTCTTAAGCATTACAAAATGAGGAAGAACTAAAAATAAGGTTTTCTTGTGGTATTGAGTAAAAAGGCTACAGAATAGCTGCTAAGGACAGCAGTAAAGCAAGGTTTATACATGCACCAGGTACAGGTTCAGAGGTGAAACCGTTTGGATGTCACCCCAGACTTCATACTTTGATTTATGGGTGTATAGTGCAAAGTTGACAGTCAGAGTACAGAAGCTGCTTACTACAGGGTTATGTTGGGTAATATTTAGTTTCCACTGGAATTAGGTAACTGATGTACAGTGATGCCAGGGTTTAAAATGTGGTTTAGGGTTCAAGATACTACAGGCTGCATTCTGCAGAGCCATAAGAACTGCACTAAGACCCAACAATGATGAGAGCAATTATTTTATATACATGTCTTACAGCGGATAAAGTGGCTGGCATATCTGGGGGGAGAACAGCTAGAGGTACAAGATTTGTGTTTAATTCTTTGGTGCAGAGAGCTACCTGCACTGAGATTATATGTGGGGTTGGATTAAGGCTTGCAACAGCATAGATTGTTTTTTTCCTGCATCAGCAAGAAAACCTGTCTTTAAAAATAGACCTGCCGTGTCTACCCACATAAGCTTGAAACTGTTTCCTCCTACTGGACTCCTGCTTTGCCTTTAATCTTGTGATCTTTCAGGATCCTCCAACAAGCTTAGATCTGCCTTTGCTGTCCCATTTTCAGTAGATCTGAGAGGGCAGATCTACATGTGTTCTAGTTCGGATGAGTGTTTAGTGCACTTTTGAAACAAATCTCCCAGCTGATCCCACTTAAAATGCTTCAGCTTATAGTGCTGAGCTGCCTCAGGGTGCCTGAACTGGATTCTTCTGTGAAAAACCTACACAGCAGATATGCTCCAGGAGCCCACCCAATGCACTCCAACGGCAAATGGGCATTCAGTCCCTGGAGCCAGGCTAGAGCTACCCCACAGAACAAAATACAACAAAACAAAAAAACTTGATGCACATTCACTGTGGATGTCAGGTTTTCAACACAAGCTATTTTACTGCACAAAACTGCTCCCATTTATTTGCACTGCTACCCAGGTTATACAGTGAAGGTTATACAGATGGAGCCATGCTGGATCGGGGCTGCCTGTTCTTTTCCTTGGCAATCCCAGGGGGACAAGCTGAGGTAAAGTAACCATGGCAGTCAGCTGCAAGGAACTGGACTGGAAAAGAGCTCGCCCCATCCTGTGGAGATAACGGCATATGCAGGATACAAGGATTGAGGGGGTGATGGGGTGGACATTCCTGAAGTTATCTGGTTGTGCCCCAGGAAGCTATTCAGGGGTGCAAAGAACCTCTGTTATAAGCTAGGATGCAAGATTTTTGGGGAATGATTAATTTTCACTGGACAAAAGCAGTTTGAAATGTTTTGATTTTGTAAATCTGTAAATCAGATTTTAACAGCCTAGGCACGACATAGAGAAGGACACCGTATATCTGATAGGCTGAGTGAAAAATTAGTACAAAACCAAAAAGAACCTGATCCAAAAAGTTTGTCAACTGCAGTAAACTGCATTAAATCATGCAGTCTGACTCCTCAATGATAAAGATCATACACTTTCATCTAGTTAGTGATAATCTGGTAACTTCTGTTCAGTTAATGTCTGTTTTTTCCTAAAAAACTCTTCCTCCCATCTTCTGTCAGTGCGATATCTTCAAATATGAAAAATCTATTTTTTCTTGTGATGGTTAGCTAAATGTTGCATAGTTTTTAGGGATATATGCACAAAAGTTGTCGCTGTCTTGTTAGATAGATGACTGAGGTGATATTGCAGGAGCAATAACAATTTGTTGTTGTTGGATTTAGATTTCTAAGACTAATTTTAAAATATTTGAGTTTATGCTCCACATTCTAGAGGCCGGTTGGGGAAGTTTAGGTCTCTGTTAGCAACTTCATAGGTTAGTTAACATAACTATTACAAATGCACACTAGTAAAGCCTGGATATGTTCAAACATCCGATGGAACAAAGAGTAACATGAGAGAGATCGATAGTTCATTAAACTATTCCTGTGTTGCTCTTGAGCAATGTGTAACGAGCAGAATCATAGAAAATTCTGATGTAACATAATATACCTGGGAGACTGCTTTGCTTTAAAATCTTTACTCCAAGCTCCAAAATCGATGGTATGCATCCAGAATCATGTTTATGTTCTAGTACAGAGAAAACTGGGAAAATTTAGATGCTTGGGCAACACAGGAAAAGTAAAATAAATTATGCTATAGGGAGTGATGATGTATTTATGCAATAGCATGCAACAATAATGGGCTGGTTTTCTTTGTCTTTCTTTCTATCTTTTCTAATATTTGGGACCTTTGCTGTAAGAGTAAAATTTTTGTAAAGGGTAGGTGAGAAGGATTTGGTTGTTGACTTTATTCTGGTGGGGTAAGCTTACATACTTATGCTTTCAGGAGAAGCATGGATGTGAGCTACCCAGTCCATACCACTCCTCTTGTTGATCTCTGTGGACTTTGACTCAAAGAGAAAAGCATCCTATTCTGTGGGATCATTGTTGTATACACTGTAGTGTTCTTGTCACGCATGCTCATATTTACTGAATGTTATGGACAGATCTACTAGGCATATGTAGGAGAAGCCTGCAGGCCTTCTTTAAGCTTGTACAAATTTGTCCTTGGAGTGAGGGCTTCATCTGTTCCTTGTCACGGTGTTTCTGAGGAGTGCGATGCGTGCTAGGCTTGGGCAGAGAATCCCACCAGCTAACAAAAACTGAGCTCTTCTCAAGAGACCACCTCACCAGCCCTAGTGTAATGGCTCTGCCCAGCAATATCAAAGTTGAGCCAAGGGCAAAACTGTGTGATAGTGGAGACTATCAGAGCAAGTGTGAGGTGGCTGCTAAATAGCAGTCAGTTCCAGAGCAGTGTGCCTGAAGTAGGGCACAGTGGTGGCTTGTCTCTGCCAGACCTGCTATGACTGGCTTCCCTGGTTTGCATTTGTACAGACATACCAGAAGAATCTGCTGAAAGAGCTTCACTAACAAGCTGCACTGTAATTATATGAAACATGAATTTGATGTCAGACTAGAGGACTATGTTTAACTATACCCAGCTCTGATGGTCTAATACATGTTGCAGCTGGTTGACTCTGGCTGGACACCAGGTGCCCACCAAAGCCGCTCTATCACTCCTCTCCTCAGCTGGACAGGGGAGAGAAAATATAACGAATGGCTCGTGAGTCAAGATAAGGGCAGGGAGAGATCACCCACCAGTACCATCAGGGGCAAAACAGACTCAACTTGGGGAAACTAGTTTAATTTATTACTGATCAAATCAGAGTAGGATAATGAGAAAATAAAAATTAAACCTTAAAACACCTTCCTCCCACCCCTCCCTCCTCCCCTGGCTCAACTTCACTCCCAACTTTCTCTGTCTCCTCCCCCCAAGCGGTACATGGGGATGGGGAATGGGGGTTGTGGTCAGTTCATCACATGTTGTGTCTGCCATTCCTTCCTCCCCAGGGGGAGGACTCCTCACACTCTTCCTCTGCTCCAGCGTGGGGTTCCTCCTACGGGAGACAGTTTTCCATGAGCTTCTCCAATGTGAGTCCTTCCACAGGATGCAGTTCTCACAAACTGCTCCAGCGTGGGTCCCTTCCATGGGGTGCAGTCCTTCAGGAATGAACTGCTCCAGCATGGGTCCCCTGCAGGGTCACAAGTCCTGCCAGCAAACCTGTTCCAGCATGGGCTCCTCTCTCCACGAGGCCACAGGTCCTGCCAGGAGCCTGCTCCACTGCGGGCTCTCCATGCGGTCACAGCCTCCTTCGGGCACCCACCTGCTCTGGTGTGGGGTCCTCCGTGGGCTGCAGGTGGATATCTGCTCCGCCATGGGCCATCATTGGCTGCAAGGGAACAGTTTGCCTCACCATGGTCTTCACCACGGGCTGCAGGGGAATCTCTACTCACGTACCTGGAGCACCTCCTCCCCCTCCTTCTTCGCTGACCTGGGTGTCTGCAGATTTGTTTCTCCCACATATTGTTACTTCTTTCTCTGGCTGAACTCGCACAGGTTTTTTTTCCCCCTTCTTAACTATATTGTCCCAGAGGCACTACCACCGTCACTGATGGGCTCAGCCTTGGGCAGCAGTGGGTCTGTCTTGGAGCCAGCTGGCATTGGCTCTATCAGACATGGGGGAAGCTTCTAGCAGCTTCTCAGAGAAGCCATCCCTGTAGCCCCCCCGCTACCAAAACTTTGCCACACAAACCCAGTACACATGTATGTAAAATATCAGCCAATTTTCTCTCCTGCTTACTTCAAGAGTGTGACAAGCAAATAAGTGTTAGCTACAATTTTGAGAGTCCATATCGGTGAGAATTTCTCCTTGCAGTTTAGGCTGAATATGCCAGAATAACTATTTTGCATCCTTTGGGAATTTTGATTGCACCTCTCCATAGCCATGCCTTCAGGCTCTTCTTTGGGGTCTTGAAGTAGAATCAAAGCCACAGAGACCTACAGGCTCCTTGAGATCTCTTCCTCTTGTGTGACCTGCAGGAACTGGACCTCTTAGCTCTTTCTCTGGAATTTGGATTCATTTATCTTTTCCACATGAAGACCTACCAAAAACAGAGCAGAAATTAGTTCAGTATCTACACTGCTGTGAAATAAACAGAAGCTAAATAAGCCAGACTTCAAATGTTGTTACCCTTTTCTTGAAATGAAAGAGACAATCTGTCTGAATTAATTGTATTCAACATATAAAGTAATAAATGTATTAGCTGATCCAAACAAACAAGTACTCTAGAAATAAACAGAGGAAGTGATCTCTCGTGGGCTGGTTGGTTTTTTTTTTCCCCCTCTCTTTTGACATGTTTTGTCAAGAATTTCACTATAAAACTTAGAAGAAAATTCTGAATCACATAAGGATATGTAGAGCTCTTTACCTGAAAAAGACATAGGTTGACTTACGGAATGAAAACTGGCAGCATTTGTGTGAAATGGAGTTTTACAGTAGAGGTCATTTATGGAACTGTAGATAGCTGAGGGCACAAACTGTTTGAACTCTCTCTGAAGAGGTCCAAGAAGGAATCATAACTAAATCTCTGTTTCTAGTATTTAAGATCTAACCTACAGGCTGGCAATAATAATTGATTTTTGAAAGTTAATCAGAAATTTTGTCAGAAATAAAAATTTCTGACCTCTATTTGAATGGAGAGTGTTTGCAAGATGGGTTTGAGCTCTGATTCTCCAAAGTTGTACAAGACCTATCATTAAAAAAAAGACTTCAGAAACCTACTATTCCTCTAAAAAATAGGAGGTTTTTTATTTTAGGATTAAAAATACTAATAAGATGCACATACATCCTGTTTACTCTCCAGAACTTTGTGAAATTACATGCTTATGCAAATTTGAAAAGTAACCATATGTACATAGATTAGAAATACGCCCAGGTAGATAAAGGAGTAAAAATTACCAAACAGCATTATAAATAACAATAAAAAAAGAATGTACGCATCCTGTAGGAAAAAATACAAATGCAATCAGTTCTAATGTTCTTTTGAAGCACCTGCAATAATAGAGGTTTTCTTATTCACATTCCTATTTGAGTATGGTGAGATTTGACTTTTGCTCTCCAGATAATTTTTAATATACAGCCTTTTTCTTTGTTTTGATACTTGCTTGTTTTTCAGTGGTTTACAGATATGAAAAAGAACTACATATTTTCCAGAGTAATGAATCTCTGAAATAGTGTGATGACAGCAGTGGAAATTGATAGTCTGTTTGATTCTCCATTGTTGAGCGTTTTGTGGACTCATTTACAATATGAGTTCAAATTGCATATAGACACTATAATTTGGATTTGGTAGCATTTTATACCTGCTTGCATAGCTGTAAATAACTTCACAACATTCTAGCCAGTGAAGAATCAAGCACATTATCTTTGATAGAGCCATTAATTTCTTGCTTTTATATGCATATCTTTTGTCTCTCCTTCATACCATTATCGGAGTTTGTTTCTCTTCAGTTTTAAGGATATCTTTTTGTACATATTCCCCAGATAAATAATTGGGGTGTGTGGGGGGTGAGAAGGCAGAGAAGGTTAATCCCTCAAAACGAATGGAGTTTTAGAAGTTTCCAGGCTGCTGTGGGGGGGCAGCTTGCAGGCATAGATCTTTTAATTTTGAAGTGATAGCCCTTAAAGCAAATAACCTCTACAGCAGTGAGAGAGGGAGTGACTTTTATCTGAATTTCTGGAAACATCTGTAAGGTGTTTCTCCCTCCAAGCAAATCTCCATGCCGATTCTTGTTCTTCTCTAACATCTTACTCTACAAGGGAAACAATTATTATAAAATGTATTTTGAGGCGTTCATTCACCTTTATGACCTCAGGTGTCAGAGAAATTGAATATCAACAAAATGGATGAAGTCTTACATTGCATGTGGTAACATTGTTTGGTAGGTTTTGGCATGTTAGCTCACCAAATCACATCACTATCTGTTGACTTTCTGTGGGAATATCCTTGCTGTCAAACCTCTGTGTTTTCAGTGTTATTGTAGAATGGGGCAATATCTTAAAAATTAAATGGTTGTGTTCAAAGCAAATATTATTACTGCTGTAGAGACTACAGCAAGTAAACAAACTTTGTAAGTTTGTAGTTTTTAATGTGAGAGGCACTGTACAGACACACACCGGGCTAAAACATAAACCCCACATTTCTGTACTCATGTGGGCATGAGGAATGGCTCCTTCGCCATGCTTATCTCATGCAATCCTAAATTTTCCATCCTTATGCTTGAATCACGAAGTTCACAGAATCTGTTGCAGCTCATGCTCGTGCCCTTTGCCTACATACGGCTTTGTCTGGACAACGTGGCGGTGCTTATCCATGTTGGGCACTTGGGTTATGCCCCCTTCATCAGTGGTGCAGACGCATCAAGGTGGATATGCACCGACAAAAGAGTTGATGCTGAAGACTTCACACCCTCATGTGCTTTTCAAATGGGTTTCAATTCAGACTAGCACTAATTTGGTCCCTTAGACTGAATGACTGCAGCTGGAGAGCATTAGATATATTCCAGCAGCCTGTTTAGGTTCATCTGAAAGAAATCCAGTGCCTAGAGACTGCTCCACAAATGAACCAAATTTCTTTGGAGTAAATATGGATATTTGCGAGAATCGCTGCAAAAGCACGTGCCTGACCACACTGAAATGCTAACATAGCTACAACCACAGTACGGTACATACGCAGTGCTTCACTATATAAGCTCATGGTCCCACCAGTTTTCAGTGTAACAACCCCCAACCAAGCAAAGTTTAAGAAAAGGGTACGTTTCCCACCTGAGGATGTTATTACAAGCCATACGTGCCAGGGACCATAAATCAATTTCTTCTGTTCTACTGTTTGTCTGAAGTAACAACTACACCCTTCAGACTCTTCAGTCTTGTCACTTCCCAAAAAACAAAGAGATCATTCTCTTGGAAACTTAGTACCTCCCCACCACCTTTTTTTTTTTTTTATGTGGAATATTTTCTGTGACGAAAGGATTGTGATAATGGAAGTATAAAATGTAATTCTGCATTGCCCCGTATTAAAAAAAATCACAAGTTAGACCTCTGGAGATTGGATTAAAATTCAGCTGATTAAATAATAATTATGGGGGGTGGAATGGCAGAGGTGTCACTGATCTTATTGTAATTAATTCTGTAGAGTTCATGTTATGAACTTTTCCTTATTTCTCTCAGAGCTAAAAATAAGAAAATCTGGAAATCTCATGCAGTATTAGGCTCTCAGCAGCTGGGGATTTTATTGGAAAACACCAAATACCATTACTTTCATTATTAACTTACAAAAAATTGATTTTTA
This sequence comes from Burhinus oedicnemus, assembly GCA_008921705.1. Lineage (NCBI taxonomy): Eukaryota > Metazoa > Chordata > Aves > Charadriiformes > Burhinidae > Burhinus > Burhinus oedicnemus. The sequence continues at coordinate 1,075,424 of VFFE01007212.1, read as the reverse complement.
TGTTGCTGATGACCTTAGTACTATCATTGATGAGTTTTTTAGTCTATTTCTTACAATAATGGTAAAGGCACTGAATGATTAACACTGTACTTTTAGTGTTTCTCTAACCTTATCACACATGGCTTTTAAACCTTCGGCTACTTGAGGTCTTGAACTGTAGATGTGAAATTTCAGGTGAAAATCAATAAATACTTTTTATTTATTAGACAAAAATTGCACTTTTGCTATAAAACTGATTTGTGGTTTTGGAAGCTGCATGAAGAGGGAAAAAGAGGGCAACCGGTTGTGGTTAAAGGATGTGAATTATATGAAAAGCAATGCTTGAACATTGTCATGTTAGTGTTGTTACGTGACTTAAAAAAGGCATGTGGATGATTATTTTCAAGTACTTAATAAGAAAACACAGTAAAGAATTTATCACTGTCTCTTTTAAAATCTTTTGGAACTGTATTTAGTAAAAAACTTTACTGATATGAAATACTTGAATTCAAGTCATTCAGTAGACCATATTCCTCTTTCCATCTTGCACACTGTTATTCAAATGCTGAGCTATGTCTCCTTGATATGTTTTTTTAATGTCTTCACATGGACATTCATATTTATCCATTATAAATGGTGGTCTATCAGGTTGTTTTCTTTCATTATCTTTTAATATTTGATTCCAGGGTAACATAGTAGTTATTGAGTTGGAAGAAGAGCTCTTCATTCTTGCGAAGAACATGCCTCAGACAATTCATGTCACGCCATGCGAACTTACCCTGGAATTCCTTGTTGGTGTCTGGACAGATCAAGAATATAAATCACAGTGCAAGACTTTTTCTGTCAAATCAATTGGCATCTCTTTCCATTTCCTTCTATATCTCAGCAGTGCACTGCACAGCTCATTCCTATGGCAGGCTAAGTGAGTGTCGTAGATTTTGAATCCGATCTTTCCAAACCTGCAGCTGTAAAAATGAAGAGTAATACTAACAGCAATAGCAACAACAGTAAATGTAACACAGACCAGCCTATATTGCTGTCTTTTCTTTATTCCTCCTCACCCCAAGAAACAATCCCTACAACATCAGCTGAACTAGATCACCCAGCATGGCTTCTAGAAACCCTGTTTTCATCTTCAATTCCAAGACATACACTTGGGATCTTAAGCTGAATTGGCCCACACAGGTTTTTTCCCCTCCAATACGACTTGTTCATTATAGGATGCAGAACAATGGGACCTCTTCTTTCTGAGTAATCACCAGTAATAAATAGGCGTACATTACCCTTTATCTTTCAGGTCACCACAGTTGGCCAGCTCTAAAATGCTCAAAACTGTATTGAGTTTTAACACTTCCTTTTCATTTCATTGCAGCTGATTTGGGGGCACCTTGTCTTGAAAAAACAATCCAAATTGAGAAGGTTTTTTGGTTTTTTACTTCTCTTTCTTTTCAGTGATATTTGTCAGTTTGTATGGAAGCTAACTTAAGATTTTATCTTCTTGTCTAGTCATCTCTCAGTTACACCAAGACTTCTAGAAGTTACTTTCATGCCATTGTGGAGTCTCCAAGTCTTCTTTTAATTCCCTTTACCTAGCAGGGAGTTGTATCAGCACTACCACAATTGTTTTCAGCTTGTTTAAAGAGGAACACCAGCTCACTGTGTCTTTCTTCTCACTCTTTGAAAATGGATCTGAGTTTCTACTTCCTTTCAAGCCTGGAGACTAGTACAAAATAGAGAGGTTTTGAGATGCTCTTGTAACAAGGAAAGGTTAGTGAAGAAATTTACTTTTCCCCAACACAATCTCTCTTATTTAAAATGTGTGTAGAGTAGGTCTCGTTTCCCTGAACACAAAAGTAGAGGTAAGTTGGGTATTTGCAGCTCAGCATACTTTTCAGCAAACAGCCCCCCACTCCACCTAAATTCCAACTTAAATGATATTTAGGTGTCCAGAAAGCCCTGAATAGTGAACCAGTGAATCTTATCTTCCAGGACTTAGCAGTAAAGGTCACTATATTTGACGTTTGTTGATTAAGTTCGCGGCTACCTACTTTAAGTTATGCACATATTATCAAAACTTCCAATTTTGTGCAGGTAGGACAGAGTTTCTTGCCTAGTGCTCAGTTGCACTAATTTAAGAGGAGAGCTCATATTACATCGAAATTGGTTGGTGGTAGCAACAATAAACACTTTTGCTCACTGCTTGTGATGCCTGTGGCCTGCAGTCAAGCAATCTGTGATCTGATTTCTGACATTTATTCAACTTGACAGAGATTGAATTTATAGAATATTAAATTAAAAATAATTTACTGGGAAGGGAAATCAAACCAAAAATTATCATTAACATTTTTAGAAATATTGCTTTCTGCAAGATCTGTACAAAAAGCTTAAAACAAAGCTTTTCATAATTTCCTCTGGTTTCTTTTAAAACACCCAGAATGTTGTCAATGCTTTTCATCAAAACCAAAAAAATTAAATCTTGAGTCAAAGCTACATGGCTAAAAGAAATGCATAGTCAAATCTTAGTTTTCAGTGAACTCACTGAAGGTAGCCAGGATGTAAATACCTGCATCTGTGTGGGGGTTAAAGGCACCCTGACTGTGGCAGTCTCATGTTTGCAGAAAATAAACAGTTTAGGCATTACTTATTGGCATGTATGAACAAATAAATATAAGCAGTGCTAGAGGGAAACGTAACATTTAATTATCATTTTAATATTCTAAATACAAATTAATTAGCATTAGTTTACCAATCTTTGGAATTATTTTAATGCATTTTAATTTTTTTAATTTATGGTTCATTTCCACGTTAGAACAGTGAGTGAGGGAAGGAAAGAATTGCAAACCTGCTATGGGTTAGAACCTTCTGCCATATGGTCATGTGGGTATTGCAGTAGACAGGCAGTCTGATTATAATGAGACATCAATTTAAAGCATTAACATACACATTTTCAGACATAGTTATGGGAACGTAGCTAAGTCCTAGAGGTATTTATAGCAATATTCAGGCACACTGTTTAAAAGCATTATGGTCTAGTGCCCAGGGTAATTACACTCTATTGTCATGAAAAGAGAACGAATGATATAAAAGTTTAAAATATTGTCTTCCAATTGGTAACAGATAAAACATTGTAAACTAAGTTCATAAACACTCAGAGGATCAACAATGTTAAGTGCAATGTATCACTTTTATAGAAAGACTTTTAAATTCAGTACTCTCCAATTTCTGTACTAAAGAGGGTAAAATGTTTATCATCAATCTAGTGAGAATAAATGGCTGGTTTAGGATAAGAAATGGAATTCAATAGCATATATTCAACTCTTTATTTTCAAGATGAATTTTGACATCATGAAAATGATGTTTTCTGTTATTATTGTGTCATTATTTTCTCTAAATTATAGGGCATTTGGGGAAAACATGGTGGTGAGGGAACTCAGCAAAAACACAAAACTGAATTATGTGAGTTTTTCTTTCCTTTACTTTGATCTTCTAATCCATCCATGGATGGCAACAATTAGAGCATTATGAAAAATGTTCTTTTGGTACCCCTTCTACTACTCTGAAGACAACCTGTCTAATATACAATACTTCATTTATTGCTTGTTATTGTGTTGATGAACATGCAGGTATCATAACGTAATGAAATGCAAAACTTCCTGAAACTTTCAATTCATTAATAAATTAGTGTGAGATAAAACACTTAGAAAGATTCCTCCTTACTTTATTCTTCCTCATCTAACATGTAAGACCAACCTTTTCAAGTCTGTATTTATATGCATACGTCTTTCCTTATATGTGAGCGGCAATGAATTCAAAAGCTAATATTGCTACTTTCATCAACTCATTTCTCCAGCAGGACAAATAGGAGAACAAGCAGAAAATTATATACATTTTTCTACTTCACACTTGTTAGCATACTAATGATGTGAAGCTGTCAGAGCTACTAGCATCTCAACTTGCTAATGATTTCTTGTACCTGAGCTTGGACGAAAGGGATAAGCAGACAAGCTGAAACTCCCGTTTCCAAGGAGACAACCTTAGAAACATGTAAGAATTATTTAAGTAGGTACGGCTTGTCTCCAAGAACTGGAATTTTTTTTTTCTTCCTTGCACAGTGACATATATAAGCTATGCTGAAGAGGAATCTGTGCCCTCTGGACTCCATTCTGAAGCTGAGGTCTTACGAGTTAGGGTGGCTTGCTAGCCACAAGGCTTACACAGGGGAATAATGAGTTCCCTGGATTCTAGTGTTATGTTTCAGATGGTTATCAGTCATAGACACTGAGCAGAACCATGTTGTGTGCATACTTATTTATCTGTCTAGCTCTCTGTCTAGCTATGTATTCATTTTGCTGTTTTTATTTATGGCCACAAGAAAGCATATCTTCTTCACTTAAATTAACCTATGTGAAACATTCTGTGCTAAGCTATGCTGTGCATGAAAATAGAACCAAACTGTAGAGGCATGCTGAAAAAACATTTGATGATGCTTGAGGAAAACAGCAGGTCCCTTAGGATTCTCTTTCCTCAACTCAAGATGTTGCATATAAGGAAGTCTTTTAGAGTACTAGATTCTGCTTTTCCATTCCCATGTTGTCATGAGCATCTGTTGTTTCCTGCTAGCCGGCTTTACAACCGATGTTGCAAAATACATAGTCTGTAATGAAAACTTTCTGAACTATTCTTCCATACAAATGCTTTTCCAACTTTTTCCAGGCTCAAGGGAGACATATAAGGCGGAAAGCAAGTTTCCTTCCAATTATTCAGTGAATGCGAAAAAAAAAAAAAGATGATGGAGGACTGATACGCTTAATTCACTTTTAAGCACCGGCATTCACATCAAGGAGTTAGGCACCTTTGTGCATCAGATCTTTGTTCTCGCAGAGCTCAGTTCATATAAGCAATTCTACTCTAGTCACTTTTCCAATATGTAAATATTTCAAGCAGTAAATAGATGAAGCCTCTCTCTGCTAGCCTCTTCCAGAGACTTTTTCATTTTTGATCTTGGATACAGAAAACAACCGAAAAGCTTGGACAATAGCAAAAAAAACCCTAAATAGAAAATGTCACTGATCAAAGAATATCTTAATGCAGAAACAGGAAAAAAGTCTATGTACTGTTTAAGACTGTTCATTTCACAGGGCAAAACTCACAAAGCAAACACATACTTCTTAATTACCACCACTGTATAGAGGAAGTATCTGCTTTTTCAGCAGCTATTTTATTTGAAAGATTCATTACAGCAATTGAAACAGCATTTAATATTAATACTTTCAGAACGTAAGGGCAGATGGGATGACATTCAAAGAACATTGAGACTAATAGATGTAAGAGAGTCAATTTTAGTAAAAGGTAGAATTACATAGGTCTACATTAGGCAGGTGGTTGGACATGTTTGTTAGAGTTGTCTGGGAAATGGAAGATTAGTTCCACACAGAAAGCAAACAAGACAAAAAAGACCTAAAAATTGGGAGTTGCTGGAGCTCAACTACCTATGAATAAGAGTTCTAACAGTAAAATCGTAGCTAGAATATCTGTGATTTCTCACCAGAGAAAAGTACTAATTTTTTCTTAAATATCTTTTTGTATCATGCAGGGATTATCAAAAAACTTTATCAGGGTTTATAATGAAGAAACGCGGCACAATATCTTATCCAGCAAGCATAAACCTTTCTTAGCACTTTTAAACATAATAAATCAATATGGAAAATACTATCCTACTTGTAGGGTCACTGATGGTGAGATTCAGTTTGCAAATGAGCCATCTAAACTGAAGTGTTTATCTTTAGGTGTCCACATATGAGGTAGGTATCCTTTTCTGTGTTCCTTATGCTCAATGGAGCTCAAAAGCTTAATTTAGGTGTTCACCTACAGATTTTTTACTGCAATTTGAGAGGCCTTTCCTTTCAGTTGCTGCTCCAGAAGGGCAGATGTCTCCCAGAGGTTGTGTCCTAACTGTCAGTGCTGTGGAAATGTCTTGTATATCCTTTAGGTAACCCTAGACCTTGAAGGCATGGACTCTAGAGAGCTATTCAGCTGAGCAGCCACTTGGAAACAGGATTCAGTTGTTTAAGCATAGGTAACATTTGAAATGCCCTGCAATATATCATACGTTTGCACAGGGCTGACATTTGTGAAACATGATACATGACCTATAGAAAAATAATTGTTTTCTGGACCAGCTGTGAGAGGCTAAACTGAATGGTGTAAGTTACCTGAAACGGTATCTAAACAGCTGAATCCTTCCCTAGCTTGGGTGAATGCACTAAAATGTGTTTTCCTACATTCAGAGGCAAGGTAATAGTTCAGAGCTTCAATGATAAAGATGGTCTCAGCAGGAGGGAAACTCTTTGAAAGTAAAGATCTGAGGAAAACTTGATATCAACACTTATGGCTAGCAGAAGATGAACTCTGTAATGTCAAAAATATTTCTATGACCTTTAGTATGGAAGAGGGTAGCAGAATAAGCAGATCTTGACTGTACATACCATTAGTATGTCTACTTCATACACAGTTACAGGAGAACAAATTTCAAGGAAATCTAATAAATGATCCAGCAGGCAGAAAAATTTTTTTTAAAATAATCACATTCAAATAGAAGGTCGGGAGATTACTTGATCTATGTGTTTTGAAAGGGACTTAAACATGGAAGAGACACAAATTACTAAAAGGCTTTTTGTTCTTGTTTACAAATGCATAAAATGAAAAAAATGGCTAGAGAGTGAAGTTGAATAAGTGTAGTTTTAAAAACAGATGCAGTTTCCTGGCAGTGACGGCAATTACCATGGGGATATGGAAAGAATTATCCACCTTAAAGTGATTGCCTTTAATGTGAGGTCTGCTACTGGTAAACAAAGATTTGCTCTAACACAGTTTCACAAAGAAATGTTAGTGCCCTTGTGTGTGTGGTTTGAGTTGGACAAACACGGAGACGGTGGCAAACCTCAAAATTTGTGATTTTTGGAAACTGTTTCTTTCCTTCTTGGGTCATGGGAAGAAGAAAATTTCCTGTATTGTCCTCCATAAACTGATGATCCTTGAATTTCCTGATATAGGGCATTGACTGTAAGTGAACCTCATCTTTCAGGACCTCAGGTGATCAGTTTCAATAATTAAGTAGAATTTGTTTCCCTAGTACACATCTCATTATACATGCTACTGTTCCTTTGTTTTTTTTCTTTCTATTGAACATCAGAAATAATTCCGCCGTAGGTGGTCATGATACGTGAACTAGAGATGCCAGGTATGGGTCCTGCCCACATGCTTGAGGGTTTAAGAGGTTTCACATTCAAGACTGGAAGATGTTTTCCTACAGAGTAGACTGACTTTTTTTTCCCTACCCATTCACCTATTGAATAGGACAAAGTTCATCTCCAAGGATTATCAAAGCAGTTCTTTATCATTGCAATAATTAAGACCATGACATCTTAGTCACTCCTGTTCCCTGCTAAACCACAGTTAGGTCATCTGAGGACTGGTATAGTTTGCTCCAAGTACAATCATTTCCTTCTCCATAAGGGGATCTCTGTGAAATTTAATATCCTGTGAAAAATCAGAACAAAGGATCTAATCATCATTTGTGGCCCTTATTTTGGTTAAAAAAAAAAAAAAAAAAAAAAGAAGATAGAGCTGTAAAAATTTAAATATTTGATATAAGAATTATTTAAGTGTAGGATGATTAATATTTGTTTGCTTTGCAACAGTGCTTGAATGACTGTGATAGACACTTTCCAGTATTATTGTTTATAGGTGTTCCTATACATAGAAAAGATGTGTAGTACCAAAACTTTCATTCTCACTAATAATAAAGGCGTAACAAGATCTAGCAACTGGAAGTTAAAGTGTGTCATTTTCTATCCTGAAATTAAGATGAAGTTCCTAGCAGTGAGGTTAATTAAACATTGAACTAACTTACCAAGAGAGGTAGTAGACTCAGCAACATTTGCTGTGTTTATGAAAATGAGATTAGATGTGTTCCTAAATGACATGTTTCTTAACACAGTCTGCCAGGGAGAGTCTGTGGTCTTGTCTCCTCTGTCCCTGATGTCTGTGAGGTTTTTGCGTTGCTTCATTCATTTTCCTCCTTCAAAGGCAGGTGGAGGCAGAGGGGGAGAGGGTGGGACAACTGACAGCATTGTCAACCCTTCCTCTGTCTGTGAGGAGACAACAAGTACGCCGTGAATGTGTTTATGACTGAGTACTGGTATGATATTAGGATCCCACTGTGCCAGGTATCACTCCGCTATACAGTAGGACCTTCTACTGCGGAGCTTGGAATTTAAATGGACAGGCAATAGCGTGGGAGGAGACTTACAGCTTTGTAAAATTAAGGGCTGAAAGTGCCATTTTAAAGCCGCCAATTATTGTTTGAGAGTCTTGATATTTCACTTAGAAATTCTGTAGTGAGGGGATTTGCAAAGGCAGGAAAACAAAATATCGGGCTTGATCACAGAAATAAAAAAGAGCGAGGATGTGAAGAGGGAGCAAGACCAAATAGATCTGGAAGACTTTCCTAAGTGAATGCTGCAGAAGGTGGGGTGGGGGCAGACTTGCAAGGTCCAGTGTCTCTGGTTTTGTTGGCCTAATCTTCTGTCTGCCTGCATTAAATGTGTTCCCTTCTGAGCTCATACAGGCAGTGCTGATTAAGCCTTGAACCCCTGAAGTGGGTACGACTCCCCGGTGCGAGGAAGGGTGGTGTGATCCTCATCAGCTCCCTGCTTGCTTTTGCCAGCCGCTGGATAAGCTTGAACAAGTCTTGCTAATAGATGTCCCTGCTCTTTGAATTGGAAAAATTGCTAAGTTCTGCAGACATACAGCTTGCTACAGCTAGTGACTTGGCTTATTCAGTACCATGAACTGTGTTCAACAGTTTACCTTTGTTTGTGGCAGAGTCTCTGGAAACTGTGTTGCCATGGAAATGTGATTTCTAGTCTCTTCCAAGAGTGTGTGCTTGGGGAAAACTAGCAAGCTGCAACTTTCATTCTTACTAACAAACAGGCTTCCAAACAGTATAGATGAAGCTACCAAAAAGTCCCTAATTATTTGTATGAAATCAGTATGATTGAGGTAAGTGACTGAAGTCGCGGTGGCCATTTTCCAGACCATGGATGGACTTCTTTACATCACTCAGGCATCAGGCAGGAGCTGAAGGTTCCTATCCCCTTTTGAAGGTAATTACTCAGACACAGGATTAGCACAGGCTCCTCAGTAGGAGCCTGGGTCTCTTTTGACCACAGCAGCAAACAAGCTGTTATGAGGAAACCTGTGTGTACACAGTCAGGGACATTCAAGCATGAACTAAATGACAAATACTGATGAGGTTTCCTTTGAGATCCCATATAGAAGCATCCTTTCAGGTCAGTGAGAAGGGGAAAAGTTTGATTCTGTAAGTGTTTTGAACAGCAGACCTCTATTCATAAATTATGCTGGAGCATTCCAGAACTAGAGTCAGCCTCCTTCCATTTACCCAGTCAGCAAGATCAACTATGAAGGTAAGGCAAAGCTATAAAATGGGTTCTATATAATCTTTGCAAAGTCTCCCAAAAACTCTTTGGTCTGTTATTTGTGATGCAAACCTTAATGGTGCAGGAGAATTATTTTCATTTTTTCAACGAACTACTCAGTAGTGGTTGTGAAATTTATTTTGCAGAATGCAATAGAGTTAGTTACCAGGGCTGTTGGTGCCTGTAGACAGCTGAGTTTGTGTTTGGAGCTTCCTTCCTCAGCTTTTGGTTCCTCTACAATCTCTTATTTTAAATTCTTGACCTTTTCAATTTGCAAGAATTCATCTTTTTTTAGCTTTCAAGCCTTTTTACTGTGATGTGAGAGGAACATCACAGTATTCTTCCTTACTGGGAATCTCTCAGACAGTTTCTTAAAGGCTGAATTTAAATTACTGCTTTTGTCTCCCTCATAGCATTTGGGAGTTTTCCTTGGCAGCCATAAAATGCAGCATGATGCACAGCCATGTAAAATAAAAAATCCATATATTTTCCATAAGGCTTTGTATTTTACTCATGTTTGCCTTGCTTTTTAAATTGATTTTGACTTCCATTACAAAAATCAATTGTTACATGTCATAATTCACGCTGGCTTATGAATACCTTTGTATAATAAAGCTCTTTAAAGATGTAAAACCATTTTCTTCAGTTTGCAGTACTTCACTTCTATTTTTCTTTTTAACAGAAGGAACATTTTTTTTTAAACGCCTGTATTAATGTTATTGCCATCATGTCACATACATCTCCAGGTAAAGACTACAGAGTGGTACGCAGCTTCTGGGTGGCTGACTGTGACAAATTCAGGGATCTAAACCTCATGCACACAGACGCTGTCAAGCAGCGCACTCAGCTGTCCATGTATTGTGTAGACTGTAGACCTCAAAGTCTAGTTTTGCTTGGAAAAGTGACAGTAAAAATTAGGCTGCGAATCTCCATGTTTGTTGTGTTTTTCTTCTACCAGTAAGTTAGTTCTGCAGACCATACCGGATTTCTCCACATTCCTGATCAATAGTGCATGCACCATATGGCCACTGCCTTCGCAGTGACCGGGGGGAGCCCTCTCTGTTGTGTGAGGTATGTGCATCGACATACACTTCTCATTTCTCCCGTCTTGACTGATGATAGGGCCAAAAGTTAATCTGAACTGGGAGATGCAAATGAGCAGTTAATGTGACTGTGGGCAGTGAGCCAACAATAAGCCATGCTGCCGGGCATGAGGAGAAAACTGAAACAATAGTGAGAATTTGGTGATCATTATTTTCTCTGTCTTCTGTAAGGGAAAAGTGACATCTTGGGTGTGTCATATATAAGAGATAGAACATGGATTAAAAGTACTTTTCACTTAGAAACATTTCTATACTTTACACCTAAAAGCATTGCCAAAACAAAGTTAACAAAATGTATTTTTCTCAGCTACTGAGGTTACAGATTGGGAAAACTCTTTGCTGAAGTAAAATATTACCTAGAACTCTCCTTGGACAGTTTTAAGCAACAGTTCAGATTTTTGGCAAAGCAGTGCTGTGTAACTATCCCTAGGCCTCTGAGTGAAAGAGAGACCATGACCCAACAATTATACATTTTATTTGTTAATATATTTGCAAATTCAACATGACAAAGTTATATTCTATAATTTCCATAAAATCACTGTGGATCTGCAAGCATTGAGGAGCCATCATAGCAGGTGTTCATAAACAAGGTGGTTTTTCATCCCAGCAATTTTTCACTGTCAAATGGTTCAGACAAAGAATGCGCATAGGAGGTTCAGTAAGAAATACCAGTGCAGGGAGGAGATTTAGTTCCTGCTGCATGTCTCAAAGAAGCAACAGAAACTCCAGGGAAGCACATGGAGTAATAAAGCCAAGAAAGCGTAACCTTAGTCATCAACATAACCTTAAAAAAAAACCTACAAAAAAAAAAAACAAACACAAAACTCCTACCTACGAATAAAACTTTTGTCCAAAGCACTCACTAGGGAGAGGCTTTAATTATAAGACAGGAATTTTCTTCTGACTGTAGATTTCTCCTGATCTTGAGGAAACCAGACTTGTGAACAAACTGTATTTTATGAAGGAAATGTCTGATTTTTGCTCATGAAAGAAACAGCCTGCTAGATATCCTCCTTGAAGTCATCCCAATTACTGAGATCCAAAGCTCCGCTTGCTTGAGTGAAAGCCTGCACTAGTGTTATGCCAAATTCAGAGCAACTGTAAAGATTCAGAGCTTCAGAAATGTCAGTGAACTTGCCCACTTTACCCTGTCAGAGAGCCTGATCCGCTCAGTCAAACACAGGCAGTGCCTTAACAGAATGGTAAGAATTAATTCAGAACATAAACCAATGTTGCTTATTTAATTTTATCTGATGCTTTTTTCCACCTTTTTCTGAGGTCAGAACATCAAGTTTCATCACTTCTGCTTCTTGAGGGAAAAGATGAACTTACACTTAAAGACAGTGGGGAAGTTCTAATAGAAAATACTTTAAGGTGACAGCTATAGCTTCCCAAGTGGCGTAGCTGATAGCACATTATTCTGTTACGGAGCAGAGGTAATTCTGGCACTGGTCCTAGCATTCCTATTCCCGAGGCTGCCAGCTTGTGCCGCTACATTACTTAGCAAGCATATGAAATGACAGGAATGTAAAAGACCAAACCAAGCTGACTCAAAATGATTGGGAGGGTGAGAAATTCCTCAGTCAGCTCCAAGGCACTCCAAAGGCCAACAGGAAGGATGCAAGAGAGATATGAAAGATGACTTGCATTCTAGGGCTTCCCCAGCCTGCAAAAAGCAGACTATAGCTGACATTTCTACACTTTTCTCCAAGTCCATTTACAATAAATATTTAAAATCAAGAAAAAAAAATATTCAAAAAACAAACCCTGAAGGAAAGAGATGGATTCATAATTCATTATAGGATTATATCTTGCACACACAAGATGCGTGTCCTGAATGTGAATTGACAGTAATGTCTTGCCAAATACAATGCACAGTTGTACAAGGGTGATACTGAAAAACATGTTGTGCTGAGTTTAGAAGAAAAGCTTTGTTTCTTTTAACAGTTAGTAAAATGCATTTGTTTCTTTACTTTTCTCCTTTTTTTTTCCTGGGTACACATCTTTTTAATTTTATTTTCCTTTCGCTCGTCAAAGACATCAGAATGTTCTTAAACAACTGAGTAGTCTGTCCTATTGAAAAAAAATTAAAAAGAAAGAACTTCACTGTTAGGTGAAGCAATTGTACATGTAATTAAAACAATACTTCTTCAAATAGTTGTTAGTTCACAAGGTAGTTTCTCTTCCATTTTCTGGAGCATTTATTTCTTTCTAGATATTTGGAAAGAGGATTTTTGTTTTCTTACTGAAGGGATTGTGCTTCGCACTATGGCAATGGATTAGTGTCAGATACCAACTTTCAAATTAGAACTAAGTTCCATGACTAGACAACTTTTGGGTGGCTTTTTCCTTAGGTATGTACAGAATCTAATGTAATCTGTCATCTAAGCTAAGCCATCAAAATCAACAAGAGCAAAAAGGCCATGAGATAATCTTTGGAGCCATGCATAATGATGATAATACATTCAGAGAGGACAACACCAGTTCAGAGGAGATAAAGTTTTTGTATCATTGTTCAGTGTAGAAACACCTGGGGAGATTCCCATGCTAGAATATTTTGGGGGGTTAGAAGATGGGAATTAATGAAGGATCAACGTGAAACTGAAGTAACAGTACCAGTGGAAGGTGATCATGGTAAGTAGAAACAGAATAAAACTAACAAATGGCCAATGTTGGATGGTATTCACCTAGAAGTCCCAACAGTGCTCAAGGATGAAATAGTACAACTATAGATGCACCATGTATCTCATCTAACTCTTAGTATCTGAAGACCTGAGAAAGGCAAAGGTGGTGACAATCCTGAAAAAGAAACATTTCAGGGGGACCTAGGGAAGCACAGACCTGTAAACCTGCAGGCAAATTAATAAAGTCTATGTTGACACTGAATTAGCTGAGACCTCAATAAATGGAAGCTCCTTGAGAAGAATCAGTATGATTTCCACAAAGGGGAGTCCTATCTTACAAACTTCTTTGAGTTCTTTTAACAGTTCAAAACACTTGTGGATAAGGATAATATACTCAGTATACTCTGCTTGGATTTTCAAAAGGCTTTTTGCAAGGTCTCATGCAAAATGTTTGTGGGGAAACTAAATAACGGAAAAGGCACATTCTAACATGGGTAAAAAAATGGTTAAAAGGTAGGAAAGAAGGTAGAAACAAATCATTAAATCTCACATACAGGAATGTTGCCAGTGGTATTCCACAGAGACTGGGACTTGTATTGTTCAACACACTCAGAAGTGACCCAGAAAAGGTACTGAGCAGTGAGGTGACCATGTTTGCCCACAATAAAAGAATTCAAAGGTCAAGGCAGTAAGTATGAAGGCTGACTGTGAAGAACTGCAGCCTGATCTTAAAAAAATGACTGAGTAATAAAACAGCAGATGAAATTAAAATGATCTTTTGGGATAAATATAAAGTAATGTATGTTGGGGAAAACAAACCTACCTTCACACATAAAATGATAGGGTCTGTGCTGCCTGTTGCCATTGGAGTAAGTCTTTGTGTTTGTGACAGATGAAAATATCAGCTCAGGGCTTGCTAGGAGTGGAAAAATGAATCATATATTTGACGTTACAAGGAAAGGAATAAAGAAATAAAAAAGGGCATGCCACTGTACAAAACCACAGTTCATGCACACCCCAGTTAATGTGTGTAGTTCTAGTCTCCTTAAAAATGACACAGAAAAGCTGGCAAAGGTTCACAGAAGGCCAACAATTTTGATATGGAATAGCTTCCTTAGAAGGACTAAGAAATTACACTGGAGGAAATAAGACAAAAATCATGCCTGATGTAGAGACCGTGGGTAGGGACTGACTGCTCACTGTTTCTTCTTATATGAGAACTAAGTGCCATCAGATGAAGGTGACAGAAGCCAGGCTCAGAACAAATAAGAGGTGCTTCTTCACACTGTAGGTGGCAGACCAGTGGGCCAGGGGAATTTTGAAAGCAGAATGTTTACATATATTCAGAGTAGACTGGACAAACATTTTGACAGGAGATCCAGTAAATGTTACTAAATAGACATACTGCATCAGATCAGAAAATCCTCTGAGCTGAAAATAAGCAGAAGCTAGGAGAGTATTAAGGGGAAAGTATCATATATGTTCTTAACCTGCCATCCACTTACAGGCACTGTAGGATACAGAATATTGTCTCCTACAGAGTACTGATGTTTGATCTGAACTGTACGACTGCACATGTTCACACATGCTGCTAATACGGAGCCATAGGAGGTAATTTAGATGGGGGCAAGATTAGACACAGCTTGCAGCTATCAGCATAACTGTACCTCAGATTTTTATCTCTCAAGTCAAAAGAAAATCTTGAGGTGCATTGGATAATGATTTATGTACCCAACTGTAATAAAATGTGGTTGGAAACATTAGATAGTTTTGGAAGCCCTCAGTGTTATATAGTTTCATGGCTCCACTTTGCTGAATGCATTCAATTATGACAGGCTGAATCCCTCTCACGTGTCTGTAGCAATCTGGTGGTGTTTATTCTGAACTGTCGCCCAGATAGATTCTCAGGGTGAGAAATGGGAACTCCAGAGTGTGAGTCATTCCATCTTAAAACAGATGTTGAAGAACTCAGAAGAAAGGGAAAGTCTTGTTAAGTTAAAAAAAAAAACAAACCACAAAACAACGAATACCCTAAATAAACTACATTTCTGTCTTCCTCTAACTAATGATAATTCTCATTGGAGAATTCGAAGTCATGTAAGCTGCGTAAAGTCAGGCAATCAACATAGATCATCTGAAGGAAACAATGAAACCAAAAGATATTCTGGCTGCTGAGAATTTGACCATCTGGCTTGAAAAGTGCTCTTTGTCTCTGTGTATGTATATCAGGCACCTAAATACCAGCCACAGGAAAGCTGTGTATGTAGCTAACAATAGCTAGCCAATAGTGAAGTTTTATTGCATTCTTTTCTACAAATGTTCACAATCATTACAAAGATCTTAAAATTTAAACTTGATTTTCAACACATTTGAAAATAAGATTTAGGTAAGCGAATAAAGTATTTCTGCACATATTTAAGTCCCAGTGAACCTGAACTGAATAATCAAGCAAAGCGCGCTGCTGACTTGTGGCTAAAGACTCAAGGGATATAACACAAAGTGAGAATGTAAACTCAGCATTCCCAGTCATTTTATTGGTCACAAACAGAGTGTAATAACATTTACAGCACACTGCATTTATACTAGAATATTGATGTCACTGTAGGTAAACACTTATGATCTCTTCTTTCACATAATGAACACTTTTTGAGGGGTTACAATCCATCTCTGAAGTTTCATCCCAGTTTACAGCTTGACATCCAATGATTTAGCAGAGAAGACAAGTACTTACAAATGCCGCTTACATTTTCATTTATTTGTAAGCCTTGAGTGTAGTATCAATTTAAGAGTACATGTTTTCCTTAGATACATTAGATTAGCAGGGAAAGTGAACAGATGTTTACAGTGAAGAGAAGATAATTGCTCAGGTATGTTTAACGCCTTTTTAGTGAAACTTCTCTGCACTTACAGTTTGTTATTATTAGTCTTTCACCAAATTGACTGAACATTTCACCATCACTTGTAAAACTTCCAGTACAACTGGCACTAAAGTTATGCAGTACCTTTGCACTTCTCACTGGTGAAGTTTGTAAGCTTATTCAGATAAAGGCTAGAATGTGATAACAATAATAGCCACAGCAGTGGCTATTAGTAGCAATAACAAACATAACATTATTATTTTGCCACTGCTATAAGAGGAACTAAAACAGTGATATAAGAAACTGATTTTTTTTTTAAATTTTACCCAAATCACAATGATTTTTTTACCTCTGCAATTAGATTTCTCCGTGTTAATTTATTTTTTAAACACCAGTTACTTTTGTTAGTTATGACTTGTCTAACTGAATCACCTTCAAACACACGCAGGAGGAACCATGTTGCTTTTGCTTTGGATGGGAACTATGACTCGACTAATGTTGTTTCTTAAAAGAGAGATTGATGCAGTTTCATGTGCCTTGATATGAACACCTTTACTCTGATTTTTTTTTTTTCCGAATCTGTTTTGAAATGAGAAGAAGATTTCTGTCTTAAGCACAGTTCCTGTTGTTAGAGGTAGAATCCTAGTAATGGGTATCTGGTAGTATATCATTAGAAGCTGACTATAAGCTTAAATATCTAGAGGATGATTCAGATATCTAAACAGACATAATAAGGCATTAGATGCCTTGTAGTATCCCACTTAGATTCCAGGTACAAATTTAGGATACCATTACCTCAAAAGATGTGTGCTGTTGCTGTGCAGATGTTTGCTACAGCCCAAAAAATCTTATACTGCACTGGATGCCCAGGTAACCATGCGAGCTCATTCCGGCATCTCATGAAACATGTTGTTGTGGCACGAGGTACACACACAAAACCCTTCGCTGAGCCAGTGAACAGAAATCACTTGGCAAGTTACTGCTGTCTTATTTTCAGGTAGGCAATCCAGAAGCAAAGGCAGTGGTCGAAAAAGCGAAACTTTCACAGTCGCTGCCTGACTCATCTGCAAGTCAATTAAGAGAAGTGTGGAGAAACTTTAATACGGCTTTTTTTCTCTGGAAGAGGTAATATTTTTTCTAATTTAGTTCAGATGCAAAATGAAATTCAGTGCTCAGTTCCAAAAGGGTCAATAGTCCAAGAAAAGAGCTTAGTCTAAACATAGATTTTTTTGCATTTCAATCTCAGGCAGCTTCTCTTGAATTTGTGGATTGTTAGGCTCTTAGCAATCAATGCTTGCATAGATTTTTATGAGATATTAGCACAGATATCACAGATAACAGAATAAATCAATTGAGAATGGAAGGCAATCATCAAAACACTAATGAAAAATTCTCTAGTCCTGTTTATGTAAGATTTAATTCTGAATGTTTATGCGAGCAGCCTCAAATACAAATTGAAAGAGAGTAGGTCCCACAGACACAAAGCTGGCTGTAAAGGCCCATGTGATCCAGCTCTGCTGAGCAGACACATTCTGCTTTTAAAAGGTCAGCAATGAAACCTGACACATGGAAAATCCATGTGACTCAACATTTGCTCAGAAAAGAGAAGAACCACACATGGTAGTTAGTTTCCCAGGCAACTCTGAATCTCTGGGAATATATCCTAGAGAATTATTTTTCTCAAAGTCTTTCTCAGGAACAAACTATTGTTATGTAATTGTAAGTTACAGAATGCTTTTCTATTTGAGCTAAATTAGGTAATTTCTGCAGTCTCTTCCCAAATGCTGCCCAGATGCTTCCCAAATGAATTAGGTGGGAAAGAGTTCCTTAAGAGTTTCACAGATTATTCTGGCTTTTAAAAAAATTTAGTAGGTTTTTCATAGAATTATAGAATCACCAAGGCTGGAAGGGACCTCTAAGATCATTGAGTCCAGCCATCAACCTAACACTGCCAAAACCACCACTAAACCGTGTCCCTCAGCACCACGTCTACCCATCTTTTAAATACCTCCAGGGATGGCGATTCCACCACTTCCCTGGGCAGCGTCTTCCAATGCTTGATAACCCTTGCAGGGAAGAAATTTTTCCTGATATCCAATCTAAACCTCCCATGGCATAACTTGAGGCCATTTCCTCTTGTCCTATCACTTGTTACTTGGGAGAAGAGACCGACCCCCACCTCACTACAATCTCCTTTCAGGTAGCTGTAGAAAGTGATAAGGTCTCCCCTCAGCCTCCTTTTCTCCAGGCTAGACAGCCCCAGTTCCCTCAGCTGCTCCTCATAAGACTTGTGCTCTAGACCCCTCACCAGCTTTGTTGCCCTTCTCTGGACTCGCTCCAGCACCTCAATGTCTTTCTTGGAGTGAGGGGCCCAAAACTGAACACAGTATTCGAGGTGGGGCCTCACCAGTGCTGACTACAGGGGGACGATCACTTCCCTAGTCCTGCTGGCCACACTACTCCCGATACAGGCCAGGATGCTGTTGGCCTTCTTGGTCACCTGGGCACGCTGCTGGCTCATATTCAGCCAACTGTTGACCAACACCTCCAGGTCCGTTTCCCCCAGGACAACTTTCCAGCCACTATTCCCCAAGCCTGTAGCGCTGCACGGGATTGTTGTGACCCAAGTGCAGGACCCAGCCCTTGGCCTTGTTGAACCTCATCCCATTGGCCTTGGCCCATTGATCCAGCCTGTCCAGAGCCCTCTGTAGGGCCTTCCTACCCTCAAGCAGGTTGACGCTCCTGCCTAACGTGGCGTTGTCTGCAGATTTACTGAGGGTGCACTTGATCCCCCCATCCAGGTTGTTGATAAAGATAGTAAACAGAACCGGCCCCAGTACCAAGCCCTGGGGAACACCACTTGTGACCGGACACCAGCTGGATTTAACTCCATTCACCACCACTCTTTGGGCCTGACCTTCCAGCCAGGGTTTTACCTGGTGAAACGTACGCCCATCCAAGCCATGAGCAGCCAGTTTGTCCAGGAGAATGCTGTGAGAAATGGTGTCAAAGGCTTTACTGAAGTCCAACATCCACAGCCTTTCCCTCATCCACCAAGCGGGTCACATTATCATAGAAGGAGATCAGGTTAGTCAAACTGGATCTGCCTTTCATGAACCCATGCTACTGAGCTTCATCACCTGGTTGTCCTGCATGTGCCGCGTGATAGCACTCAGGATGATCTGCTCCATAACCTTCCCAGGCATTAAGGTCAGACTGACCATCCTGTAGTTCCCCAGATCCTCCTTCTGGCCCTTCTTGTGTATGGGCATCACATTTGCTAACCTCCAGTCAACTGGGACCTCCCTGGTTAGCCAGGAATGCTGGTAAATGATGGAAAGTGGCATGGTCAGCACTTCTGCCAGCTCCCTCAGTACCCTTGGATGGATCCCATCCGGCCCCATAGACTTGTGTGTGTCTAAGTGCTGTAGCAGGTCACTCACCATTTCCCCTTGGATTATGGGGGCTTCATTCTGCTCCATGCCCCTGTCTACTAGCTCAGGGGGCTGGGTGCTCAGAGAACAACTGGTCTTACTGTTAAAGACTGAGGCAAAGAAGGCATTAAGTACCTCAGCCTTTTCCTCATCCTTTGTCCCTATGTTTCCACCCCCGTCTGCTAAAGGATGGAGATTATCTTTAGTCTTCCTTTTGTTGCTAATGTATTTATAGAAACTTTATTTATTGTCCTTGACATCAGAAGCCAGGTTAAGTTCTAGTTGGGCTTTGGTCCCTCTAATTTTCTCCCTACATAGCCTCACAGCACCTTTGTAGTCCTCGTGAGTGGCCTGACCCTTCTTCCAAAGGCCATAAATTTTCCTTTTATCCCTGAGTTGCAGCAACATTTTTTATATCAGTTTATCTAGTTCTGGTAGGATAAGACCACCCTCCTCCCGTCGTTTCTCCCCTTTTGTATTTATGATTGGAAGAGACTATTTTCTAGGGATTTTTTTTCTTCCCCAGAAAACACGTCTTGCAGAAGTCTCTGATGGTGGTGACACTGAGTTAGTCACACTTCTGTTAGAATCTGTTTTAGATGATGCTCCGAGAATATTTTGTCTCACCACTCCAGTGTGACCACGTTTTTCCCAAACGAAAATATATGAATAAATGCTGGGAAAAAAAAAAAGCACTGAAACAGTCATTGCTGCTTAAGCACAGGGAGGAAGGTGCTCTGACACATGAGACTATGTGCTTTTTAAGTTTACTTTTCTTGGCAAAATTTTGCTTGAAGGCTGTCCTGTTGTTGATAAACAGCAATGGCTATAAGCCTGTTCCTGTTGAAAACTTTAGGTAGAGGTAGAGGTACACACACACATGCACACACACACACACATACACTACACCTACTGTGTAGTTCATGTGCAGTGAATCTGACTTGTCCCCAGAAGACCTGATCAGCAACATCCTGTGTTCTCTGATCTGCCTAGTATATCTAGGGACACTCATTCTAGACAAGAATTTAAGTGGAAATGGAATATAAGCTATTCATCCAGAACAAGAAAAAGTGTCTGATGAAAACACTGATGTTGTGGGTTAACCCCGGTGGGCAGATAAACACGACACAGTGGCTTGCTCACTTCCCTTGCCCACCCCTAATGGGACGGGGCAAAAGCAAAGGAAGAATAAAAACCAAGAAAACTTGGGGGTCATTATAAAACTGAGATACAAAAAGAAAAGTATGAATAATTGTTTAATAAGTGAAGGATAAGTGGAAGAAAAGAGACGAAAACAAAACAAGTGACACAAAGGTGGTAACTCACCACTTCCTGTGGGTAGCCAGTTCCTGAGTAAGAGATGGGTAACCCCCTAAAACCCCCTCTTTTCCCTTTTATTGCCAAGCATGACATTATACGGTATGGAATATCTCTTTGGTTATTCAGATCATCTGTCCAGTTGGGTCCCCTCACAGCCTCTTGTTCACCCCCGATCTATTCACTGGGGAGGCAGAGGGAGGGTCTTGATACTGTGCAAACACTGTTTAGCAAAATCTAGAAAGCTAGTGTGTTATCAGCACTATTTTGGTCAAAAATCTAAAACATAGCACTGTATGAGCTGCTACAAAGAAAACTAAGTAGTAGTACAAAAATAAGTAGCAGAAAACTAAGAAGTAGCCAGGCCCACTACAACTGAATAGATTATTGATGGGTGGAAGATTTGTTTAAGCAAAAAAGAATAGCATATATCTCACTGCCAGGATGTCTGTTCTTGTAAAGTCACATGAGCTATTCTGCATTCGAGTGGTTCACAAGCAACTGGATCTTTTTTTCCCAGGTGCAAGTTGGCAGGACGTATATAGGTATTTTTACACGAGCTTGGCATTCCAATTTTTTTTGCCTTAGATTTTACAGGCAAGCCCCCTACAAGGGTGACTGGAAAGAAGGGTCACAGAAAATTTGATTAAGTACACCTTAGTTCAGTAAAAAATAGGTTATTTTTCCATTACTGAAAATTGCTCTCATTTTTGAGATTTCTCCAAAGGCACAGAAGTTAATAAAATAGTTACAATTTTGAGCAGTCAAAATAAATGCTTGCAAGCTAGCAATGGGACAATAATTCGTCTCATGAACCATTTGTAGAAATAGCTGTAAAGAATTCATACATTTGAAAAATGAAAAGGAACAGCAGTTTTGTGGTGGTTTTTGTGAGGGATAAATTAACATTTTTATGGTGTTATATATCTTCTACACAGAATTTTCTCAAGGCTGCCAATGCAAGTCTCTTGGTACAGTAAAATTAAAGGATAGTTGCTTTCTTTTCCATTAAAAGAAAACAAACAGAATAAATGAAAAAAGATGTTTTATTTTCTGCTTATATGCATTCTCATTTTACCGTAGCCTATCCAGATTGATTACTCCATAAGCAGCATCGTGTTTGTAAAGATTCAATCATGACTACTTGCTCTCCAATATAGCCGACCTGATAACACACTGAGGCAATCTTTTCCTGTATATGAAATAGCTTAATGTTTGCTGTGTCGACAAAGACACTTACATGGGTTTTCTTCAAGAAAATGCATTTTTTAAGTACATCTATAAATTATACAGTACTCCTTTTACTTTTATTTTTTATTTTTTCATAAAATATTTGGTAGTCTTCTTGTCATTAAAGTAGGAATTTTTCCATTCAGCTTGTTATGTTCTTCAGTCAAAAAGTGTTAAACTGTCCAGAAATTAAATATGGCAAAAGTAACTGAACCTAAACCTTCCCTGGCACCCGTCTAACCACACAGAAGGATTAGATGGCAGGCAATGGCTGCCGCTGGTAAAGTAGATTAAGGTATTGCTGTCCCCTACATTTCTCACCAGTTTTGTGTTGACAGTCACAGCTGAGACTGGCATGCTTTGTGTGTGTCTTTCATCCAGTTTACTCAGCTTAATCTGGATTTTCTATGAAATCGTATCAGATATCCAAAAGAGGGACAGCAGCAAACAGCTGAAAGCCACTGATATCTTGAACTGACTGGTGTTTATCCAGCAGTTGCCTAATGATGCCATTTCACTTCTTTTAGTCCTGACCACTGAGTTCAAGGCACAGAGTTTATGTATCCATCCACACCAAAGAATCAAGGTTGCAGTACTCATTAATGAGATGTGTAGACATTAAATTATATCCCTATCAAGGTCAAGGGAAACAATCTCCCCACGAACCTCCATCAAGCCAGGAAAGACCAAGGGGTCATGCTTCTTGAAACCTCTTGCCTTGCCTTGCCTTGCCTTCGCTCTGTTCCCCTCCCCTCCCTTCCTCTCAATGTCTCCTTCCCTTCCCATTACTCTATTTTTTACTTTTTCTTTTTATTTAAAAAAAAATATATTAAAGCATGAACATTTTCAGAATTAAGAATAAATTATTTGTTTTTTGAGAGAAGGAAAGTATTGTGTAGCATCACTATTTCATAATAAAACTTCTTTGGGCTTCCCAAGTAGAACCGGATTTCTATTTTATGTTTGATCTCCTATGGAGAGTGGAATATAATGTATTTTCATATATAAAGAGAATTCTTTGAGTCTTTGAGGGTGACAGACCACTGGAACACACTGCCCAGAGAAGTTGTGGAGTTTTCTTCTCTGGAGATATTCAAAACCTGCCGAATGTGTTCAACCTGTCCAACCTGCTCTAGGTGAATCTGCTT
The DNA here is from genome assembly GCA_008921705.1 of Burhinus oedicnemus. Classification (NCBI taxonomy): domain Eukaryota; kingdom Metazoa; phylum Chordata; class Aves; order Charadriiformes; family Burhinidae; genus Burhinus; species Burhinus oedicnemus. The sequence continues at coordinate 1,052,231 of VFFE01007212.1, read as the reverse complement.
TGTTTGGCAGGGGGGTTGGACTAGATGATCTCTGAAGGTCCCTTCCACAGAATCACTGTGATTCTGTGGAAAAGACCTCCGGAGGTGGTCAAACAAAGCAGATTCCAAACGCATTCCAATCCCTACCATTCCGTGATTCTGTGATCTTGTTCCAGATTTGTTGATCTTTGCTTCCACTTTTTCAATAGATAGTTGAGTTTTTTGGTCTTTTACCAAGATGTAAAGCAAAGTTCATGTCTAATTTACCACTAGAATTTCTATTTGTGTATTTTCACTTCTCCTGTGGTGCTTACAATCATGACAGCATGGGGACACAGACACAGGAAGAGGCACACTGGTGATTACAAACAGCCTTGCCATATCATCCCAACTGTAAACAGGTTAGGTTTTGCTTCAAGAGCTGGTTAGATTGCTTATATCCACTCCTTTGATCAGACGACCATTTCAAAATCTTTCTGCTTTGATCTTTACATATTTTCTTCTAATTTCCAGTATAAATTAATCTACAGACAACTTGATACCCATTTTTTTTCTCTGTATAAAAGTTGTCTTTCATTTTAAATAGTGTTACTGTAACATTCGTCTTCCTCAACTTTTTAGAGTAAATGCCAGGTTTAATTGTGTTAGACAAGATAAATCAAACTTTGATTTTAGGGCATTTGTACGCCTGTGGCTGCTGTGGGTATGATAAACCCTGAAACTGAATATGTGGGCAGCAAGGTCTGCAGAAAGTCCTGTGGACACCAACCAAATCAGTTCTGGAGGCCATGTGTCTCCGTTTTCACAGCACTGTATCGGAGCTAGTATCCCTGTACTTCAGTGCAGCACCATTAGACTAGTACCTGTTTCTGAGCATATGCTGGTAAATGTTAAGCCATTCTGTATGGGCTTGTCCCTGGAATCTCTACCAGCTTGAAAAATTCAACAATACATTAATTTTCTCCATGTAGACATCTTAAAATTCTTCTTGCAGAATAGTTTCTCCATTTCTCATATCATTGTCAGGGTCCTTTTCAGCATCTAATCTAATTCGGATTCACCTTTCCCAAATTTCAGTGATGGCAGAGGACACTGTATGCCATTTAAAGACTTGTTACTGTAACATTCAGCTTAAGTAAGGATTTTTCCGTTCTTTTTAATTTTGTATTCCTGAGAAGAGGAGGCAGCTGTATGAAATAGCTTAACTTTGAAAGTTTAATTTACTACATAACTGTAGCAGATTAGCCATATTTCATAAAAGTAGAGCTATTGCAATGACATTTGAAGAAAAAATTATAGTGGGTAGTAAGTGAGGTGTTTTTTATATTTTATTTTGGCCTTCTCTGATGAGCACATAAGAAGTCTGATGGACTTCAAATATAAAATGCAATGAGATTACAGAATTGCATTAGAAATTATTATGCTTTAGCTGTCTAATATATGAAACAAACCAAAAAAGTTTCAGTGTCTGTTGAAAAAAATGGTTGTAATTTCTTCTTTCAGGGATATAAAGTTCTTCTTGACAGGCATTTTTTATATTTCAGCTCTCCTCAGGGATATCGTATTTTTTCCATAGATATATACTATGCCTGTCTAGTGACTTAAAAGGGGAAGTAATATTTGGTAGATAGATCTGAGACGCAAGAATAAAAGATCATATTTCAGAAAGACCACTTGTTTTAAAGGTTGATCATTTATGAAATAAACATAAAATTATTAATAAACACAATCACACTTTCCTGAAATGCAAATTGTCACTGAAATTGAACACAAACTGAATTTAATGGCAGCAAAATAGCTGTAAGATTATCAAAATTTCCATCAATGATACATTTCTAAATGGTTTATTAATGTGTAAAATAAGGTCAAAAGCTGTTTAAATAGGTGATTCATTAGTAGAGTCAAAGAGATGAGTAAGTTGCTCTTAAACATGGCTTTAAAGCCATAGTAAGATGTGGGAGTACGTGTTTTCTCTGTAAAGTCCTTGTAACATCAGCTATAAAAAGTAATTAGTAAGTCATAAACAAATGTATGAGACAGCTTTCCATGTATTCAGTAAAGTGCTCATGTACATTATTTTATTTTTAGTTTAGTTGTTCCAATCATCTAAATGCAGTGTGGTCTGACGGACTCAGGTTACATATATTTTACAGAAAGAGGGCACATATGCGATTATTGGAAGAGAAACATGCTTTGAGGTAACTGCCTAAAAAAAAGCATAGGCACTTGAATTTCTTGCTTAAATAGATCAGATCTTTTCAGCTCTCCTTTGCTTTACAGCAATGTTGCAGAGCTACGAGTTTTCAGTGTAGAAAGAAATATATAAGATGGCAATAAATTTAAGTTCTCCTAGGTTTGTTCTTTCAACATGTAAATCTGAAGAAGGGCAAAAACAATCAAAACAAATGTGCCTGATAGTCTGCATTAAGCGTGATACCTCTGCCTTCTGTTAAGTTGTTATTTCCATTTCCAGCGACATTGCTTATGCTTGGACAAAGTCAGTCGGCACAACCATGGCTCTGGTCAGGTCCTGACTATGCCAGCTCTTCTACTTGCACAAATTTGCAAACTTCCCATCAAGCACAGAGGTCTTTAATGATCCTTAAAGCTTTATGATCACATATAGTCTTTCGGAGAGAGTCATCCTCTGGGCTGTGACTTTGTTACCAGAAACAAGGCTGTTGCAATCAGATGGCTGGCATAACGCACTGCCGTAAGGGTCGCTATCAGGTGTACCGACAGGCTTTTCAACGCAACATGCTCTTTGATCTCCTGTCCGAGAAAGATAAAATGATTGCTAATTCAGCTACAACATTTTAAAATGCTCTGCAAAACTAACTATATTCTACCTTTGCGATAGAGGTTTTTCCATGCAAAGAATAAGCATAAGGAAAAAGAAACATACATAATTTTTTGTTATTATTTTTTATCTGAACAGGTACCATTTATGCTTAAAAACTGAAACTTGCATCATGACTTATACGTATATTCTCAGTTAATGAAGTTTAACCACTCAACTTTCATTGTGCATATTGATGTCCTTCTGAAGAAAACATCAACATTATTGTTTATCACTTACAGAGTTACCGCTGACTAATGAAAACATACTGTATCTTTTGAAAAAATTTTCTTCAACTAGCTGGCACCAGGAATGGTTTAGAAGAACCCATAATAGAGGTGTCATTGGCTGCATGTAAAGGAGCACATGCTAGAAATGATCAAATAGTTCCCGTTAAAAGGTATATGATTTTACAGCTTAGATTTAATAAATGTCAAAATTAAGTAAAGGAAATACTTAGACCACACCACCTTCCAGTGGAAGAGAATGAGGTTTAACTTTTTTATTTTTAAAGTATCAAAGAGTTACTATTAAAACAAATATGACATGCACTTCAGACACACTAATCACAAAAAAAAAAATCTAGAAATGAAAATAAAAAAAAATCCAGAAATATACTGCTGAGATGAATTCGCAAAATATGTCATTTTTCCTTTAAAAGTGATCTTGCTTGTGACACATTAGTAACATGCAGCAACTCATGTGTTACGTGAATGGTCCTCTAATTAGTGTTGTCATTAAAATTCATTTAAAACCATTTTGTTCTTGATATTTCTTAATTATTCCAATGGCACATTCAGATGCCTCCAGATGGCTTGAAACAGGATAAAGAGCACTGAGAAACTTCCCTAACAGCATCCTACTCTGATTGCCATTATCATTCATGTAATACCCGGTTCCTCTGTATTAATTTCAACATAATTAAGTAACAAAAGGCAAGAAATTCCTTTGGCGATGTTTTGGTTTTGGAAGAAGTGTGTTCAACTGCAGAGATGTGCAGTCAGAAAAATCAGCAATATCAAAGTCTGAATAGGGAAAGAAATTTCTACAGGAAGATCTTGAAATGGGTTACCAATATGTGCAGATGGCTTGATTACTGATACGATAATATTTTTTCTTATAAAAGAAAGCATTTGACTAACTTGCCCCACGACAATTGTATTGACACATTGAACCAGATTCTGTCAGGCCTATTAGCATCAAGCACTTCTCAACACTTTCCTTAAGAAAGCTGCATCTTCATTTCAGTAAAATGAAAAAGACAGTTGAAAACTGTCAGGATCATGCAGCTGGGACACTGCATGTTTCCATAAGGAAAAAAACACTACTTTTTTTATGAAAATAGAAACAAGTGTCTGACCAGTCTCCTACTGGGACAGTATTCCATATTTCTCTCTTTGCATCTGGAAGTGTTTTGGTTTAACTATGAAGGTATTTGGAGAACTTCTATGGGATTGGGAAACTAATGAAAATGTAAGCCTCTATTAGACAGACTGGTCATCAATTTTTAACATGCACACAGATACTTTGACAGAGGGAACCAACATAAGGTAGATCTAAACTGGTACGTGATTTGTTAACTGAATTGCATTATATCATTCTATATCGTTCTGTGATTCTGTGATATCAGCCTCTCTCTCAGATCCTTCCACTTCTATCATGTTTATACTCACTTTATCCCAATGTTTTCTGTGAGACCGGAACTTTCTCTAAGTATGGAGAAATGCGCTGATTTACTTGTTCTTGAAAAAGCTACAATTTTCTCACCCATTTCCCAGCTGCTTCAAGAAATGAGTCATCTGTATGATAACCTGCTTTTTTGTCTTCCTCAAAGGAGAAGAACAGGGACCTCCAAATCTGAAAACATATCATTGTATTTTAAAGCTTTCTAGCTAGGCAATTTCAATAGACCAGCATCGTTTGTTGCCTGACCACAGAAGAGGGCTTGTGAAGACAGATGAAGAAGATTTCTGCAACTTAGCACCTCGTGTTTGGGAGGAACTTCTAAGAAATTACAGTTTGAGGAAAAAGAGGCAGCAGAAGGAAACACACACAAAAAAGCAAGAGACTGGTACCTTTTCTGACCTGATTTCCAACCTAACTGGCACTTTGTATCAAGACCTGTCCTGCGCATTATCTAACTTCCATTACGTATTCAACAACTTCCCAGGAGCTCCAGCACCTCAAGCTTGGAAAAGTCCCCGGTACCAATACACATCTAACTCTCATTGTTTTAACACGAACAGCGTTCCTCTGATATCCTTCAGCAATCTCCTTCTCAGTTTGATCAGGCACCTAGTATCTTGAGAGCACATTGTTCTGCATCCCATTTTTGAAGTGTGTTTTCTCTCTCCTCTCAATACATACATCGAAATTTGAGTTTAGGTGCACACTTACAAATTAGGTTATTGAAGGATTTTCCAAAGTGTTGCATGTGGAAAGGCACAAAACTCAGGGCTGTATCCAAGGAATCTGATTTTCATGAGTCATATATACAACTTTAAGCATGAAAGGAATTCCTCAGATGCCTGAGAAGGACCACAGCATGTGACAAGCATGATGGAGAAAAACTCTAACTGAATTTTAAGGAATTACAAGAGGGAAAGAAAAAACAGTGAAGTAAGCATATACCCAATTATAGTACAAATTTCCTAAAGTTCAAGATAGTTTTATATTATGCTTGTAAAAATGTCCTATTCTCCCTTTCAGTGGGTTAAAAAGGTACTGAACACACACACACACAGAGGCATGCACAGAAATTGCATGAAATTTGTTTGATTGTGAAAAGAAGTTAAAATTATACAGTTATAAGCAGACATGTTTTAAATATACTGAAAGAAAAGGCAAGAGTTATAAAAAAGCTAATTTACATTAATAGAAGTAGAAATTAGGGAAGTTCTAAATACTGAGTAAAGTAAGTTTAATGAAAAATGCCGATGACTGCTAGATAGTATAATAAAAGTGGTATATCAGCTCTCAGTCAAATTTGTTATAAAGATGACATTGTGTCCTGGTTTGAGGTAAAACAGAATCAATTTTCTTTTCAGTAATTTTATTTTTCAGTTAAGCCTCTTCTAACTAACTGAACTGTCTGAAATTAACAGCATATTTTTCCGACAGTATTCACTCTCAGAGTGATAAGACCTGATTGTTTATAGTTGATGCCAAGGAATGGGATGCAGAGAGGCTCTTGCTTATACTTATTGCTATAACAGCCAAGGCCAGCCAACTTTGGTATTTGCCCCCATAGAGGGGTCACACCTGCGGGGAGGAGCGGACAGGTCAGGGGACCCCAAACTGACCAACAGGGTATTCCATCCCATCTGCCTCATGCTCAGTATAAAAGCTGAGGGATCAAAGCGGTCAGCTCTGACTCTTTCTTCAATGGCCAGCATCTGAGGAGGACTCTGTTCGGTTGCCTTTGATCCCAATTTGTGCATTCCTGAATCCAGATCCGTTCTCATCCATTGTTGAGTCCAGTCTCGACTTTGCCTGTGCCTGCTGGTGATGCGATCATTATCCTGAGAGCTCATACTGTTGTTTTATGTATTGTGTATATTTCATTGTTTTCTTATTAATATTATTATCTTTTGTTTTTATCATTAATATTTCATTAAAGTAGTTTTAGTTTTCTTTTCAACCCGTAAGTCTCTCCCGTATTTTCTCTCCCTTCTCTTTGGGGAAGGAGAGAGAGAGGTAAAGAAAGCATCTGTCATTCATATAGTGGCCAGCCCAGACCAAACCATGACACATTGTTAATAATGCCAAGGTTATTTTAAACCACACAAACGTTTCATTTGCTATGTATTATTCAGATGTTTAGGGCACAGACCCATTTTTGACATTTGTTTCCAGAATTTAATAAATAAAAATAGAATAAAAGTCTTCTGACAAATATAGGAATGGAGATAGAAAAAACAATTCTCAGTAATTTTAACAATCAGATGAAATAAAACTGCTGATGTGGAACAAGAGCCATATCAAATAGAAAAAAGAAAGAGAAAAAGAAATTCCATTAATCATGGTTCTGAATTTTTCTCTTTTTTATGAAACGCAGTTTATTTACAGCCTGTGGGACCAGAACTACATTTTCAGAATTTCAGAATAGTAGTAACATCTGTTTCAACTAAAAAAAAAAAAGAGGGTGAAAACTAATTGGTGGTGGAAGGCATAGAACAGTGCGCATACAGTTAACGCCTGTCTGGTTGCCTACACATTTCAGGTCGTTCTGACCATCTCTAAACCCAAAGCAGAATTATGCGGTGTTCCTCTCTGGTGGGTCAGGAAGCCCCAGAAGAATCTGTAGGCAAAGAGCTTTCTTTTCTATATTCTCTGTTTCAAAGCATTCAGCAATTCATCTGAGACCTACCAGATAAATAGTGAGAGAGGTATTAAGTCCAAGCATGAATCCGTAGTAGACCGTATTGCTCTAAGAAGTTTTAGATAGTGGCTTTTCACAGAAAGCTTTAGAATAAATCGACTGGACATTTCAAACGGGGTTTTGTTTTTATTAGTTGACATGCAGGCTTCAGGATGTGATGTCTTTGCTACCACACAAAACATGGGTCTTACACAAAAACCTCAAGCTCTGATACACAGCTACTTATTCCGCTATCTCAACTGGATTACTTTTCTTTTTTTTTTTTTAACAAAGACTATCTATTGATATTCTTTTTTCAGGAAGGGTTACTGCAACACAAACATTTCCTCAAGATTACTGGCAAGTTAGAAAAAGCACCTGAATTCTGAAGCACGTTATGTCTTTCAAGATATTGATGTCAGCAAAGCAACGCTGACAAATTTACTCCATTCAAGTAAAATTTAACATTCTGCTAGACTTTCAGCAGCCATCTAGAATCACAACAAACAGAAGATTTGCTGGGACAGTGGGGGATAAAAAATAGCTCCTCACCTGTCTGAAACAGAGCATTATACCTGAGAAAGAAGGTCAACAGGGTAACAGGTACTTGAACTAAACATACGGCAACCCACTCAGCCTTTTCAAAACTGAGCATCTTTTCTCAGAAAGCCACTGTCAGCCTCCTGACTTCTAAATATATCAAGTCTGCTGCAAAGCAGAAGAGCTAGAGCCAGCTGAAAAGTCTAGAAATTTGTAAAGCGGGTGGATTAAAAATTTTGAGAAAAGAAAGGAAAAAATATATTAAAAATATCTGGGCTTTTTTTGCAGTTAGTCCTTTTGAAAACTGAAAATGTTAGCTGACTCTGGTTTCTTTTGTGAGGGATTCTGTTTCAGGTGATATGACATGGTACTAATAGAGAATTAATGAGGTTTAGTTAACCAGCTAAACCATGCCAATCATTTCTCAGCTTCTAAAATGCTCAGCACAAACAAGAACTATAAGAAAGGATACGTAATTAGTCAAAGATAATTCTGACAGTCAGTTGCAAATGTAACTATGCAGGCCGAGGTTTGTTAACCAGTTTGTCTCCCAAAAACATATTATACCAGTAAAGGAAATCAAAGACGATGGATACCTTTGTCTTTATGTCATTTTTTTCCATTTAGTTATTTAAAACTTGTAAATACTGCAGACTTGAATAGCTCTACTTGAACAGGCCTGGTGGGGAGAAGATCACAAGCAAAATAACAGTAAGCTCAGGGTTATTTTTAAGGCAGCTTTTGGAAACCATTACCTTGCGTTTGCTGCTCTGACATGTGTTTCCATGGAAGCAGGACTAGACATGGACACAGCCACTAGCAGATGAGGCAATTTCAGCTGCCAGTTTCTGGTTCCTAGCTCTGTTTCCATGACAACCAGTGCTGGAGCCCTGAAAAGGAGGTGAGGTATTTAAAACACTGCAGTACTCCTAATAAATATCTGCTGGCTATGCATGCACACCATAGAGCCCCTCCATCTCCAATTACAAAAATGCTGCTCAAAGTAACAGTGAAAATACATCTTGATATCAACTACTACTGATTCCCTGGGCAGCTTTCAAGGAGAAAGATCAGGTTTCTAAGAGCTGGCTTGATCCTAACGTCTGAGAGGGGGAGGAAGGGTTGTTCTCTTTTTTCAAAATGAAGATGGGGATAGACAAAGATACTGTGCTAAATATAAGCTATTGTTTCTCAAGGAAAACATAATCTCTTGCTATATTTGGTGCCATTTTGCTATAAAAATGAACCAAAGCCCTCTTGAAAGAGTGACAGCATGGCAGACAGGAGACTGAACGACTGAAGAAGGCGGTACTCAGGGCGCACAGAAACGTTGGGACAACATCTGCCCTTTTCCTGGGTTAAATCTCTCATGCTTTTTAACTGGCTACATACATCTTTGGTCTTGTGAATAGGTAGGGGTAGGTAAGGCCCATCCTCCTCTATCTGCAGTCTTTGGGGGATGGCTATAGAGACATCAGTTCCCATGTCAGCAGGTACATGGAAAAATAGACAGCTGGAGACCAGTAATCCTAAGCAGTAGACCATCTTAATCCAGCCTACTGCTTGAGTCTGTTCCCCTCCCTTATACAAAGCACTTGAGCTAGACAGAATCCAAGAAGGAGGAGGAAAAGCCCAATCTATTTATCTTGTTAAAAAGAGAAGCTTTACTAGGACACCCTCTAGGAATAAGTGGAGGTGGATTTGTGCGTGTAAATTGCTATATGAAAGCAGTAAAACATGTCGTGCAGAGGTTGTGCTGTCCTGTCTTGGAAAACAGAAAACCCAAAGGGTACATACCATTCCTGGTGCAACTTGCTGGAAAAGGAAAAAAGAAGGGCTGACATGTTGAATAAATGTCACCAAGCCTACAATGCTGTAGAAACAACATGATCTTCACTATATGCTGCAGATGTCAGGAGAAAATCCTACACCCTTTGTCTCAGTAAGGAAGCAGAGAATAAGTAGACAAGTAATAAAATTGGAATAAAAAACCCAAAAGCAAATATTAAAACCAGATTATCAAAAGGTAGCATAAAATTTGGTACTAGAGTTCAGAGCAAAGCAGTGTTTATGCTCTTCTGCCTTCCAGAGGTGCCTAATTATCATAATACAAGGGTGGCATAGGGTAATGGACATAAGAGGAGCTTGTCCATGGTCTCTCACATTGTGAAAACTTAATTTTCAAACTCCCATGATATAAATCAAACCTACCAGTGACTCTTACATGATGAAATCTGATCAGATAGGTCCACAACTTAACAAACTTATCAAGTCTTTAATTCAATCTATTATAGTTATGCACAAAATATTCAATAGTCCTTTAACAAAGGACTTTTTGAAGGGAATTGTGTGTTCAGTTAATAAAAATATTTGGTTTCTTGGGAAAATATAAACAGAAATACAAAACAAAATATTATTCAAAGAAAGTGATATGTACAAGCAAAATTGAGGTTAAGGATGAATTTCCCTTATTCCCACTTTAAAATAGCTGTTAATGCAGTTATAGCTCTCTGGCTTGAGTCACTGAAGAAGGAACTGGTAAACCTGTGAAGAAGAGGCAATTGTTGCAGCTGCCACAGGAGATCAGGACTTTAATAGCAGTAAGAAAACCTACCAAGGATTCACACTAACTCAGAAACATCACAGCATTGAAAATGTTATCAATGTTAAGAGTGTGTTACTTGATTTGTCCAAGAAATAACAGTTCACTGATTTTGTTTTTGTACATCTGTATAAATGACCATCCTGCCCCTTGCCAGTCTGCCACATATTTTAGTAGCCATCATTCAGTTTGAATCCCCATGGAGACCAGGGGGTTCATATCCTTGAAATATTCCAACATACACTGAATAAGGATATGGAAAAACAGACGTGAGCTTTTTTTTCTTTATGGTATTTTTCACTTAGGGGAAATAATTTTTAAGATCATCAGCCCAAGATGCAACAGCTTTCCATCACAGGGAGAGAAATTTTGTGATAATTAAGAAAGAACTATGCAGAGAGGAAAAGTCAGATCAAAGCAGTAATTTTTTAGAGAGTGAAAAAAATGGCATGGTAGGAGCCAGGTCCTTAAGTATGACAAGACTGCAGAGGAGCCAGAATTACACTGAATAGAACTCTATCAGAGTATTAGAAAATGCACTAACACAAAGCCTGAGGATCCTTTTATTTGCTTGTAGAACATTGACATCTGCAGGAGGGTAATACGTCCACATAGAAAAGGTCAATGCCCACATCCTTGGAATGGCACCCGTAGGCTTGTCTTCAGACACAAGCAGGCTGAAAACAAGCCTTAGAGCACACTGTGAGGAAGCCATTGGTGAGTATACCAAGCAATGGAAAGCACGTGCTATTGATAATTCATTGCTAGGGGAGAAGACAAGATTACTTGGGAACATCATTCGGGGTTAGTAGTGTAGAGCACCACTTTACTACAGCACAGATAGATCTGTGAATAGGAGGCACGATCTGTCAACATGAACAGCTTTACAGCTTTAACGGAAGGCTCCAGGAAATCCAGCAATGCACTGGCCAGTTTTATGAGTGCAACTAGAAGGAACAGTTCTCACTTCAGTTTTTGCCAGGTCTCAAAACAAGGCAGTCAGAAAAGGTTTCCCACATGCTAAATCAGAGATAAGCTGTGTGTGCCAGTTAGCTAAATTGTTTACATGGGATCAGATAGAAATCTCAGAAGCCTGAAGTGCTGGTATTTGTCACATCTGCCTATAGAAGCAAGTCCATGGAGACCACATGAGGAAGGGTGAAGCTTGCGGGTACTGCCATGACCAGTGCCCACTCTGAGCCAGACAGAGGGGAGATTACACAAGATCAAGAATTCGGTATTTGACTCATGGACTAGGTCAGAAGAGGACAATTTGTTTCTGCTTATAGGAAGTCCTACCCACAGTAGACTATTTCTCCAGCTTCTGAAAGGTACACTTAGGGAGGCAGATTCAAAACTGTCAAAGGAATGTGGGCAAGAATTTCTCTCTGTAAAATCAGAAGAGGAAGGTGGCAACAGAGATGATGACAACTAATGCCACAGACAAATGAAATCAAACAGCTAAATTCTTCTAGCCATGTTGGATCACTTCAATACATTCTTCCATGTGCTAGCCAGAAAGAAATACATGTGCCAATGGGCAGGGGAACTGTGTTTCTCTTCCCCATAACTCCTTTGCAGTCTAGTGGAGAAAAGGTGCAAAATCAATTCAGAAAAATCAGCTTGCCAATGCTAACACAGATCTGTCACCCAATCACCAAGTAGTTACCTGAGAAAATTTCAAAAGCCAGAAAACCAGCTGGTCACAGGTTACAGAAGATAACTGCAGGTTAATTGTAAGTTGCAAAATGGAGTATAAATTCTGGGCATATACACCCTTAAATGCATTTTAAGCTAAATTTGCTAAACAATATGTGATTAAGAAAGGTAGAAGTAAGATGGAAAATAAGCTGATTCTCTAAATTAAAAAAAAGTGGAAGATGTGAAATGTCAGGAAAAGGATGAAAAGGGATGAAAATTATACAAAATGTACAGCCACATTTGGGCTTATCAGTTATTCACTGCAATTAGAGATAAATCTTAGAATTGTCTAGGTTGGAAGGGAGCTTTCAGATCATCAAGTCCAAACATCAACCTAACACTGCCAAAACCACCACTAAACCATGTCTCTAAGCACCACGTCTGCCCATCTTTTAAATACCTCCAGGGATGGCGATTCCACCACTTCCCTGGGCAGCCTCTTCCAATGTTTGAGAACCCTTTCGGGGAAGAAATTTTTCCTAATATCCACTCTAAACCTCCCATGGCATAACTTGAGGCCATTTCCTCTTGTCTTATCACTTGTTACTCAACAGAAGAGACTGACCCCCACCTTACTACAACCTCCTTTCAGATAGTTGTAGGAGCAATAAGGTCTCCCTTGAGCCTCCTCCTCTCCAGGCTAAACAACCCCAGTTCCCTCAGCCGCTTGTTCTCTAGACCCCTCAGCAGCTTTATTGCCCTTCTCTGGACACGCTCCAGCACCTCAATGTCTTTCTTGTAGTGAGGGGCCCAAAGCTGAACACACCATTCAAGGTGGGGTCTCACCAGTGTCAAGTGCAGGGGGACGATCACTTCCCTAGTCCTGCTGGCCACATTATTCCTGGTACAAGCCAGGATGCTGTTGGTCTTCTTGGCCACCTGGCCACACTGCTGGCTCATATTCGGCCAGCTGTCAACCAACACCAACAGGTCCTTTTCTGCCAGGAATCTTTCCAGCCACTCTTCCCCAAGCCTGTAGTGTTGCCTGGGGTTGTTGTGACCCAAGTGAAGGACCCAGCCGTTGGTCTTGTTGAATCTCATCCCATTGGCCTCGGCCCATCGATCCAGCCTGTCCAGATCCCTCTGTAGGGCCTTCCTACTCTCAAGCAGATCAATGCTCCCGCCTAACTTAGTGTTGCCTGCAAACTTACTGAGGATGCCTCTCATCCAGGTCATTGATAAAGAAATTAAAGTGTTTCAGTTCAGTTCTGAGTCCAAGGTCAATAGAGCTGCAATTAAAAAACAGTATTAGTAATAGACATTATGGTTCATCTTCTATTATGTGTGTTATTGCTATGCACAAGAAGAATAAAGTCATTTTGACTCTTATGTTCTAACTAAGCACTGTTTTGGGGATCAAAGAATACAGTTTTTTAACAAAACTACTATTAGCCAAGATACTGTATAAATTTGAATATTTTATTTGTCCATTGTTCTTTTAAATAACATTTTAAAAATCATATATTCCAATTTTTTCATTCTTTTCACTGAATCATGAAAAGAGGAACAGTGTATTAAGACTGTAATCTTTCCCAAAAGAAATGAGAGAACGAATTTTAGAGTTTTTTCTTTACTGTCATGACTTGAAAGCAAATGAGCACCTGTCATCATTCCAGACAACAAGAAAAAGCATAAACCCTTTATCAAGCTGGACATGTGAAATTCTGTGTGTTAAAATCAACAAATTCATTCCGTGGAAGAGACTATCTTTTGATTCTGTAGTTTCTCGTCAGGAATCACAAACCAAGTTGCCAGGAAAGATACATTTTTTCAATGCCTTTATGTCTAAACAAAATCTCATTTCAGTCTTTTAGGCTGTCAGTAGTTGTGGTAGTATCATGCTGAAAGGATTACTGAATGTTAGCCATCCAAAGAGAGCTTGAGGCCACTTTCTTATATTGCAACAACTATAGAAGTAAGAGCTGACTCATGTATCCATGTCTTCTTGCAATATCTTGAAGTCCTGCAAGTTATGCTGAGTGTCTGTAAGCCCTAAGAAAAAAAAAAAAAAAAAAAAAAGGCTCCTTTATCAGGAGAAATAGTTCAGTTGAAATTTATTCTTTTCTGTCTTAAACAAAAATAATATCCTAAGCTGATAAAGTAAAATGCTTTCCTCATAAAAATTTCCATACTGTAAAAGTCATGTGTATATCTCCCCATGCCAAATTTTCCTTCTTTCCATAGTAGTTTCAAGTTTTAAGCAGCTTGAAAACCCTTCATTATGACAGGCTGGTTAGCAAACAGTGAATTCTGATTTTTTAATACAAATTCTTTCTCTTTAATATCAAAGATACAGAATTATTTCTCAAAAATTTTCATTTTCAGGAAATCTTCCCTTAGGCTGTGTAAGAAACTTGAACATTGGTTTTCACTGTACAAATGCATAATCTTTATTAGCAGCTGATCTTATTAGATGTGTCTACTTTATCCAAACAGTCAAACAGTCATGAATGCGGAAAATTAACATAGCCAGGTATTCTCAGGAAATCCAGAAATGAAAGGAAAGCCAGATTCCTAACCATGCACCCCTGGTTATTGCAAAACAGAGTGAGAAGACTTCACGCAGTCATTTCTGTGTTTGCACAAGTACTCGTAGGGTTGCTCTATATCAGAATCTACTTGTGCAAGGCAGCATCAGATGTTGCTGTGCCTAATGATATGAGAACTTCACTGTAACAACTTTTCCAGAAAAACTTATTTTCATTGCAAACGTGGATTCCTCAACATCCACATATTAAATTAATGTATTTGAAACTGTTAAAAATTCAGATTAGTCATATTTAACATTTTTATTTTCTGGTTTAGAGATGATCATATTTTGCTTCAAATTTTCCTCTAATTTTGTCATTTCTTTTAGAAACATTACTCTCAAAATCAAATTTTTCTTTTTTTACATTCTCGATAGTTTTAAAACACATTATCAGTTTTCTGATTTGCTAGGAACCTTAAATTGATTTATTTTCATTCCTAACCATACTGAACAAATTTGCTTTGAAATATAAGCGTTTACAGTGAATAGAGGCAGTCCTTTTTGTCCAGCAGTGATTTCTTCTATCATCTGCCTGTAGCTTACATGGAGGAGTCAGAAAGACCTCTGTTAGCCAGTGTAGCTTTTTAAAGAGAAAATTAAGAAGCTGGCCTGGGGAAATGTCCATACATAAAATACTGTTAAGTCCTTTAATGCCTGTCATTATTGTTATGTACCTTTGATCTTTTGCAGTCAGTTTTCTGAAAAGAACTTTTCCACCATGGTAACAGCCAAACAATCAAATGGAGTTTTTGACACGCTTCTATTTTAAATTTCTGGTTTATGTATGTATATATCAACCTTATATTACCTAAAACTCTGAAAAATTATGCTTGATTTTCTGCAGTGCAACTGCCTTGAAAAGATTGCTTTTGTTCATAGATTTGGACTTCTACAGCTGATTGGCTAACAGTTTTCCTAATACGTAAAATATTTCAAGATATCCAGAACTGATATTCCATGCTAACAATGCAGCAATGGCTTTTTGTTTTAATTTTTCATGGGGCGGGGTTGGGGGGGAAATACTCCATCCCAAAACAGCCAGTAGTTTTAAGATGTTCCTGCAGCAGACACAAGGAGCAATCCCAGCCATGTCCATTTCAACAGAGAAGTTTACACATCTTATCATAACGCCTGGCATTCCTGGCTATGTTAATTTTCCACATTCATGACTGTTTGACTGTTTGGATAAAGTAGACACATCTAATAAGATCAGCTGCTAATAAAGATTATGCATTTGTACAGTGAAAACCAATGTTCAAGTTTCTTACACAGCCTAAGGGAAGATTTCACCCAGAATATTACTGGTTGCCAGACAAAGACCCTTTTCTCACACTGCTGTCACTTATTTTTGATTTTGCTCTACAAATCCATCCTACACTTGGGAGAGGTGCCCCATGAAAATTTCATCAGAGCAAATACTTGGGAAAAAAAAAATTATTCCAGGAAGTTGATAACCTATTTAAAAAAATATTTATTTCCATAAGAAGATGAAGTAACCAAGGAGTTTGCTGTGTGCATAACTTCTTTTGATATAGCTTTTTTTTTTGATGGCTTGCATTTTTTTCACTGTTGTATTTCTTCTCAAACTAGACATGAAAAGAAGTAAGAAAAGTAGAAAAGTAAAAACCAAAAGCACTAGTTACTTTAGTACACCTAAAGCCAAATTGCTCAAACATAAGGAAGATATCTAGCTTAAGTTGCAATTAATCAGATTTGCAATATTTAGTAGCAGAAACTCATAGCAAAATGTTTCATTTGTGATTGCCAAGCTATGTAACATTCATTGTTTTTATTTTATTTTATGGAAATATATAGTTTATTTTGAATAACTGATTTAAATATATAAAAATATATTTTTTGTATCTGAAATTCTATATTAAGTCAATAAAATTAGGAAACAAATCTAATCATACAAAGACAAGGACACTGTATGATCTTCAACATTTCACGTTCCTTTAAGCATGAGCCTGGAATGTCACCAGTATTTATGGCTGAATTTTGGTAGACTGCATAAACCAGAAAGAACAGCAGAAATGGAATATAGATATAAATAAACGTGCAGTTATTCAAATTTCTCTTGTAATGAAGGCTGCTAAAATTTGTATATGAATCATTCTTGGGCAGCATTTTGTTTAACACCAGCACTAATGGGCTTTTTTTATTTGTCTATTTGAGGGTTTGTACTGTATCTGAGCAAGTAAAATTTTGCAGTATATTTGGGTTATTCTGTAGAGTTAACTGTATTGAACTTCACCTTTAATACAATTGTGTGTGAAGCATCATTTTGGCAAATGCCAAAATCTTGAGTTTCTACAGAGTATGTTCTGTGGGGTGGGTGTCAGACTACTAGCCATCGGGCAGTGGCCAGCATGTTTGGGGCATCTTCCATTCCACATGATTTTCCTCATGATCATTTCTGTGAAAACTAAGAATATGGCATTGCAGTGAGGGTGGGGGAGTGTTCTGCCACTCTTTCCTGTCTGTTTTTTTTTTTTTGTTGGCTTCCAGTACATCCTTCCTGAACATACAATGTTTTAGAGAGCTCAGGAAAAGCTGTAAGATTAAACTCCAGTCACACAGATGGAGAAGATTAAAATCCCTTCCACATCCAGTCTTGCAGCTTGGTCAACATTGGCAAAGAACAACAAAAGCAGTATCGTGAAAGCTGGCACTGGTGGGTAAATGCCGTCTCAAATCTCTCAGAGAATTTTTGAGTCCAGTCAGCCAATCTGAGACCTGACTTTGACAGTACAAGCTATCAAAGGAGGATTAGCCATATCGGCTTCATTACAAATCAAAGTTAATAGAATTCATTTTGCACCTGCTAGGCATTTCAGTCAGCATTTCACTTGCAAGGCAATCCTCAGATGCACTGTAAGATTACAGCAGCCTTCTAAAATTTGGAGTAAGAAATAAACTATTCTGCATTTAAATACTCTCTGAGCTGCAAGCCTTGTGAAGGGTACAGATGTCACATGCTACAGGTGATCAAATTTCTTAGTAAGGAAGGAAAAGCCCACCAAAATCAGTGAAAATTCCACCATTTTATTTCACTTTGGATCGAACTTGCAGTAAAGCTATGATACCATTCAATATAATAAGTAAAACAATGGTTATAAAAAATCTATTTTTGGCAACATATTTATTGTAGCTTTGAAGAGGAATCAACTCATGAATGTAACAAAAGAAGGTTATCTTTAAAGAAAATTGATTTATTGCTTTTTCATTGATACAAGCAGCATCACTTGCAACACAATAAGACTGTATTTTTCTTGGGAATATTTTAGAAACTTCTGTGAGACTGAAAAGGACCCAGACAAGGAAGTTTCTGGGTCACTGACTCCAGTTCCAGTTATCATAAGTGCCTATAGATTATAATAAGCTTTATAAAGATGAAGGTTTCATCTAAAAATGAGTTACTTCTTTTATTACATCAGATCATACTTAATTGCATGATGCCCTCTATGCTTTGATGACTTTCTTTTAATTTCCAACCTACATCTACTAAGGGAATTTATAACCATTTCTTTCTGTGTCATTACTGTTTTTATCTAAAAAAAAAATTTTCTCGCTACATGGTGCTTATCTTCCTGGTGTAGCTAGTAAACACTGGGAAGAGAATCAGTATGTTTTAGAATAGTCAATTCTATGGCTATAAAAATGAATGCCGTATACAGTAAGGCAAAACATTAGCAGAACTTAAGTGTTTCTAAATCACTCAGTCCCGGAAAGTTCTAAGGACTCTTAACTCATATGAAAAGCATCAGGATGAGAGAATGTCTATCCTCTTGGATAATCAAACCCTCTGAGAGTACTAAACATAGAGCTGAACTGCAATATAACATTCAGGAGAGAACTACACTGCAATGCTTCCAAGTTAATAAAATATTTGCGTATGATATTCTCAACAATACTCTGTTCTCGTTTCTATAAACAGGAGTTTATGCCTCTGTAGGAAACACGATTTTTCTTGAAAAATGTTTTTAAAGTTAAATCACAGGCGTTTACGTGGTTTTGGTGGACATTTCCAGCTCACCACAAAACCTTTTTCCAAATAAAAAGGAGATTTCTTTTAAAGTGTATTTTGTGCATTCATGGGTATTTCGTTACTACATGAGCCACATAAGCACAGCCTCTTAGGAAATACATACTCCTGTAGTCTCATGGTTGCACACTCCAAGCCACATCCGAACTTGTAGAGGAACTGCATTGCACAGGCTGTAATTCCCAGCCAAGAAGTGCTGGTGCCTGGTGTTCGTTCCCTACCTACATCCTCCTAGTTCTGGCTGCACTCAGTTCTTCTCTGTGATGAAGGATGATACTGGCCTGCTACAGTTCTATGGAGGGACCTATGGCATTTGTCCAAAGGTCAAGTCATAAAACCTAGCCTGAGGGTGTCACAATTGCAACAGTAGGGTGGAAGTAGAGAAGGGCAGATTGTTTCCTGAGCTACATAGTAGTGAGATGCTCTGCTCTCCCAAATGTAGTACTTTCTGCCAACCTTTATAAATCCTGAGCTTTTGTGAAAACAGCAACGCATTGCAATGTGTGTCGATGCAGGGTGTGAGTTTGGATCATGTAAGAAGTAAAACTGCTTTTCCAGTTGTTAGGGAACGCCCAGGAAGAAGCAAACACATCCGCAATTAATTTTTTTTTATCCCCAAAGAGTTAACATCTCAGAAAAAAGTAATGCTGCCACCATGAAAATGGTTTTTATAGAAAGCAGGCTGCCCATCTTAATGCTTGTTTGTCATTGTAAATTCAGATGCAAATGAACAGCTCTTTCCACTACTGTCTTCTCTGCAAAGCTCATGAATCTGACATACCAGTCCCAATATGCTTACAGAAAGTTCCCCAGTTCCAGCTCCTTCTCTGGCAGTCTCCAAAGGAATCATGCAGATACTGTGATTGTAGAAACATGTTTTTCACACACCTCAACTGTATTTACCGCAACAACGGTTTGTCCATATCTTTGCAATATCTTTTGCATATTCTGTGCAATGCAAACAGCTAAGAAATTATCAGCAAAGTGCAGAGCAGTCCCTAGTTAAAAATCCTTATATGAAATTCCTACTGACAACTATGATTCTCCTGAGAATCCAAATATATCTCTGTGTTTTCATTTTTAAGTTTATAAACTGAGGAGGTACCCTGCCTTTGTTTTGTTTTGTCTATTTTCTAGAGAGAGATAGATAGATTTTTTTTAGGGAATTATTCTGTCTTTCCTTGTAAGTGGATTACAGTTATAAAAAAGATGTTTTATTCTGCAGTGCTGTTTGCTTTTGTTTTTACAACTAAAAAAAGGCAAGAAATCCTTCTTCAAAGCGTAGAGGATGCACAGCACTGTGCTAGAATACATCATATGTCCCTGCATGTACACACAGCATGTGCAGCAAAGAAACTCAGATAGGGCTATCCACTAGTTTTGGAAATGCCATATGCTTTCTATTATGCATTCTCGATATTTCAGAAACCTTTCCAAAACAAACAAAAAAACAAAGAAAAGTCTTGCAGGTGTCATGTATTAAATCATCTCAGAGCCAAGCCAGTCAAAATTCAAGGGAGTTCAAAGGACATAAGCGCAGGAGAAACGTCTGGATTCTAGAGGTGATCAGAAAAAAAGAGAAAAATATGTGTGTGCTTAGAAGATGATCCGCTCAGATGATAGATCCCCCTCTGGGATCTATGCTAGCTAATGGGAAAGGCCACAATTTTAAAAATAGCTGGTCCACCATAATGTGTTCTGGGAAGAGTTTCAGGGAAGTATGTGATGGAGTGTCTCTCACACACTGTCCAATCTAAGACACGTATTTACATGCCAGGAGATTTAACTGGGAGACAATTCCCTCCAAAGAGCAAGGCAGAACTGAGTAACTATGCCATTTCAACTGGTACTTTGAAGGCTTACTTTGGAGTGGTAGGCAAAGCTATATCATGCACCTCACTTTCTGTTTAAGAAAGAATTAAAGTTCTGCTGTATTTCCGGAGCTTTTAAGACCTTTATAATGCAAATCATATGTCGTGGTTTGGGCTGGGCTGGCCACTAAAACGAGCGACAGATGCTCTCTTTTATTTGTCTCCCCTTCAGAGAAGGGAGATCATCTCCCTTCAGGAAGAGCTGATGAGAGAGAAAAGAGAATTATGAGTTTAAAAAGAAACTCAATTACTTTAATGAAAATATTGATAAAGTAATAAAAGAAAATAATGAAATCTATACAATATATACAAACCTGTATCAAGCTCCCAGGATGACAATCACGTCACTGGCAGACACTGGGAAAGTCTCAGACTGGACTCAACGATGGGTGGGAGCTGGATTCCAGATCTGGATTCAGGAATGCACAAATTGGGATCAAAGGCAGACGAACAGAGTCCTCCTCAGACGCCGGCCATTGAAGGAAGAGGGCTGACCCTTTGATCCCTCAGCTCTTATACTGAGCATGAGGCAGATGGGATGGAATACCCTGGTGGTCAGTTTGGGGTCACCTGTCCTGTCTGCTCCTCCCCGCAGGTGTGACCCCTCTATGCTTTTCCGCTTCTGACCCTCCAACGGGGCAAATACCAAAGTTGGCTGGGCTTGGGTGTTACAGCAATAAGTATCAGCAGGAGCCTCTCTGCATCCCATCCCTTGGCATCAACTATAAACATCGGTCTTGTCGCTGTGAGCAGATACTGTCTGAAAAACATGCCGTTAATTTCAAAGAGTTAGTTAGTTAGAAGAGGCTTAACTGAAAAGTAAAATTACTGAAAAGAAAAGTGGTTCTGTTTTACCTCAAACCAGGACATCGTATCCTGTAACTAATCTACATCATCTCAGAAATAAAGTCAGAAGGTAATACGCAACCTGAAGCATAGAAATGGCAGTACTACTGATATGGAACATCTAAAAGGGAGTGGATGGACAACATTTAAGAAATACTTGTAAGTATTACAAACAGAATATCTGTTATGTGTAGCCAGTCCTAGGATATTACATAACTGTGTCTCTTTAATATCAAATAAACATTGTTATTAAGAAATACAGTGCTGTTTTCAAATACAATAAATGATACACCATATGCAGTATATTCTGAAAACACTCATTTTTATGTTGCATTTCATCAGAAAATCTACACCTGCATAGATTTCAAGTCCATAATGTCCCACTGTGGTCATCTAGTCTTGCCTCCTATGTACATCGGCTTTCAGATTTTCTCATAGTAGCTGTTCTAATCTTTAATTCCACCACATCAACAACTTCCAAGATTGAATTTGTCTAACTCCAGTATACATTCACTGCTTCTTATTATTCCTTTCCTGCAAGGCTGAAAAACTACTCTCTCTCAGACCTTTCTCCTAACTGTGAGTATATATAACTATCAATCAAATCATGTCTCATTTTTCTCTTTAATAAATCGAGTAGATTGAACTCCTTAAATTATGAACCTTGCCTTCTAGTCTTTGTTTTATTTTTGTGGCCCTACAAGACTGTTGGTATGGATTTTAAACAGAATCAAACCAAGGAAGACTTGCTAGAAATAAGTCCCACCAGAGAATGTCTTGACATTTACTATTACTTTATGAGGTCTGTCAGAGTAATTTTTCTGTTTGATGTTTACTTACTTCATTCCACACAATGCAAGCTCTCAAATCAAAGTATCATGTGATAAAGAACTGAAGTATGCACTAACAGCCTAGCAGCCTTTACTAAGTGGACCTATAATTTTGATTAAAAACGTAACACATTTGTTTGAAAAGACCTCATTTCCATGAAACTATATTTTTAGTAACAAAGTCTTTGATAAGCTAAGGTGCATGAAAAATAGAAGCTTAATAGATCCGAACAGATGATTACCTCAAAGTCCTCCTCTTTTTACAAAAATAAATGTTCTATAATATTTCAAACACTGTATAATTCACAGTGTTTCACAGGCCAGTTTTGCCAATGTTGAAAGTGTTCAAATTCTTTAGAAATGGAAAACTTGTGAAAGAAAGAAAGATAGAAATAGAGAAAGTCTGCACTGATGAATGTTGAAGATTGTCTCACTGGGAAAGTTCCTAAAGATGTGCTGTTTGAAACTGTAATGGAATGTTCACTAATTCCATGGGACTGTAACTCCAATCCAGGAATCTGTCATCTTTTAAAATTTTCTGTGATATTACTGTCTGCCCACACACTGCGTTGAAGTCTTTAGCCAATGTGAAGAATGATTGATCCTGCTCTCTGGAGGAAGTTATTTTTCCTTAAAAGTCTGTAGTCTCAGTTGTCCTTACAATTCCTCTAGGAATTTCAATAGAATAGCTGCTCTGGTCAAGAAATGATGTCTTGCTCCTTTTGCACTGTCTGGTACTTGGAATAAACCTGACATCTCAGTGTAAGAAATTTTAACTGTTCTTCTTAAATACATTGTATTCCTCTATCGTGTCAGTTTTGTGGATGGCTTCCATCTATGTCTGTGAAAAAAGTTGAAGGCAAAGAGAAGAAGGAAAAGCTCAGAAAAGTGTTCTTTTACTTCAATACTTTAATTATTAGAAACTGACAGAGGTTTTAAAGTCAGAAGAATAGTCATTCTTCAATTATGATTAATCTGTCTTTTCAATTAACTAGAAGACTTAAGAAAAGACTGACTGGTTTTAAGAAGTAAAAATAGTTCTGTCTGGCTTTGTTTCTAAGGCTTTAGAAAGTAAGCACTTTGCAATGCATGAGGAATGGCTTAGTGAGTCATGTTGTATAGTCTCACAATAGTCAAAATCATTCTACGAGTAACATGAAGGAACAAACTGGGAGTAGCATTTGCTTTAGGAATCCTACCTTTGTTCCTACAGCGGTTCCCCACTCCAGAAGACCAGCTCATCTGGTATTGTTTATCGCTCTGTGGTGCCAATAGCTAAAATATCACACTGAACTATTCACCACAGGTCACTACTCTGGATGAACCAACTCGAGGAAACCTCTCTCAGTTTAAAGAATGACTTTTTACATTTTTAACTCTGTTCATTGAATTGTATCTCTTGCTCAACATTCTTCCATTAGTAAATACTACTACCAGTATAGCAAGTGTAACAGTGTAGTGTATGACATCCAACCACCAAACTAAATTTAAAAGATCTATAAGGCAGAGAAAATCATAAATTAGGGAGTCCTTAACTAATGACTTACTTTTGGGGACTAATACACAACCATGCTGTTAGGAGGAAATACAAAAAAAGAGATGTTAATAGCATAGAAACCCATGCATTTTCCCAAATTGAAACACATACTAGGAATAGTGGAGGCAAATTTGAATGCAGTATCATGGATAAATGATAAAATCTAAGATTACGTTCTTGCATAATTCTTCATATTGCTCAAGTTCTAACTTTAATTGAGCCATTACAATATGCATTAGATTATCATTTTAAGGAACCCTATTTCTGAGTATCACAGAAAAAAACCTTTTTTTCTGTTACATGTAAGTTAAATTTAATAAATAAGAACATAAATAAATTACAAACCATATGCCAATGGGTCTAATATCAGCACCATATTCAGAAATTTGTATCAACAATTGCTGATTTATTTTGGCTGTAACAAATAACTCAATGATGTTATTCCACGACAACCATTTACATTAAAACAGAAAAAAAGTCTCCTTTAATGATCAGTGTTACAAGAGAATATTACCTGCATAACCAGACTAAACTAAACTAAACTAAACTAAACTAAACTAAACTGAAGTTTGTCTCAATCACAGCCCACAAGATTTTTTCATTTGGCCTTCTGAACTGCCTCCAATAGGACATGCTGTGTTCCTGAAGTTTCTTTGACCTGCATGGCATGCGTTTCATCTCAATATCCCTCCATGGTCCTGCAAAACTTCTTCATACACTTCATACTTTGCAATCCCATTCTAGATCTTTAGGGTTATGCTAGAACTGTAAAAAAAAACCCCTGTAATTTAATTAGGAAGGGACTTTCAGAGATCATTTAATCCTAGCTCCTGCTCAAAACAGATCTGACTAGATCAGGTTGCTCAAGGCCATTTCTAATAAAGACTTGAATGTCTCCAAGGATGGAAACTTCATCATCTCTTTGGGCAACTTGTTCCAGTGTTTAACCACCACTCCTGTGAAGTTTTCTATTTGTTGGATTGAAATGTTGTTAGACTCTCTGATGACAATGGTCTGAACACATTTAAGAATTTTTACATGATATTGGTTCAGGTGCTGTGACCTGAAAGATGTGTTAACTAATTGATATTTTAACAGTGGAATACCATATTGTTGAGTAGCTTATTTATTTCATATGTAAATCAATTTGTTTGGGGTTTGGATTATGAAAAGCAGCTAAGAGGAGTGTTTTTTTGAGTGTCTCTCAAGACAATATCCGTAATATCTGCCAAACATAGTCTTCAAAGCAGCATGAGGAAAACATACAGTTAGTAAGACTTTTACCTTGTAAGGAGATTTCCTTGATTTTATTAATACAGAACTTTTTCTACTTGTTTTCTGCTGAAGTAAACCCAGAAATAATTTTTACTGATTGATTAGACTCAAACCTAAGAAATATGCAAAATGGTAACTGTTCCCCATCTATTCTTATTCCAGTCTGATCATCTGTAGCAGAGAAAATAACAGGAATCAGGTCAAGCATGGCCTGATTAGCAGTAAGTTACCTTTTCAGAACTCAAAAAACTATTTATTCTCTATATCCTCTTCTCTTGCTTCACTATTACTGGATGAGTGGCATCAATATACTTAAACCAACATGAAGATGTCACAGAATCAATCAAATAGAAACTTGTAAATTCATTTTATAGTCTCTGAAACTCACTGAAGTCTGTGGGAAGGTCAGGCCCCATGTTAGCATTTAGAAGATTAAATTGATTTAAAGGTGTAAGGTTAAAAATCAACATTGGATTTCATAGACTTTAAAATGGTCATGATACTTGACAGTAATTGATCTCCTCATTATTTTTTCACCTTAGCCCAGAAACTTTAACTAAAATAAATTCTGTTTCTGTTCATTCCAAAGTACTTTTCAACATCCATTTACTTTTTATTTTTATTTTTTCTGCTTCAGCTAGTATACCTTCTCATAGAAGAAATAGGTTATTTCAAAACATTTTTACTACCACCTTTGTTTTAATGCTACAACACATTTCCAGATCTATTGAAATGCCAAGTAAATCTTTTAATGGGGAAATTAATGAATGTCCTTGCTGCATAGGCAAGGCTTCACTACAGGGTGTTAATTTGTTTTTCCACAATTGCACATACTGCAAGTAATATAGAAAGCTATTAATGCAGTCCTTTTAAACTGCTGGAAGTCATTTTTAGCTTTGATCACATCAAGCATTAGCGTCACAATGATCACTATATTAATACAGATTAATATATACATATATATTCCTACTTGAATGCTCTCCATTCTATTCTTATTTGTCTAAAGAAAAAGAGTATTTAATTATGCTCACACTCTTTGAAGTACTAATTTTAGACAGCCCCATATTTAAAGACACTGAAGAACTAACCACGATTATTTTAGTCTCTCACCACATAGATTTCCCACTCAGATAATCAGGGATAATTCATAACCAGTATATAATACTTCTTCTATCACAAACTAAAATAGGTTTGACATTTCAAAAGGATTTAGGTTTACAGTGGTGTTGTGTATCATTAACATGAAAGTTGTTGCGTACCTGAAAATCCCAATGATTTACCTCAAGTTGCTGTATACTCGTGGTAATTTCACTCAAGCATCGACAACTAGTCGGAAAGAGTGTACCACTTGTTTTAGGACACTGCCAGTAACTCAGGAGCTCTGATTTCATCCTGTTCTCTAGTGCTGCTCCAGTGTCACTTTCTGTTTCTCCTCTATCTTTCTTACTCCTGGCTTTAAAACCTATCTATCTCAGATTTACAAGGACGATGCCCATAGCAAGCAGTGAATCAGGCAGCACCTGAGAGCATACCTGAATGTTCAGACTTGGTTTGTCTGTACTGTTCCATTTATACCGCAGTTCCAGGCTTGGTGTTTTTCTATGTCAGGTATTTTTCCAGATAATTTCTTGGTGTGACTTGAAGGTTAACATGGGCCAGGCAGTTAAGAGATCCATTCACTATATGGTATTTTGGGGCAGTTCCCTTTTTTTGGAGGGGGAAAGTTTTTAATACTGCCAGCTGTCCTTAGTGCTGCCAAAACAGTGCTAGCAATAGTATTGAAGTGTTTGTAACTGGAAAGACTTAAAGCATTTCACTTTGGTGCAATTTAAGTACTTTATTGTGTGAAGAAAAATCACTGTAATAGTTAGATGCTGAACAACTCTAAATTCCTATAGCCCAAGCTTAGATACCTGTCTCATACAATAGGAAATAGTTTGCTTTTTACAGTAGTATCATGTTGATTTGAGATCCTGCCAAGAATACAGAAGACATGGACACATCTTCCTCAGCATAAGAATTCACTGCTTTTTGCATCTTAGAAAATTGCCATAACCATTGACAGTTCAATAGCTTAGAGGGAGAAGCACTGATCAGCATGGTACCCTGGAAGGCAGAAAAATATGGGTTTGAACTCCCTCCTGGTGAAGAAGGAATTTAACATACCTCTGACTTGGGGATAAGTGCGAAGGGGAGCGCCATGGCTAGCTCGCTGCTCAGCCTACCACAAACACCTCCACCCAGGAAGGCAGCTGGGACTGAAATCTCGGATTCATACAGCCATTTATCACAGGTGCAAGAGGTAAAGGAAGTCTGTCAGGCACTCTTGGCTGGCCTAGAGGCATTGCCACATGCAAACGGTTCAACCCTCGAAAATGAGATGGAGAATTTTCCTTTGCATTGTTTAGGAAATGAAAGTAATTAGTTCAGGTTTGTAAATTCCCTCCCTGGAGCCAGTGCTATGCCACTCAAAATGATAAAGCCTAAATACATTGTAAATGTGGGCCTAAATTCTCAGGGAGGATTGGGAATCCTGAGTTATGGGAATGCTTACATTAGCCTATGTATTAGACAAGAAGGTGGCTTGCTGCCTGTGATGTAAAAATCATGGAAAACATAATAACACCCCATAGAAAATCACTGTGCCCTGAGTCTCTCAGGTGATGCACGTATTGCCTAGCCATAGAACAATTCTCACCCTGCCTGTGATCAAGTCAACGCCAAAACACATTAAAACAAATGCAACTGCATTAGCCGGAGAAGACCTACAACAAATATCCATTGCTTAAGGCATTCACCAAAAGGATAAGACACACAAGTTTGTGTCTGTTTCATAAATCATAGAGATCTGGGAGCTTCTGCCCCCGCTAACAGTGCTCTAAGATCTGGCTATTGGGTTTAACAGACAGTGAAGAGACAATTTTAAGCATATTCATGCTCACTACAAGAAAGACAATGAAATACTGGAGTGTGTCCAGAGAAGGGCAACGAAGCTGATGAGGGGTCTAGAGCACAAGTCTTATGAGGGGTGGCTGAGGGAACTGGGGCTGTTTAGCCTGGAGAAAAGGAGGCTGAGGGGAGGCCTTATCACTCCATACAGCTACCTGAAAGGAGGTTGTAGAAAGGTGGGGGTCGGTCTCTTCTCCCAAGTAACAAGCGATAGGACAAGAGGAAATGGCCTCAAGTTAATGCCATGGGAGGTTTAGAGTGGATATTAGGAAAAAAATCTTCCCCAAAAGGGTTATCAACCATTGGAACAGGCTGCCCAGGGAAGTGGTGGAATCGCCATCCCTGGAGGTATTTAAAAGACGGGTAGACGTGGTGCTGAGGACATGGTTTAGTGGTGGTTTTGGCAGTGTTAGGTTGATGTTTGGACTCGATGATCTGAAAGCTCCCTTCCAACCTAGACAATTCTATGATTTTATGTATCCCAAAATAAAAGTGCTCAGGTTTAAAATGTGGGTGTCAGGACAATTTGATCTCAACAGTAGGCTTGAATGTACTCAAATAAAACTGTTATGTCCTTACACAGTTGAAGTCTTTAGGTAGCTACAAGACTAAACAGCAGGTGAACTGGGAATTACCAGTATCAGTGGCACTGAACACTGGGCTTCAGTAACTAGTGAAACTTTTAGATATTATCTGTTTTGCCTCTGTTTCCTAGGACAAGTTCTGACAAGAGATTCAACAATAGGGATCTAGTCATGTATTGTAATATACATAAAAAATTAACTTTGTCACTGTATTTTCAGTTGCTACAATATCTATGCAGTTCTGATGTATATCTTTTAAATGCTTTCATCCCTTAACTACAAAAATCTAGTTTAATGGTTTTAGACCTTTAGATCAATCTATATGAAATTATTGGGAAAAATATTTATGTTAATAGGATTCATGATTTCCTCTGTGTGTGTCTATACATAAGATGTTTTATACCAGAGAACAAATAGCACGTAGACGGTTAATAGAAAAAGTGATACAGGTTTTAGTACAGAAATACAATTTTCCGGGTTTTCTCTTTCTAGCTTGGTCAAATCATGAGCCTACACTGTGCTAGATGAATGCAAAATTACCATTGTCCCACAACACCACGGAGTTGTTGTGTGGACTGAGAAAACAAAAGATAGCATGAAGCCACTGTGACGGAATAGTTTTCTAAACCAAATCATAGTTGCTTTAGCCACGCTTTTCACTAACGTTATCTTTTTGAAGTTTTCAATTGAATCAGTCATGTCGTGTTATGCTACCTGACTCCTAACATGATGGGATGGAGGAACAAAATGACACAAGGCATTTGCAATAGATCAGTCAGAAAATCAAAGACAAGAAAAGCATCAATAGCAAAATAATTCATAATGAGTCTATAGTATAGCTTGTGGATTGGGTAAAATGCTTTTTTCTTCTTTATAAGTCTGCATTTTCAGCAGTCTCTTACAGACATATACAAAACAGAGGGGTATTTTTATAACATACTTTGTACAGGAAACATCAATTTATTAATTCATGGATGTTTTCATCGGTAATTTATATGCATTTTAACGCTGGTTTAAGAAAGCCCATATATGCGAGCTACATTCTGGCCCACTTAAGGCAGTTTTGAGGTATGTTTTTCTATGCTTTTAAATCCATGTGAAGATGTGTTTTCATTTAGAACTGAATAATATATGTGTGGGATTGTATATGCCCCTCAAACACTTATAATTAATTTTTACTGTTTACAACAGGTTGAAAATAGGAACTTGAAAAATATAAATACTTTATCTTTAACTTGTAATTTAAAAGAGCTAATTAGACCCAACAGAAATTTTATAAGTTAAATTAATTGCAGTTGAAAAATAAGACAGAAAATTCAAGAAAAATTTTGGTCCCTATAGGAAGAACCGATTAGATGGCTGGTTGGAAAGGTAATAAAGGAAGAAGACGACTTTGGCTAAATGCCCATTCAGTAACTAATTAAAAATATCTCTTATAAATGAAAAAGCAATATATTACTGCAAAAAAATGAAAATTGTAATCAGCACAACTTGGATGTAAATGAGAAGAAATACAGAAGAAAAAAGATAAAAAGAAACCTAAGAACGTAAAGAAAAAATAATGATCATCAGGGCTAAGGACACCACAATTAGTAACAAAACCAATAAATACTACAACAGCTGGAGGCATGTTATTCAGTAAAGATGGCAGAACTGAGGACTAATGTGGAATAAGCAGTAGTGCTGCATAAATGTGTCATAAAGAAAAGTTTTTCTGGGTTTACCAGTACACAGGAGAACATTAGATGATATTGTTAAAATCAGATAGATGTTCCAGAAAGTGAAAATTGTATTGATACTCCTCAAGACTGAAAGTGTTTCTTTTTATTCTACCACAAATTCAGTTTAGGCAGCTAATCCCAATCTTTATGGCCAAGAATTCTTCAGTCTAACGTAAGCCACTGTACTTTCCTTTTGGTTTCAAATTAAGTGGTGACTTAAAAAATAAAAACCAAAACAACTGTCTCAAAGTATGTATCAGTTTTTGTCTTATTTTTGTAACTATAAAATTTTACTGTGTTATGTTCTTATGAATTACTTGATCA
Organism: Burhinus oedicnemus; assembly: GCA_008921705.1. NCBI lineage: Eukaryota > Metazoa > Chordata > Aves > Charadriiformes > Burhinidae > Burhinus > Burhinus oedicnemus. The sequence goes on along the minus strand of VFFE01007212.1, from coordinate 1,021,698 downwards.
CAATTATTAAGGATAATGAATTTTTCCAAATGTCAAGAATTCTTTCAAAAATAATCATCTTAATGGTTTTGTTTTTTCTCTTTTGATGCTTTGGATAGGATGCATTACACATAACTACAAACTACATCTCAAACAGATTCAGACTACGTACTCTTCAGAAGTGTCTAAGCACTTAAAGATATTGAACAGTCCAGTACTTACCTCAAAAGCTTCTTGAGCATTTACACAGTAAAAGCACCTGTGTGTGTTCAGTGGTGCCTTTCCTATGAAGATAATGACCTACTTCCTTTCCACAGTTCCTTCACAGCCTTTCTTCCTTACGTCTAAGTACAGAAGAGTTGAACATTGGCAAAATCGCAGTGATGTTGGGTGGTAAATACCTTATTTTTCCATAGTGGTTTGCTGGTCGTCTAAGAAGCTGAGCATCTAGTTTGTGTAACTCAGACCAAGGCATGTGAATGGTTTATCAGGTAGATTATGGTTGTTCCAGGTGACTTCACTATTCCACCACCTATTCCTTGTATCAAGGGTAAATGGGTGAGAAAAGAAGCATGCAGAGAGTCTGGGACGAGCAGCTGGGATGGCAACAGAATTCCAGAAGACTTGCAAGTCTGTGCATATTACATTAGACCGTTATCTGAATTGTTAAAAGTTATTTTGTGTTCTGGGACAAAAACAGGACATAGTCTCCCTGTCCTGTGCTACAGCCACTAAGCAAAATTCAGAGTCCTTCCTACTTGTTGCCTCCCTGAACCTTTGAGTCTTTCATTCCTAGTGACCGATTAGCCTGATGGAGTACAGAGGTACCTAGGCTACCTAATGGTCTTTCCTGGGATAAGAGAATTACAACTTTGGTCACTTTTCTCCTCATGCTGAGGAGTGTTTTGAATCCATTTCCCTGCCATTTCCCTGTCTTTTTGGGTGAGTTGTCCAACAACTGACCTGCTATACAGAATCTAGGTATCTTCAAAGAGAACTAAGTGAACTGGAACCTAATGTAATAGGGGCATCCATTATTTCCTATTAAGTCTATATACATTCAGTGGTAGCTAAGATTCATCATCTTTATCTTTATCTGCTACAGTTAATGAAGCAAGAGAGAAGTACTTCCAGATAGTGATCCATCTCATTTTATGATCCTGTCTCACCCTCGAGCAATACTTCTTATTACACATATTATGTATTGTATAATAGGTCAGTAGATACATAAAGAAATGAACATTATAAGCCCAGTTTTGGGCAACTAAAGTTAGTGGAGATGAATTCACATCCTAACTAAAGCAGACTGAGGCACTCCGGAGATACCTCAGTCACCTACCAGTTTAGTGGAGAAAGAAGTGCTCGGATTAGGAGATTAGGACCTCCTTCTACAAAACCTGAAAAGAGAGCTTCAGCAGTTATCCTAGATCAACTGGACTACTCCTTTTCTTCCTTGCCACACTTGTTCTTCCCCTTCCCCAAACTGAGGCTGGGGCTAGTACCTAAGCGGTTTGGAGAGGTCCTAAATTCTGTCCTAACTAATGGGCAGAAAGTATCAACTTAGTAACAAAGGGTCTGTTTCTGCTCTGCTTTTGCTTTTTACACGTGAGGAGCAAAAACGACTGCTGAGAGTTACACCACAGTAAAGTTCATTAAGAAACCAATAGCACCATCTAAAACAGGTTAGTGAACGATCTAAGCAGCTTACAGTATTCATATCGCTGAAAGTTTTACCATGGGCATGCAGGTCTGCATGCCTAGGGCTGGGGAGCCTGAGCATCCTCTTCCTCAGGGGGAGATTGGTCAAGAGCAATTCTGCTGAAGGCAGCAAGGGAAAATGGGTAGAGCTGGCGTGAGTGAGGAATGGGGCCTGATCTTTTTATTCTGAAATGTCTTACTATTGCAATGAGCGAATAATAACATCATCAATAACTACATTCGGTTTTTATCAAAATTTATTACAAGAAATTGTATTGGGTGTCCATGGCAAAGTGTTGGCAGCAGAGGGGCTGCAGGGGTGGTCTCTGTGAGAAGAGGCTTGGCCTGTCCCATGCTGGAGACGGCTGGCTGCAATGGACACAGTTGAGCCCCTCAGCCAAAGCAGCGCTGCCTCTGGGAACACATGTTTAAGAAAGGACAGAAAATGCTGGGGGAGGTGGGTGGGGGGAAGGGAGGTCAGGAAAGAGTGAGAAACAACAGAGGGAACACTAAGTTCAGAGAAGAAGAAGGAGAAAGATGTGCTCCAGGCTCTGGAGAAGAGATTCTTCTGCAGGCCATGTAGGGAGCAGTTAGGTGTTTCTGAAGGAATTTCAGCCCATGGAGAGCCCACACAGGAGTAGGGGAAAAGTGTGAGGAAGAGGAAGAAGCTGCAGGGAGGAACTGTTATGGACTGACCAACCATAACCCCCACTCCCCATCCCTCCCACACTGCTTGGTGGGAGCAGAAGGTAGAGGACTTGGGAGTGAAGGATTGAAGTTGAGGCTGGGAAAAGACAGGGGAAAAAGTGTTGTTTTAATTTTTTTGTCTTTGTTTCTCACTACTCAAATCTATTTTAAATGACAATAAATTAAATTAATTTTCACTAATTTGAGTCTCTTTCACCCATGACAGTAAATGATACACAATTTCCCTTTCTTTTTCTCAGCCCAAGAGCTTTTTCATCACATTTTCTACCCCATCCTGTACAGGGAAAGTGAGCGAGCAGCTGGGTGGGCGTTTGGCCCTTAGCCAAGTTCAACCCACCACAGCAATATAGACATTCTTTCATCTAAAATGCTACGGCTTACTTTCTAGATTTGGTCAAAGGAATTATTCTGAAACCTTTCCACATTGGTTTAAACCATTGTCATTATGAGTTTCTAAGAGGATGCAATAGGTATGAGGGTGAGCAAAAAAAAGGGAAATCTATAAAAAGTCTGCTAAAAAAAGTCTAAGACAAACCAAGTTATCTGCACTGTCGTGTTCCTGAAATAAAATTCCATCAGTCTAAGTTAATGGTTCTTAATAAATGTGGTTAACAGCTAAAAATGGAGTAGAGTGTTCATTTCTTCAACATTATAAGCAGTCATTGCACACAGTAATAAAAATAGAAAGAATGACTTCAGGATTTTTTTTTCCCTTTGAATTGAGTTGTCACCCATTAACTTAACGTTTAAAGCACAGTTCATTAATACACTATCATTGATGTGTGACTCCATTATCAAAGCTCTTCAAGATATAAATTTTCCATTGTAAGCTCCCATCTTTCTAAAACCTGGGAAATGTACTTTGGGTCCACTGAGTATTCAAGTTTATAATGCTGTCACATTATGTGTATTTTGTTTTATTTGTGTCTCTACCATTTAAATTTCAGCTTGCAAAAACTGTATATAGATGGCCCTAGACTATAATACTTGAATTAGAAAAACAGCAACAGCCAGGGGTCAAATTATGTAAAGTTGGTATTTTCTTATCTGAGGTACCTCTTGTAACTCACATCACATTTCATCTGTTGAAGTGGAAAGAGAACAACGAGAAAAAGGGGAATACAACTCAGAAAATATAAAGGGATAACACTGAATACATCTGACAATCATTCTAGCAACTTTCATGTATTGCTGTCCTCTATAAACAAGCGATTCAAATGGAAAGAGCTGTAAGGCATAAGTGGTTATCCTGTTACAACAAAGATATTTTTCTTCATGGCAAACTGGAATAATCCTGCCATTAGGTATGGCTGCATCACAGACTGAAGTACATCAGAGGGAGCTGCATAGTAACTTTAAATACGGTAGTTCCGGTAGCTGCAGTAGCCCACAGCTGCACGTAAGCTAATTTCCTCTCTCAGGAAGATAAATTAGTCAATGAATTACCTTGCATTACCATAGCTAGACTATTTCTAGTGTTTGGACTAGCTTGGGCCTTTGGAGGATGCAATGCAGAGTTCTGATAAGCACAAGTGTTATCTATGTTTTGAAAAGCAAGATGCTCCTTTTAAACACCACTGAAATGCGTGGCATTTTGGGAAACAATCACTCAGTAAATTGTTTAATACTAGAGGTGGTATTTCAGACTCTATTTTGGTCCATGTAGGTGCAATAAGGATGAGGCTGAATCCTCCATTAACTTCAAAAAAGTTAAAGTTTATATTAGTTTGTGGATGGAAATATTGATGGTATATACATTATACATTATACATTACATTACTTATTACCTATTGCCTATTACCTATTACCTATTACCTATTACCTATTACCTATTACATATTATCTATTATATTATAGCGATAAATCAATGATGACAAACTGGAAAATAGTTTTCAAAAGGCCCTAAAATGTTGCCAAATATTTTGTTTTGGACAGATTTTTTTTCCCCACAAAAGACCTTTCATTCTTTAAAATAAGTAACGCAGTATGGAAGTCATAAAATGTGAAGACCCACATATTTTAACACCATTCGCATGTTTAAGGGACTTCAATAAAGGTTAAAAATTTGCTGTAATTCAGATTTAAAGATTAGAGGATAACTACATTCAAACTGAAGAAAATTATGTATGCTATAATTTAGTCAGTGAAAACCCCAGGAATTTTGCACTGAATAGGAATGTATGACCAGATATGACCGTTTCATAGAGATTCTGAATAGGCTCCAAGGTTAGCATTCACCAGTAAGAGGTCTAACCTAGTTCTCTACTCCTTTTATGTAAGCCAGTTTCAGAGGTGAGGGACCTGTGTTCAACTAAGTGAAAGGAATTCGTGTGATCTATAGCTGTAACTGTGGGATGTTAGGTACCCTGGAAGATCAGGGTTAAGCTAGGAGACAGAGTTAAGAAAAGCTTTACTGTGCTGTATGCTTCAGTTTGGGGCAAGGAACTGTAGGTGAAATCAGTCTGGGTTAGGCAGTAGTCCTCCGCCTTGCCTGCCTACTAAATTGTCGCTCCTTACAGGATGAGGAATCATCACAGACATTGCCTGGGCTGTAGCTGTTAACAATAAACAAAACTGGGTTGTTGAACAGTTTAAAAATATGCTTCTGCCTCTTGTTAGAAAATATTTGCTGTATTTATTACCAGTGCCTAACATTTTTGAGAGACATATGTTTTCTTGCATGAGAATAAACCACAGGCAGCCGTTACCACACAGAATGAGATTCTTAGAGAGACATGCAAGGCAGGAATAATTTCCTGGTGATGTCTTTAGCAACTAAAACAATAACTGCATTACAGATGGAAAGAAAGTTATCTAACAGTAAGATCCTAGCTCCTGGGCATTATGATAAGTGGAACTAGTAAGAGCTGCTGCTGAAAAGCCATCAGTGAAGTCCAGCAATAGTATATATGTACATCAGATCTAAGCATAGAAGTAGCCGCTTTCTGTCTACACCACCATCTCTGAGGAGAGTAGCTTCAAGAACTGAGACTTCATGGGTAAATTTGGACAGGGCTCATAAATCTCCACACTGAGTTCCCTGACACCTTGCTTAAGTACTTGTCTATTGGAATCAAATATTCAGATTCTGAGCATTAGTCAGGCTTCCCATGGAGCAGAGACATTGAGGAGCATGATACAGAGGACTGCCAATCAAATGGAGAACTATTATGGAGAGAAGAGCACCCCAAACACTTTTTTTTCCAGATTTGCTCCAAGAGAGAGTATTTCCCAGGTTCAGCATCCAGACATGTTCCTTGGCCGTATTCCAGTTCTGTGTTGGGGTCAGACCTGGATCACACAATCAGTATGAAGAACTCAGATCCATTTCTGAGTTGCAATAACAGAGATTCCCTGTTATCTCATTTCAACTAACAGTCATACAGCCAAAGGCTTGGTCTTCACTCTTGCATGCATCTGTTAGTTCAGGCAAAGCAGGGCTATTTGAAAACAGGTTCCTTCATGCACAGCTGAAACCCCAGGATTATGAACTTACATGAAATAAAAAAACATTTGGAAGTAGATTTTGTCCAATCACTGCATGTGTGCATTAAAGACTTCAGTTTCCCTCCTCATCTGCTGTTTACTTTATGTTCCTTTCTATATATGAATATCAATGTTTCTGCTTGCCCTTACTTGTCTTACTTTCATGAATGAGCAGCACGGATTTCAGAGGGGCTAAATCTAGCCAGCCTGTTCTGATTAAAACCAAAAACTGCTGTAATTTTTCTCATATTATTGGCTAACCTGGATTCTACCATTTTGCTTTAGCTAGTTTTTTCTTCCCCAAAAATCCACTATTGTGGGGATTAAACTATTCCAGTTGTATACAGACATTTTTTATTTGGAGAAGAATATGGATGTGAATTGTTTACTTCAAATATTATTTGGCCTACTTAGAAGGTTTTATTTAATGGTTCCTTCAGACTGATCAATGATATGCTATAGAGGGGAGCTCTTGGAGAATGCAAATTTAGTGTGAACAGCATCATTTCCCATGTAATTGGAATGTAAATGTCGCTGTATTCTGACTGTTGAGATCAATTCACTGCACATGTATTGAGTATATCTTGGCTGAACTTTGTGATTTATGAATTCCGTAACTCAACTACCGCTGTGTATTCAGGACCTTTCAAGACGTGAAAGTATTTCTGAGAAACAGAGGTAGACCAGACAAGTGGAAGCTACCCCTCAGTTCTAGGTGATACAAAGACATCCCTAAAAAAGAATCATCCTGTGATTTAGAGCCTTACTTTGGGATGAGGAAAAATTAGATTCAGTTTTCAGTTTTGCTACAGACATCCTATATGACCTTGGACACCGCGCCAGAGGCGCCTAGCCAATTGGAAACAAGACTTTGAGATTTAACCGGCATTCAGATTGTCTAAATCTGGGCTTTAGCCTCTCTGTGCCTCAGGTCCCTGTCTGTGAAAAGAAGATAAATTGACTTCCCCGCTTCACAGTGATATTGGACAAACAAATTCATCTTGGACTGTGAGCTACTACTGTGAGGTTTGTGTAAGTATCTTTATAAAATGTAATTTTATTTTTTGCTTCTGTCTCCAGCATACAGTGGAGAACACAAGAACTGGAGTTATAATATGATTTTGTCACTTGATATAGCAAAAACTACCACCCGTAAAATCCTGGTTTCTATTTCCTCTTATTCTTGTCCAACAGCCAACAGATATTAAACATACGTGCATGACTTACACTGGATATATGTGTGTATTTTATCTTATAAGGACATGTATGTTTTTATTTCTGTTGAGTTATATGAACTTGTTGCTTATGCATAAACATTTATGCCATTTCCTAATTAAAAATATTTTTGAAAGTTCTGCTAACACATTTACAGTCTGTACACTCTATGCAAGTTCACAAAAATGTGTTTACATACACAACTCTATTTAGCAAGACCTGAATGTACTGGGTTCATCCCTCCCGGTGGGTGAGACCAGAGAATGGGAGACTGAGACCAGAATTAACTTAATCGGCATCAGCTAATTGTAAGTCAAGTCTACCAACCTATAGTTTTCATTTACCAGTACAAGGCAGAGCAGTCCTCTTATACAATTTCTTATCTAGTGGAGAAAATTTCAAATTTCAAAAATTATGTCATTTTTCCTGGCAGGGAACCTACTCTGTTTTCTTCAGAATTTGATATGGGAAAAAGTAAAAGTATACAAATGTGTTTTTCAGCCTGTCACCTACTTCCTACATATTAAATAGGTATTTTAAAGTAAAAAAACAGAAACAGCAGCTGTTCAAAGTTAGAGAAATATCAAACCACATTAAAATGTGAGTGAGAGACAAGTTCCATACAAGTATTATCATTAACCTAAAAGCATTCTGGTTACTGACAGATGTAATTACATATGCAAATATATATTTCTGTGCGTAATTATCCACATGCACATATTTTGCACATATAATTTATGTGTCAACCTTTGAAAATTTGTTTCTCGATGTCATGTTGTGTATATTTTAGAGATGTATATTTTGGTTAAGGTTGCCGTGACTAAATGTGTTTCACATAAAATAAGCAAAACCTATAGCAGGTAAAGTAACCTCCATCTCTGCTTATTATAGTCTTACACTCTTTTTCAGACACCTGTGATTATTAGTAAACACAGTCAACTTAAGATAATACTTGGTGGCATTTTTTTTTAAGTGTTCAGCAGAGAAACATAGAAATATTTTCTTCTCTCTTCTGTTTTCTCCTCTAAGCTCTTTAATTAGTTACCATCTTCTGTATGGGCATTTCAGGATGATTTTTTAAATATTTCTTCTCATACATCCACACAGTCCTATGAGAAAAAATTCTGTTCTTCCATCCACAGTTATCTGTAGGTCCTCCTGGTATAGTTTATTAAGATCCAATTAGCTCCCTGCCTGAAAATCATGTAGGCATGGGTTTACATTCATTGCTGTGACAGATGTGGGGTAAAAACTAGACAATAAAAAAAAAGACAAAAAGAAAAAGAATTACAATTATATAATTGCTGAATGACAGGCCCTTGCAGAGGACTGCAGCACCTTCAGTAAGGGAATATGTCACTAACCACTGAATTCTCTGCTGGTTTGGGGCTGGGATTAAGTTAATTTTCTTCATAGTAGCTGGTATGGTGATATGTTTTGGATTTGTGACCAAACCAGTGTTGATAACACACCGATGTTTTACCTGTTGCCAAACAGTGCTTGCACGGCATCAAGCCTTTTCATTTTTTCATGCTTTCCCACCAGTGAGTGGACTGGGGGTGCACAAGAATGTAGGATGGGACACAGCAAGGACAACTGACCCCAAATGCCCAACGGGATCTCCCATACTATATGACATTATGCTCAGCAATGCAAACTGGGGGGGAGAGAAGAAGGAAGGGGGGACGTTTGGAATTATGGCGTTTGTCTTCCCAAGGAACCATTATATGTGAAGAAGCTCTGCTTTCCTGGAAATGGCTAAACATCTGCCTGCCAATAGTAAGTAGTGAACGAATTTATTATTTTTTCTTTGCTTGCATGTGTGACTTTTGCTTTACCTATCAAACTGCTTTTATCTCAACCCAACAGTTTTCTCACTTTTACCCTTCTCATTCTCTCCCCCATTGCACTGGGCGGGAGTGAGCGCACAGCTGTGTAGGGCTGAACTGCCTTACAGGGTTAAACCACGACAATTCTAAACAGAGTTCCATGAAATAACATAGATTTGAAATCAGTGATCTTTTACAGAGTGCTGAAATAAGATGCTAACTCCCCTCCACAACAAATTCTGTACAGAAAACATTACTGTTTGAGAATATCACAACTCAATTTATTCTAACAAGGTGCAATTCAGAATGTAGTGTGGCAAGACAACATGTATTCTCTAAGCAATAGAAGCTGTGATAATTTCTAACTTTAAAGACAATGCTAATTCTTAATTAGCTTTTTGTTCAGCTGATGAAATACTAGATATTGTTTTTTAAAATGACTGCTAAGCTTAATAAGTAACTCTCAAGTTTAATTAGAATCCTCAAACTGTTTCCTAGAATTTCTGAGTTTGTTTCAGATGTACTTTATTTCATAGGTTATGGCTAGCATTTCCTCAAAGTGTAAAACACGGTAATGAGAATGAGTTTCATAAATGGGAATTCTTTACTGAGTCCTACAGTGCACATGCAGTGAAAATTCTCCCTGAAGTCAACATTTGCTCTTTCATCACTAGTGCTCTGATTCTGGAAAATCCACGCTTAATTCCACCTTTTTTTAGAATTATTACCCCAGTAAGGATAAAAAAAATAAAAATACAAAATTCCAATGGGATTTACTGGTAAGTGTGCATGTAAGTACATTCCAGAAAAACAAGGAAGCCCTTGCATATTTTCAGAGTTGGGTCTCATTTCCTTACCTTACACATAAACAGCATGCCCAAAATCTTATGTTAAATAGGTAAAGTGTAGCACATAATGTCAGATTAATCTATATGCAAATGAATTCATTTGGCTGACACTAAAGCATCCTGTCTTCTAGAGACAATCCAGCTTCATACAGGAGATCTTGGAATTACAAGGAACCGTATAGGATTTCACTCTACTGATTACTAGATTAACAGTTTGAAAACAGTTAAGAGATTTCAGTATCTCTGAATTAAAATTAGTCCTTTAAACAGAACAGCTTTGCATCACTATGCATAACAGACTGATGATTTTCTAAAACTACTACAAAAATAACCTTACATAAAACCAAACCTACTGTCTATACTTACATGGCAAATAGACTTCCTTCTGCTTGCTTTATTTGGCTTTGGAGCCCCAAGATACCCAACATAATATAATTTCATGTCAAAATACACTTCACACTCTGAGATCACATTTTATACATAGATAAAAAAGGGTAGATGTCAAAGAGGTACTCTTTTAATTTGCTAAACCAGATAGCTGGAATCAATTGATAGGTGTACTTAAAATTTGTGCTATTGATAATGAGATAATTGCAACTTTCATTGTGTTTAAATTAAAAAAAAACCCAACCTTTTGATTTCACACTAGTAGGGAAAATTAATTTTGGCACTACACTTAGATTTAGAGACACTATACAAAGCCAAGAATTTTAAATATACTCATACCTTTATTTTTACTGCTTTGGAAAATGAACACTGACTTGCCAAAAATACTTTTGCCTATTCATACTGTGTGGTGCAAGCTCTTTGATGTCTTCCTTCTAAGTCTACACACATGAACATTTATTAATATCACAGCGACTGTTAGAAAGAGATGCATGAAAATGAGCTTGTCTGAACCCAATGAGACTATTCACAAGTTTGAAGTTAAATACGTATGCCTTCATAGGGCTGAGATCTAAACTAAATTTTTACTGCTCACACAGATTGAAAAACACTTTTTCAGTGACTTTGGCAGGAAAATGGTTTTTTTCGTAACTTCGGTGCTTTGAAACAAGCCGAAATGATAACTCTGAAATATTTCTTATCTTTCCTAAAAGAACAATCGCAGAATCATGGCTGTGCCTGATGTTTTGATGAGCAAAGGAAGTTAATTCAAATAGTCATGCTCAATCAGAAGACAGTGAGCTTCATTTCATTTTTCAACTTAATCTAAATTCCTGATTTTTACTTTTTTTATTGGTTGAAATGTGAAATGGGGAGTCCTGTAGTAAAACCAGAGAAATTTTTGTGGAACAACAAAAATGACTGAGATACCATATTATTAAAGACATAAAAGAGTTTATAAACCTATGGTGTATTCACTGGCTATTATTCTCAAGAATTCAACTTCTAAATTCTAGGAATAAATGTATTTACCAAGCTTTTTAAATTTCTGAGAGTATCATTCCATTATTTGCAGCAATACTTCTGCAAATATTGTATACACACAAGTGTATTTATAACCGTCTCCAGATAAATCAGGAGGGAACTATTAAAAACGATAAGAGAAAAAGCCTGCAGAAGAGACTGAAAAAATGCATATATCCAACAAACTCTCAAATAGAGCAGCCAGGTACTCAGATGTGAAAAGGAGCTTTCTCACACGTGGTCAGTGCAAAAAAGTTATTCAGAAGGTCTGCCATATAGAAAAATAGGGCTAAAACAATTGGCTGCTGCGGTCTTAGCCTGGGTTTGCCGAAAGCAGGTGATACTTTGATCCCCAAGAAATCACAGAGATCAGTCCAAAGTCGTATCTAAATCATGATTGACTGAGGGGGGTCGCAAGCCTAAGAAATACAATATGCAACTAGGTTTTAATTTTTTGTCCAGAATCTCATGTATTTTCTTTGAAATGACCTCAAAAGGTATTCCACAGACAGAAGCCAGTTTAGTGGTAATATGTTTTATTATTCTTCATGGCTGCCGCAAGGAAACTCATTAGCAATGCAGCTGATTGAATTGGCTTGGCAAAATTGATGGAGACAACCATGAAGTGAATGGATCACAAACTGTCATATCAATAGGAAGAAGAGGCATGGGCTTGCCACTCAAAATGAAGTGTTCGTAGGAAGCTGTGAAAAGCCTTATAAACAGTAGCACCCTTATAATAAAGGGAAAAATGTTAATACTTTTAAATAGTATTTTAAGAAAGGATTTTGTAAAATCCACGTTGTCTGTTCAGGTGGTAGCTCTATGCACTCCTGGTCAGTGTTATAAAACCTCATGCCTGACGGGTGGTAACTTTATGCCTGAAGAGTCAAGCATGTACATTGGAGGCCTTAAACAGCAAGCGCCAGAATAAAAGCTGTGGTTTGTCTTTGTTCCACTTCCCATAGAATAGGATCAAATAGGTAAAATTCTTGTCACTTCTATTCCTCATCGCGCCACTCTTTGCTCTTCAGTCATCTTTTTCTCTGCAGATATAGTTATCTCAGCAACTGCCTATATGTAAAGTTTCAACAGAAATGTTCTCACTATGTGCCAGAAGTTTTTAAGCACTTGATAAGGAATGAGCAGGAAAAAGCAAGTACAGAGTTTTCCTTGGGTATATTCTCCCCCAGCTTGTGACATGAGCTGGAGGCTTTGTTCAAAGTATCACATTTCATAGCTGTTTAATGCCTGATGGAACCTGCCCATGGACTTGTTTAATCCCTTTTTGAGGTCATATATTTGAGCTTCACAGCATTTTTTGGCAAAAAGTTCCATAATTGAAATGACACATCTAGTGAAAAATACTTCATCTTATTACTGTTTTAAGCTTGGTACATAATAATTTGATTTTGAGCTCACTGGTTCTTGAGCTATCAGAGTTATTAATCACTCTTTGGCTACTTTCTCCCTGACACTTGTGACTCACATACTCTCCATGCACTTACTTGTTGTTTTTTTTTCTTTTCCAGATTCAAGCAAGTAAGCCTATGTAGCCTTTCTAACCTGTCCGTATATTTAAACCATTCGGTGCTTCTGAACAATTTTTCTGATAATTTCAGTCTTCCAATAACTATAGATTAATCATTTTCATTTGCTTGGTTTTGGTGTTTTGTTTTGTTTTGTTTTTTTAAACAGCCACAGAGCACTGAATTAACACTTAGAAAACTATATGTGGTGATCCATGCATTCCTTTCTTATACATAACGGCTGATACAGAGCTCATCATTGTTCATGTAGAGTTTCAGTTGGTTTACATCTGTAGTTTGAATACATTCAGATCATATTTTAAAGAACTGTCAGCTATTAAAATGCAAAGCTGATTTTCTCATTTTAAACAGCCTTCTAATTTCAATATACACCTGAAGATATTTTAAAGGAATATTTACACAAGCACCATCTGATAGCATTAATTTACCTTCTATTGTTGAACTGTATTAACTATTACAGGTTATTGCTTTCTGAGAACCCTTGCAGAAGCCTTTGGGAAAATAATAGTTCATAAATTAATAGCACTGCTAGATCAACCTATTATTGCTTATCATGGGTAAGATCCATACTTAAACTGCTTCACGATTAACAGAATTCAGGGTATCATTCAGCAGAGTTTGGGAGAAATTCTTATTTTGCCTTCAGGGCTTCCTCATTTGAAGAATTAAAGGAAAAAGATGTGCTGATGATGAATTACGTATTTTTCTTATTCTCACATGGCAATTTCCTGGAATGTTTTTGTTAGATCTCCTAGAAAAAACTATCTTAGTCTGAAGTCCTTATAGTGAACTGGTTTTTTTGTAGTATCCAAACACCTGTAGGTATTATTAAGCATTGCAACTAACATCCATTTGTCACAGGATGGAAGTATTAGACACAGTTATGATTTAGCAGCAGTTCAAAATTTATTAGTGATTTGAGGTAGATCAAGAGATTGAATTTTAGCAGCATTTAATCATTAACTGATTTAAAGATTTACAAAGTGATTTAACTAAATAGCTGAACAGCAACTTGATTACAGATTCAAAGATGACAACATTCATACTAATTTACTATAAGGTATCCCAAACCAATATACATACATATGAGAGCAAAAGCACAGATCTCAGGTTAATGTATATACACATGAACAAAGCATATAAACACAAGTACGCACACACTTACACACACACATTGTGGTTTATAACCACTGAGATCAAAGATCTCATAATATTGCATGACTCTATCAAGTTGGCAGGTACCCCTTCTAACTCCTACATGTGCACGGACAAAAAAGCTGGAGAGGGACTTTTTACAAGGCCATGTAGTGGTAGGATGAGGGGTAATGGTTTCAAACTGGAAGAGGGTAGATTTAGATTAGATTGCATGAAGAAATTTTTCACTATGGGGGTGGTGAAGTACTGGAACAGGTTGCCCAGGGAAATTGTGGAGGCCCCATCCCTGGAACTGTTCAAGGCCAGGCTGGATGTGGCTTTGAGCAATCTGGTCTAGTGGGAGGTGTCCTTGCCCATGGCAGCAGGGTTGGAACTAGATGATCTTTAAGGTCCTTTCCAACCTATGATTCTATGATTTGACGAAATGGAAGAACATCCACATCCATAAAGCTAATGTATATTTATCATAAACATATAAATGGAGAGGTGGATGAAAGAGAGGCTAGCCTGTAGTTAAAATTTCCCTTTTCGAGTTAGAGTAAATACAATGCATCAGCATTCCTCAGTGGGTCCTAATTGAGGCTCAAGAGGGATTGTCTTGTCCTGATCTTCTAGTCCTTGAGGTGTTTGCCTGAGACAGCATCTCAGGAGAGATACTGGCCACAGCCCACTACAATCCAGAAGAGCTCAACGGGTCTTTACTAGAATCACTACTTACAGGATCCGAGATAATTGACTTTCAGCAGGTACTTTTCCACTCCAGCCCAGCTCGGACAATGGAGTAGTCCAGTACTTTCCATCGGTTACGCAAGCCCAGGACCTGTTAGGACTTGTGGTCCTGGTACCCCCCTCTCTGTGGCCATGATCCATATGTTGTCAGGAGTGATCGATCGTACTTATTATCTTCAAACAGTAGGAGCCGCGAGAAACAGATACACTAAGGGGTTGCCGTAGTATTCTAGTCCATTGCTGTCCACCCTTTCTTCCTTTCATGTTAGACCATTATGTATTGTTTTGGTCATTGTATTATTATGCGGCCCAGGTGGGGAGGAAATCTCACCAAGTACCTAGAGACCTAAGAGTGGGGGGGGAAATTGCACCACCACACCATTACAATTTTTTTCCCCACAGATTTTCTCAAGGGAAGATAGGAAGAAAATGCATGTAAGTTAGCATCATACTAGACACTCCAATCATAAAAGATCAAAAAAGTAAGCCATTTCTTTGAATTAACACTTCATTGTATCTGACATGTCAGGCGCATGCACTGTCTACTGTTTTTCTGCTTTGACCAGTGACAGAATGTTTTGACCAACTGCAGAATAAAAATAGAAATGGGTCCAGTACTATTAGAAAAGACAAAGCTCATAAAGGCTGAATGTTTCCTAACCTGGTTTTCAGAGAAAAAGAGCAACTGAGATGATGCATAACAGATCCCTCCGCTTATTTGCCCTGTGTCACATAAGCACCCACTCGAGTCACTTAACAAGGGATAGCAATAAGGAAACATCTTATAAAACAATCTTAGAAAAATCTTACTATCTAAGCACGTATGCACTGCTGCATTCTGGAAGGCAGCGTAGACCACATGATGAAGGAGAAGCTATGGCATTCCTTGGCTTTCAAGGAGAAGTGCCCTCCAAGAGAACCCATTTGAAAAGAGACCCACACTGTATACTACACAGTGTGCTGGCGTCTTTCTAATTTTGTTCAGCAGGCACACCCTAAATCTAGAGATGAGCTGCTGGCTTTTTCTAAATGTGTGAAAAGCCAGGACTGTGGTTGCAGAGCAGAAACCAAAAGCACAAGTTTCACTCATCAGTTGTAAAGGACTTGATGGGCCTTAACCTATACTAAACATACAGGCACAGAGCAGAAATTGTAGAATCATTTAGCTAACTTAGAATTCTGAATCCACATTACTTCAAAACAATGTTAAATTGCTATAGTTGCTACCTTTAAATACCAGAACAAAAATGATACAATTAATTACACTAATGCAAACAATAGGCAGCAAGTCCTTTTTTGACTTTTCCATATCTGATTTAGAACAATGACCTCAGATAGCATCAGGAAGTCATGTCAAAAGACTGCAGCTTTCAAAAAGGAATAAACGCTGTGGAAGAGGCTGTGGCAAGTTTCAGAAAATAATGCAAATCATTTGTGAAATCATCACAGTGTGCACAGACAGGCAGAAGGGAGATATTTCATACTCGAGTTAGAGCAAAGCTAATTTAAGTATTGAGAAGCTAATGTCAGGAAAATTAGTTCCTGACATTTTCTTGAGTGTGAGTAAGGAAGAACATAAGTAAATGTTTCAAAGTCAGTAATGTTAACAAAACATCCTGCAACTGATGAACTCTTTCACCTCATAACTTAAAATGCTCTAAAAATGAATTGAAGGTGCATAAATAAGCAGTTACAACCTCATCAAAAACATTCCGTGGTATCCCACATCACATACTAAAGAGAAGTGAAATTTAAATTTAAATCCGATTTTCCTCAAAAATCAAAAAGACAGCCCTTTCCGACAGTGAAGATAAAGACAATGAAAAACAAAGAAGAAAAAATGACTCTTGCATTAGTTCTAAGTCTTTATAAAAACCCACTATTTTAATTAAAGGTAGAAAGAATCACAAGGTGAAATTGCTGGGATGAATTGGATATGTGAAGACCTATATTTCTGTGATGATTGCCCTCTGAAACATCTCCATCTGAAAAGTGCAAGCTTTATGATGAGAAAAATTAATGTCTGAACCTAATAAAAGATGGGTGGTGTCAGCATGAGCATATCAGTTTCTATCCTCATGGAATATCAGGGTATCAAGAGGTGTTGTGCCAGCCCTATTCCTAAATCATACAAAGCTGCAGAAAACCATGATGACTTGAAAAGTGAAATTTGGAACCAAGGGCTATCTACTTGGGTGCTCATCATCCAGTTCAAACAGTTCTTTCTTCTCTAGTTAAGAACAAAAAACAGTATTTTGAAATAAAACAAAATAAACTGTCTCAAAAAATTGCCAGGCAATTCTATCTTATCATAAATAAAGTATTTTTTCTGTCTTTCTACATGGCAATTCAATGCACAGACAGGTGTGTTAAAACAAGAGTGAGAAGATCAGAATATGCTTTCATGTCACCCTCCCCTTTACAAAATAAAGCACAACTTTGATGTACAGTATGCTACCAACTAATTACGTAATTTCATGTATGTTGTCTAATATCTCTGGTACTTTATCTCAATTTAACTTGTCTAGATTTTGAATAAAGTAAATTGAACATTTTTCTTTTTCCCACACAGAATACAACCTTAATGTTATTTTCATCGATTTTCTGCAATTTTTTTTGTGTGAAGGAAAATAATTTACATTTGTCTTGCCACAGTTTGAGTTTTGTTATGCCTGAAGTGTACAAATCTAGAAAGCAGCTCATGGACAACGGCAAATGACAGTTCATGTTGCTTCCCTGCAAAATGTCTCTGAATGCTGCAGCAGCGCTTATCTGCAGAGTTACTGGTATCTACAACAGAAACCGTGTAATAGTCATACAATTTGATTAACATCTGGTGCAAAGACACAGGTTCTGGGAAAACAGTCTTTGAGTTACAAGAAAGACTTTGATCTAACAAAAAATAAAAGCGGCTTCTGAGTGTTAAGGATGAAAAACCTTTATCAGTACTCTTAACCTTCGTTTTCCCTCAGTTTTTTGCCTGTAAAGAGTTCACATTACTTGAAGAAATGAGATCACTGAAATAATTTCTGTTAGTTCAGTATGCTGTTAAAACGACAGATCTTTCAAGTCCATTCAATTGTTGCCTAACACAAGCAATGACTGTGGTCTCTGGGTGCCTGGGATTTTGGCCAGGACAGGTTTCTAGACCTGAAAAATCTGATTCTGTTCAGTCCTGACTGTTATGAGGATCTGCTACCTAACACATTGACTTCATTACCAACAGGATATCTGCAATGCCCTGGTGACATTGCCTAGTAGACTGATAAGTATTCTGAAAGCAAATTGGAAAGAATGGAGTCTACATAACCAAGCAACAATGACCTTATAATTGAAAAAAGTGGCAAGAAGTCCTTATTGCTTCCCATATGCAACCTGGTAAGTTCAGCTGGAGATAGAAGATATTTCTCCCATTCAGTCCACTGATTCTGAATGTGGCTGCGTGCCTGAGAGTACAGATCTGTCTGCTGAGTTTTAAAACCCTGTCCGCTTTCTGTAGGCAGCCACCATGACCTCAGTGCACCCTTCTCGATCCTTCTTCCCTTTAACTTGCTGAGCAGAGAAAACAGGATGGGCAAGACTCTCCGTTCCTGTGAATTTCAAGGTAGTGGGTTCTGCTTCCATCCGCTTCCATTGTGCAGTCTTGGAGCAGTACCTTATTCACGTACCTGAAATGTATAAGAGCTGTGAAAAAAACCCATATTCTGGTGGATTTTTTTTACTCTGTCTGGAACCTGAATGCACATATGGGATACCATTTCATGATTCTCGCATTCATCTCTTCCACTGTAGTAAGCTTCTCTGCAGGAAATGGTGCATGTCCAGTGTATTGGTAACCCTGGCAGGTGATAATGTTGTCATCTGTAACTTTAGGACTGAAGTTTGTGACATCAGAAAAGCACTGAAAGTTTGGCCAGAGCCTCAGCCAGTTTGTGCTGGATTGGACTATTGCCCTTGATAAAGCTCAATTATTGCATTTCATTCCCTGGGGTTAAAGCTGCTACTGCTTGTAAACATTAATCAGTCTGGAAAATTGACACGTGCAAGTTTAATTCACCATCTTTTGGTTTGAGCATTCACCTGGGGAGAGATGATCTGAATTTCTCCCGTATTCTACTGATTGTTCAGTGGACCAAGTCAGTGGTAGCAAGATCCTCCTGACAGGTGAGGACCTAAGGAAGCTCCCATTCAGTCCAGTACAGTAAAGACAATTCTTAATTTTTATGACACAAAGATAATGAAGAAAATAAGACACATTGTGCTTTCTACTTGGCAAACACTAAAATAAAAAGGACATGCAGCCACTTGACAAATGCATGTCATTGTAAATCATAGAAACTACTAAGCTATATAGCATCACATAAAGAACAAATCTGATTAAATCAACACTGCCACTGAAACCTTTAGGAAATGAAACCGATGAATTGTTTATGAGAAGAGTGTATATTCATTTATGCACCGTTCTGTTAACGTCTCTTTATTTTCAGAACCAATCCACCTTCCTCTACGCTAATTTTTTTGGGGAGAAATAGAAGAAACACAGCACTTTGGCTCAGACTGAAGCAAAGATTCATTCCAGAAATAAAAGACGCAAAGAAAAGATCTTGTAGAATCAAGTCATCAGTACAGATAGGAACACGGGCCCTGCACAAATCTGTAGGTAACAGCTCATCCCTGTGACCAAATGTTGTAGGCCCATTCACAGTACAGAACAGAAGCGCTTCAGTGAGCTCAGGGTCTCCTGGGTTCTACCACAGAACTCATGCTTCAGGCACTTAGCATCTCCTTCTCTCAAAGATTACAGTCGAGTTCATTATATTTATAAACATTCCCCAAAATAGTTTTCAACCACTTCTTTCTTGTGCTTCTATCTACTAATTAATATTAGCTTTCTCATTATAGATTCATTAATTCTGTGGCCAGAAGCATCGTTATAATAATCTGTGAATGCGGCCAGAACACAGCTTTATTCAGCTTTCCAAAACACAGACCTGTTGGACAAAGGTTAAAGAACACCTCCACATGAGAAACCATGCCACACCATCCTTCCTTAGAAAAACAAAAAGGAAAAAAAAAAATACTGAAACTTCATGTGTAGTCCAACCTATCAACAACAGCCAAAAGCACTGAGACATTAATGGGTTTAGAGAACAAGAACTAGATTACAGGTTGATTTTAAGGCTACTTGATTTGTCTGTTTGGAAATTTTGTTAAGTCTGCAGCATCAGCTCAGGAAATGGACCTCACCTTATGAGACGGGGAATTCAGACAGGTTAAAGAGCGATGGAATTATTTGCTATGTTTGTGCAGTATTTCATATACTGGCCATGAAAAAGGTGTCCACAGTATTTCCAGGAAACTATAAGGGCAACAGAAGTAAATGCATCACTCTGACTGCTGATTACTACACTATAAAATGTAGCCAGTTACACAAATACAGGCAAGTCTCCTCACAGAGCCTCACATGGGTGATGTGCACAAAAAATAAAGAACCTGTGCTCAATAATTTGGGAGCTTATGTTAGAAAAGACCAGATGGATCTTATAGTCATGTCACTTTTTCACATGCATGCAATTTAATTATTTATGATGTAGCCATTACCAGCCTCTGCTAACATGTCACGTGCTGGTGTAAAATACCTTTGGTCTCCTCATACAAGTTGTCTTCTGGAGTCAGGTTACTCAATCAGCTGGTGAAAACCACGTTCTGATGATAATATAATCATATACATAGCTGCTTGCTCACTCCTCCTGCCCCCAGTGGGATGAGGGGAGAAAACAGGGAGAGCAAAAGCAAGAAAACCCATATGACAAGTTAAAGACAATTTACTAAGTGAAGGAAACAGGAAAAGAAACAAGTGATATAACAGCAATTGCTCAGCACCACCCATAAACAGACTGATGTCCAGCCAGTCTCTGAGTAACAGCCATCTCGGAAGACAAAATTCCACCAGTTTTCCATTGCTGAGCTTGATGTTATATGGTATAGAGTACCACTTTGGCCAGTTGGGTCAGCTGCCTCAACTGTGCCTCCTCCTATTTTCTTGCTCACCCCCAGCTTACTTTCTGAGAGGACAGTGGGGTGAAAGAGAAGGCCCTGATGCTATGCAAGTACTGCTCAGTAATACCCAAAAACTGGTGTGTTTTCAACAGTGTTTTCATCATAAATCCAAAACACAGAACCATATGGGGTATTATGAAGAAAGTGAACTCCATTCCAGCCAGATCCAGTAAAGAAATCAACATGCATATCTATTTTATGATCTTGATATACAGGCTTGATTCAGTTCATTCTCACATTGCTGTGGCAGACAAATTTAGACTTAAATGTATATCTTATCCTGCGAGGCAAAACAAAGCTTCCCTGCACACTAAAAGAAGGGACGACTCTTTGAAATTTGGTCTTAACTTCCTCTTTTGCTCTCCATAGTGTTTATGAGGACAGACAAGTTCAGTTCTTGAAAACAAAATTATGCTGTATCTCAGTCATTCCCAGAAAACCTGTGCTATAATCAGGTTAGACCCTCTGCTGACTACAACCTCTTTAAAAGGCACAGAATTATTTATTTAAATGAGGCCTTACATTTGTTTGCAACCTATTTATATTTATAAATATTACTGAAGCTTGCACCGGTGCTTCTAGACATGAAAATTACAGCACCAAAGTTAGCATCTTTATTTGAGTAACAATGCACTTCACAGTGATTGCCACGTGGTTAATAATACATGATTCTGAACTATAAAAAATTTAACAGCATAGAATCAAAAACAATCGTATTAACCAAATGCCATTCAAACACAATTAATTAGACCAACTTTTTCTTTTTTGCAGTAGAACACAATTCAATTTACTTAATTTAGTCGCATAAAATCTCTGATCATAATTAAAATATAGACATTTTTAAAATTAACTTACAACTAAATAAGCAGAGTGGAATAAACAAGAGACAAAACCACTTAATGAATCCCAAGAAAACAATGCAAAGGTTTGGGTTTATTTATTTAAGTCTAGCTGGAGGTCTGTAACAAGTGGTGTTCCCCAGGGGTCAGTACTGGGTCCAGTCCTGTTCAAGATATTTGTCAATGACCTGGATGAAGGGATAGAGAGTACCATCAGCAAGTTTGCTGATGACACAAAGTGGGAGGGGTGGCTGACACACCGCAAGGCTGTGCTGCCATTCAGCATGACCTGCATAGGCTGGAGACATGGGCAGAGAGAAACCTCATGAAGTTCAACAAAGGTAAGTGCAGGGTCCTGCACCTGGGGAGGAATAACCCCACGCACCAGGACAGGTTAGAGGCTGACCTGCTGGAAAGCAGCTCGGTGGAAAGGGACCTGGGAGTCCTAGTGGACAGCAGGATGACCATGAGCCAGCAATGTGCCCTCCCTTGTGGCCAAGAAGGCCAATGGCATCCTGTGGTGCATCAAGAGGTGTGTGGCAAGCAGGTCGCAGGAGGTTATCCTCCCCCTCTACTCTGCCCTGGTGAGGCCGCATCTGGAATACTGTGTCCAGTTCTGGGCTCCCCAGTTCAAGAAGGACAGGGAACTGCTGGAGAGGGCACAGCAGAGGGCTACAAAGATGATTAGGGGGCTGGAACATCTTTCTGATGAAGAAAGGCTGAGGGACTTGGGTCTGGAGAAGAGAAGACTGAGGGGGGATCCCATCAATGCTTATAAATACTTAAAGGGAGGGTGCCGGGAGGATGGCACCAGTCTTTTTGCAGTGGTGCCCGGTGATAGGACAAGAAGTAACGGGCACAAACTTGACCATAGGAAGTTCCATCTAAACATGAGGAGGAACTTCTTTCCTTTGAGGGTGGCAGAGCACTGCAACAGGCTGCCCAGAGAGGTGGTGGAGTCTGCGACTCTGGAGACATTCCAAACCCGCCTGGATGCCATCCAGTGCAACCTGCTCTAGGTGACCCTGCTCTGGCAGGGGGGTTGGACTAGATGATCTCCAGAGGTCCCTTCCAACCCCTGTGATTCTGTGATTCTGTGATCTATTTTCTTCTTTTTATAATAACATGATCAACATTGGACTTTATAAAACTGATTTTATAGAAACAATATTCTGAAGTTTGATTTTTACAGTGATTCAGTGACTTAAATATCAAATTAACAACATTTTCTTTTAATTAATCCCCTCTTCGATCTCCTCCTTCTCCATTCAGGAATTCAGTCAGGAATTCATGCATGCCAATCTAAGCAAATACTTAGCACACTCTTTGTTTTAAGCATATGCTTTTAAAAGTCAGCCTCAACATTTTCTTCTTACACGCTTTCACAAGTGATAAAAATGCTTGAAGAGCCAAATGTTTGTCTTCCCTCTGCACTCCGTTGGCTGTCATACCAGCACAGCCTCGAGCGCGAAGGTGAACTATCTCAGAACTTGTAGAGATGTAAGAGGGATCTGAAATGAAAATGAATATTCATAGTGAGGTGCCAATAGAATTTTTAGAATATGGAGGTTTAACTGAGAATGGGCTTAAGAAAGTATCTGGGAGACTTTTGCTGTCTATGCTGTTACACAACTCCAGTTTTCATTCACCAGCTCCTCAGACCCCATCTGTAAAGCAGACATAAAGGTTCCCTCCTAAAAACTGAGGCAGTAAATATTGTCTTTCAACTATTTGTGAGGAGCCAGGGACCCAACACAGACAGCCCTCAAAGCAGAGAGCTGTCAGACAAGGCTATGAATAAATATTTGAAGGCCAACCAATAACAGGGTTAAGCAGAACTGAGATGACTTAGATGGGGCAAGGTGACAGAAGGGTCAGAAAATGGTCAGAATAATTCTCGATACCAGACTACTTTACTGCGAACTAATTTTACTATCTAACTGTGCTTAGTACATTAATTATTAGTTTAAGAAAATGAACAGAAACCAATTACACTGAGAATTATAAGCAACATTTCCTTACATTACAGATCTACCAAAACACAGATTGAAATTGTTCAATTAAAAAAGAATTTAATGCAGATAATCAGTTACAGCGTGAATCATGTGGCCAGAGAGCTGTCATGGTAATAACAGATAGGAAGAAAGATGAGGTGTAGCAGATGTAGTTAAGGAGTAAGTTAAAAGTATTTAAGCAATCCTCTATGGGAAGGCCAAAAAAGAGGAAGATCCTGGTAGCTCTATCAAGGCGTCTTAGGTAAAATGTAAAGCTATTCAAAGCAACGTAGTTATTTTTCAGTTTTCCCTATGGAGTGGTTCACATACTCAGATCTTTCAGAAACATTAGAATCTTACTTAACACAGATCACTAAGTAATTTCTAGATACTCGATGGACATTTATATAGCAACTTGGTGGGCAGAGCATTCTCCAGTGAAGACCTGTGTTTTTCAACTTCTTAAGCCTGAAAGGACACAGACCCCCACCATCCATTTCCAAAGCAAGATCTCTAACCACTCAGATTAAACTATAGAAATAATACAAAAAACAATACACACACAAAACTCAGGGTATCAGAAAGATGTCAAGCAAAAGGAAGTACAACAGCTGGATAGAGGCAAGCTTGAAGCTCTGACTCTAGGGCTGCATTAATAATTATTAGACCGGAAACTAACTCTGAAGATTTCACCATGCTGAATTCTGGGTGCACAACATGCCTGCAAAAAGAGGATGTTTAGTGAATGTGGACACTTCCAGATCAAGCACTTGTGACAACAGGTTGTAGATTGTACTGGTTGGATTGTATCTCAGAAAACTAAATTGCCTTTTAGGAACATGGACCCAGTGTAGCTATGTGTAATTTTCCATGCATAGCCTACCTCAGCAGCATTAAAAAATGCACTATTTTCTTCTCCATTGCCAAGTAACTAGTAAAACTTAGGAGTTCAGAGGATTCAGGAATCTTTTGTATGCCTCTGTGTACTGCATCAAAGTTCTACTGACCTATATTCTCTGCTTTTTCTCCCAATATTCTCTCTAGCACCACGTCTGGAACGGCTTGTAATCCGTTTATTTTTTGTCTCTCTGAATCTGCTGTCTTCCTTCTTTCATCTTAACCGTCATTCTTTATGTGACAGAGTACTGGACCAGGCTGCCCAGGGAGGTTGTGGAGTGCCCTTCTCTGGAGATTTTCAAGCCCCGCCTGGATGCAGTCCTGAGTAATGTGCTCTAGGCATTCCTGCGTCAGCAGGGGAGTTGGACTAGATGATCTCTAGGGGTCCCTTCCAACTCTGAAAATTCCGTGAATCCGTGATCTCCAGACTATTCAGTAGTGGCTCCCACTGGCCTGTACTTCTGTTTTTCTGTATTGCTCTGAAGGGTTTCATCCTTAGACACCCACTCCCACTTCATTCTTGCTCGTCCTTAGCCTTTGCAGGCAATTGCTGCGACAGGCTGCAGACCTCACAGACCTTTTCCTTCAATATACGCAGCAGCAAGGGAAGAAGCAGGAAAGCAGAAGAAGAAAGCCCCTCTGTTTCCCTAAGAACTCCAACTCAGAATGATGATCTGCATTCTGTATGCACTACAGTAACCAGTGAAAGAGTATTTCTTTTCAAAGCTGCCACAGAGGTCTGGCTTTTCGTTCCCTCTACCCCCATTCCCCCCCACCTCGGTTTGCCTTTTTTTTTTTTTCCCCAATAGTGTGCAGAACCAAAATTAAGAAAGGTTAATTCCTACAAAAAAGTTAAGTGCTACCAATCTACTTTTGGCTGGAAAACTGTTGTAAGCGTTCATACACTGCAGCAGCTTTCTTGGCAGAAATAATGAGAATATCTGGCACTTACTAAATGTTAAGAATAGGTCAACTTCCTTCTTGAAATGAAAAGCATTGACCCTAAAAACATTGCAAGTACCTTGGAGCTGATGGACAGCCTGGAAACCTTTATGTTCTTTTTATTTCATCTCTCTCTAAGCACAAGTGGATATAGTACAGTACATTCATATACTTTATATAGGATTTACATCACAAGACTTGCAGGTGTTTGGGGCCAGGGATTGCCTCTGGAGAGTATGGCAGAACTCTTGACTGCCCATACTGTCTGACTCCTGCTCACTTGTTAAACATTACAAGTGCTTACCCTATGAGGATGATAAATAAGATCTTTAAAGGTAGCAGATAAAAAGGTATGTTTAAAGGTATTTATAGCAGGTACGCACACCAATTACCCATGTTGTCAGTAGTAGCTCATTTTAGTAGCACAAAAGCATTGAAAAATGGGAACAAAAAAAGTTATTGTTTAAATGAAAATGTGTTCCAGATTTTTTTTTCAATCCCATTTTCAAATAATAAAATAAAGGTTCAATATTCAGAATTACAGGTCTGTATCCTCTTTGAAAGGACAGATTTTTGTTCCATGAAGTTAGATGGCATTTTTCTATTAACTTGAATTTCATCAGAATCAGAATATCTCCCTGCCCCCCCTCTCCTTCCCTCCCATCTCCAGTTATACTTATCCTGCAAGGAACTTCCAGCCTCTTATATGGCATTCTGCATGTATGCCTCTTAATTCTTTTAACAAAACAAAAATCACATTTCTGAGGTAAGAATAAGGCAACTTTAATTCATGTGTTACCAGGTCAAGTAGGAATCAGCAAAAACTGAGCAGTGAACAACAAATCCTATCTAACGATTAAAAATTAGATTAAATTAAATAATAGTGAATTGTCTGTGGTCTAAAATGATGCTCATATGAACAATTTAGAGCCATGTTTATTCACACAGAAATTTTCTATCAAGCATCTAACTCAAACATACCTCATGAGACTTCTCAGGAAAAAAAGGCGCAAAGAATCATAGAATCATAGGATGGTTTAGGTTGGAAGGGACCTTAAAGATCATCTAGTTCCAAGGGCTGTTCTTTTTAGTGTCTGGGGGTTTTTGCATGGAGTTCTCCACAAGTCTTAGGGCTTCCCTGCCTGGCTGAGAAACAGTTTTTGTCAATGTCTGAAACTGCTCAAAATAATCTTTTTCTAATAGTTTTGATGAGGAGGAGATGACACGATTTTTCCGTACTGAGCCTATTAATGCTAACTTTTTGCATCATTCACACCTCCCTGTTATAAAGCCATCTTATGCCTGGCCATTAGTCAATAGCCCATAATGTTCTTGCTAATGTTACTAGATACTCAGAAATATAGATGATTCACATTCCCTTGGTCCCTAAGGTCTACTACTTCAAACACTTTAGTGGTCTTCTCTCAACATCTTCTGCAAATGTCAGTGCAGTGGCTGAGCTGATGGGTGCAATGGGTCCAGAGCCCACCTCCCATAACACCTTACCAGCAGCAACCTCCCAGCACTCTTCTCCTCTACCCTTTCACACTCCCTCCTCTCCTTTCTCCTTGAAGTCTTTGAATTTTACTTCCTTTCCTATTTCAGTGCTGTGCCTCTTTGTCATTTTCACCTCTAGAGTACAGACTTTAGAACCTTACATGAACACAGGAGCATGAAATGCCTCAGACTCCCAGGGACACGGGTCCCATCTGTCATTTTAAACTCTCCACTTATGTGTCTGAATCACCCTGCTGACTTCTTGCCTGGCTATTTGCCCTTCCTGGGGTTGGAGCAATGTGTGGAATTGTCAGCTTTATTTTCTCTGCTGTTTGGTCAGTTGCTTCTGATTTCACTTTTTAGTTCAGTCATCCTCAATGATTTTTACGTTTCAGATTTATAGTGTTTCATCATTCCATAGTCCATTTTTTTACTCTTGGCCTGAGAAGCAACAATGCATTCATATGAGACCCCAATTAGGCAGTACCTGTTTGACAGGTGTAAAGCTCTGCACTAATGCAGCCGTCCTTTCATTTGGTTATACGCTGTGGACTAGGATGAGGAACTTCTGATCCCAATTTAAGATTTACTGTTACTAATCATGCTGATATAATCAATGTGTCAGCTCATGTGTGCTGACAGGTCCTGGTGATAACCTAGCATCAATACAAAAACACAAGTAGCTTAATTCTATTCATGAAGTAGGGTATGGTTGTAAGTATACTGTTTCTAATTAAAAAAAAAAAAGGCAGCTTTTACATGAAAACACTTATTGATATAACTATGATAAATTAAAAAAACTCACACCATTAACTGGCATTTAGCCTAACAGAACTGTTTCAGCATAGCTGAGAATTTTGATTACAGTGTACCAGTTTTGTGGCTTTTTAACCACCCTTTTGTATTTTAGATTACATAATTTTTCCTTATTTAAAACAATTATTGAAAATATGTCATTCTTCTTTTTCTGAGGTATTATCTTTTCTTTTTTATCTCTTACTGCCACCTGAAACTGGCATTCCCACACCCTTTTTATATCGCACAACTTCCAGAGGGCTGTTTTTCACAATATATGAATCAAATACAGCATGCAGATGCATTTTTGTAAAAGGATGACATCAACATTTCTTTGAGACATTATATTATCTTTCTGTATCTTTTGTTCTGCTGTCTTTCTTTGTTCAGCTTTCTCCTATGTGTGTATGCCTGACTGTGCCTTTCTTTTTTGTGGGTAGTGAACTCTAGCAGCATCCCTGAAAGAGTATTCAGAATCCTGAATGCTACTTCAAGTTAGCTTTTAGTGGAGTTCGTCTTCTGTACTGTCCTTCAAACTGACAGCTGAAAATATATTATGAAACCACCAATTACCTTTTCCCTCTCCTGTTAAAGACTTAAAACTACTAATGGCAGAGCAGTGCAAAGGCAGTGGGATACTCTGTGAAATCAAAGCTAAGGCAAGCAGTTGGCTAAGCTTTAGAAACAATCACCGTATAGTGCTGATGTTCTTGAAGACAATAGGTTTGTCACAATTTGTATTCCCTCACTCCTTGATACATCAATGAAATTACACAGAACATTCATATCAGTAATATAAACATTCTAAAAATCACAGAATCAGAATCATAGGATCACCTAGGTTGGAAGGGACCTTTAAGATCATCAAGTCCAACCATCAACCTAACACTGCCAAAACCACCACTAAACCATGTCCCTCAGCACCACGTCTACCTGTCTTTTAAATATGTCCAGGGAAGCCAATTCCACCACTTCCCTGGGCAGCCTGTTCCAATGGTTGATAACCCTTTTGGGGAAGAAATTTTTCCTAATATCCAACCTAAACCTCCCCTGGTGTAACTTGAGGCCATTTCCTCTTGTCCTGTTGCTTGTTACCTGGGAGAAGAGAGACCAACCCCCACCTCGCTACAACCTCCTTTCAGGTAATTGTAGAGAGCGATAAGGTCTCCCCTCAGCCTCCTTTTCTCCAGGCCAAACAGCCCCAGTTCCCTCAGCTGCTCCTCATAAGACTTGTGCTCTAGACCCCTCACCAGCTTTGTTGCCCTTCTCTGGACACGCTCCAGAACCTCAATGTCTTTCTTGTAGTGAGGGGCCCAAAACTGAACACAGTACTCAAGGTGGGGCCCCACCAGTGCCGAGTACAGGGGGACGATCACTTTCCTAGTCCTGCTGGCCACACAATTCCTGATACAGGCCCGGATGCTGTTGGTCTTCGTGGCCACCTGGGCACGCTGATGGCTCATACTCAGCTGGCTGTTGACCAACACCCCCAGGTCCTTTTCCACCTGGCAGCTTTCCAGCCACTCTTCCCCAAGCCTGTAACGCTGCATGGGGTTGTTGTGACCCAAGTGCAGGACCCAGCCCTTGGCCTTATTGAACCTCATCCCATTGGCCTTTGCCCATCGATCCAGCCTGTCCAGATCCCTCTGTAGGGTCATCCTACCTTCAAGCAGGTTGACACTCCCACCCAACTTGGTGCTGTCTGTGAACATACTGAGTCAAGAAAAGTCAAGAAAAAATCTAACTGGATCACTTCAAACTTTCTGGTGTAACTTCAGGTATAGGTTTTTCAACATAAGAAGTATTGTTATCTTGTATTTATATTCAGGATGTCCTTAAAATGTCCAGCCAGGATCCATGAGAATCTTGCTGTAATCTAAGCATTTTACCAGGATTCAGAATGTTAGTTCTAGCAAGGAACTGTAATTTGATAAGACTGACAAACAGTAATAGAGAGGAAAATACAAATAATGATCAGATCTCATATTTTCTCATTCCCCCACCCTATATTGACCCACTAAACATGTCATATTTTCTTACCAGCAAAAATTCTATTTTATTGATACGCATGTAAAGACCAACAAAGAAGATACTAGAAATCAATCCCAAGAAAACAAAGCACTCATAAGAGCAGATTATTAATAACTTTATCTAAAGTTTGTCATGTAACTATGTGTTACAGCTAGTAGATAAGAACAATGCATAAAGAAATCACATATTATTGCAATATAAAGTTTTAGCTTTCTTTTGGGGTAGAAAAAAGAGCAGAAGGTTTACCATCTCAGTCCATAGTTCTTACTACCATTACTTTATCGGTTTTGCAGAAGTATTTGTATGAGGCAGTTGCTTCTGGTCAAGCATCTTTTAAAACTTTACAAATGAAAAGTGCCAGTTTGTATACTTTTGAAATTTCTGTTCTGTAGCGCTTTATTGCTGTTGTATTTACTTCAAAGTGACCAATGTCAAGTAAGCTTGCACCATCTGTATGTCACATTTCTCATGTTCTTCTGAACTTCTGTAAGTTACTGTACTAAGATCCACGAAGATTAACACCACACAGTAGATTTTCATGTTAATTAACAGCAAACTCACATTCGTTTCACTTCATCCACTGCCATTTCAATAAAAAAACAGGCCTTATCTCCACTAGTGATGAATGTCAACACTTCCAATGTACATAACAGCTATGGACAAGCCATCTGTAACTTCCCTGCCCTCCTCCCTGTTCTAACATTTACACTGTGCTGTTAAAACAGTTTAAGATTATATGCTTTCTTGAAATAAGCAAGTTGCTAATGGTAGACTGTAACCTCACGTTTAAAACTTCTTTGCTGTCTGAAAACTGTTCTGAATGTGGCAACAATCTTTTAAAAGGACTCTGAGGCATCCAAGGAACTACAGACCTCTAAACCTGATGTTATTAAATAAGCGAGCAGAGACTACGTTAAAGGACAGAATTAGGGAACCAGATAAATGTAAGTTTCTTTGCAAGAGCCAGCAAGAGTTCTGCAAAGGAAAGCCCTGTTCTACCAACTTCTTGGCCTTCTTGGAAGTGGTCAGCAAGCACGTGGGTAATCTGCTTGGCACAACTTTCAAGGGCTCTTGAGAAAACTGGTCAGCAACAGGATAAAAAACTGTCCTAGTATAAATGAAAAATTTTAAAAGAGAGGAATAAGAGGGTGGAAGCATATAGCCAGTTGTAGTGGGGGGAGTACTTCTTAAAAAAGGACGTCAACAGTGGAGCTACACAAGAGTGCATGCTGAGTCCTGTGCTGTTCAAAGCGTTCAAAAATGGTCTGGGAATAAAGTAAGGAGTGAGGCACCAAAGGTCATTAATGTTAATATAGTTATATTAGTGTTATTACAACAGTATAAAAGTTATAGTAGAGGCAAGAACTAACTGCAGGAATTGCAGAAGACCCTTATGAGACAAAGTGTGGGCAATAAGATTACAGATGAAATTCAAAACAAGAAAAGCAGTGCACATGAGGAAAAATAACACCAACCTTGCACATCATCACGGCATCTGAAGTCAGCCTTCGTGAGTTGAAGCTGTGACAGTAGCATGGTCACACAGTAGCTTAGAGCTTGGTGGCAGTCGCAAAGCAAGTAAAATGTTAGCAACTAGGGAAAGACTGAAAAAGCACTTTGAAAACAGGAACACTGAGAGCTGCTAACTGCACAAACCACCTCTGGGTATTTCTGTGTTCTTATATACAGTTTTCTGCTAGGCAATTTACAAAAGTGACCTCAGAAAAGATGGTAACTATCCAATGTCATTAACCAAATATTTCAATGTAAGTTATACTGTCTTCAGTGGACACCTTTATTTTCCCTCTGCCAAACAATAACTAAAAGTTCTTTTTGCTGGAAGAACTTCTTGCAGAGAAAATCTGTGATAGCACTTTGTGTATTATATCTTAAGAGCACTTTTTTTTCTTAATGCAGTTTTCTTCAATTTATACGTTCCCGCCAATCCTGAAAACCAGGTCCAATAGCACATAGGAAAACCCATTCCTTTTTTCCACCAAGGTCAAACTAATGCTAGCACCTGAGTATTCCCAAGGAACTCTGGCACTAGAATTAATTTTAATCAAAGACAGGAGCCAGCTTACCTGCTACCTATGTGGTTGGCTCTCTGCAGTGTCCAAAACTAACAGGGACATGAATTCTTCCTAAAATATGAATACGTACTTGCATCATCAGAAAAAAGGAACCTGAAAGATCATGTGTCCTCCTTCTCCTTGCAACACTAGCCATACAAATCCTAATGGTGATCTGCAATTTTAAAATTCTATTTGTCATGCTCCAAAGAACAGACATAATGGGGAAAAACCCACAGGATAGCAAAGTATTTGCTTTTGCAAGATGGGTTAAGAAGCTGTGACCATTTCTGAGATCTCAGAAACCAAAACAGTTAAGACAGCTGAAAGTAAAACAGCTTTGTACTTTCTTGTATCTTCTGTATTCTCTTGGTGGGATTTTTTTACCACAGTTTGATTGTCCTTTATAAAGTAGATCCCAGCTTTAAAGTAAGTCTTAAAGTTATCTTTTAGCAATTCTATTTCATTGATTAAAACTATCAAGAAAACAAGGAAATGCCGAAGTGGGCAAAACACTTGTATCCTAAGCTATATGATAAATTCTAGTATGAACAAACATACCATTCGTACCACCTCCTACGTTATTTAGCTAGTTTAACAAATGTAAATTAAGTACTTGAAGTCAGCAAAATTAACTATAATAGATGAGGCTTACAAATGAGTAATTCTGTACAGCTGCCATTTGCTCAATATTATAAAAGCGCTCTTAATTTGATTTAACACATCTGTGAAGTGACTTCATTCTATAGATTTATTATCTGAATTTGCATTTTTTTCTGCTTACGGGAGGGAAAAAAGAGCCAATTTCACTTGGAAATTCTCATTTATTAGGCTGTTATATAAATCTCTTCTATAGTGTTTTGTGATACAAGTATCAGCAACACCAGTGAACAAGGTTCTATGGTAATTAGGGATAAATGAACAGATCTGAGTGACAAACCACTTGGGTTTTTGTTTTGCTTTGCCACTCTTCCTCCCTCCCCCACTATACCCCTAGTTACTCTTCTACTGTCGATTTTGAAAACCTAGGCAGTTACACATACTTGTATGATTTATTAAGCAGATTAAAGTAGAGAGAGACCCTCAAGAAATGCTACGTTTTTTCAGTGATTTAGCACTCTTCTGTTATTTTGAGTGTAAGCCCTCCACCCATTTAACAAATAATGCAGTCATCCATGATCATCTTTCCTGGTGCTATAGTTCTGTTTCTTACCTGGTATAAGCAGAAGTAATTTCAGGGGCTTCAGGGGCTTCAATGAGGTTAATGCAGAGCATTCTTAGCTCTACCATGCCACGGACAATATTGTTCTGTCCACAGAGCATCTTTCCAATCTTAAAAATACCTTAGTTCTAGCTAAAGAGATCATAAAAAATAATAAATAGAGGAACAGTTACCTTTTTATATCATCCATGAAATTGTAAGCTTAATGCCATGAAGGACAAAAGGTCTGTAAACATATTATTGATGTTACTGACAGACTGTAACAGGTCACAAAGTTTTTCATAAACCTGTAGTATGTGTACTGCATACCTGAGGAATGAAAAGCTTCAAAGCGTATTCGCACACAAATTCTCCAATTCAGCACAGTTGTATTTATTTGATTTCAATTCCTTAAAAGTCATACTGTGTTCATTAACTATTTTAATACACAATGACAGACTCGGAAAAGCAGTTCAGCACCTGTGTCCGCTAACTTCTGTCACTGCAGTGAGGCAGCTGATGCATGATGCTGGAGGCATTTAGTACCTGTCTACAAGGACAGCAAATCAATTACCAAATCACAGAATATTCTGAGTAGGTCTCACAATACCCTTTCCAATAAGCCATTCGTCATTCCATGGAATAATTCACTGACCATATGGCAAGAGACAGAAAGAGAAAGCATGGCAATAAAACCAAGGTTTATTTCACTCAACTTAGCAAAGATGGCTTAGGTCTAAGTCCTATCTCCAGTGCAATATAAATAACCACATCTAAGCTTTATTATCATTAATTTATTATTAATTGTTAAACTGGAATATGGTCTTTTCCTTTCCTAAGCACTGGGTTCCCCTAGCTAGAAAACCTTCTCCATCTCTCACTTATTACAGGCCCCCAAGTCATTAAGGCATTTTTATTCTGTTTGGCTAGCTCCTTTATACAAATCAGAGGAAAATTACCATTAAACCTATGAGAAACATGAGACACTTAGCAACATGTGGTAAAGTTCCCCCTCCCCCCTCCCTCATCTTGCTGTAGCAATGAAGTTCATCTCAGTAAACTTCTGCGGGCGCTAACAACACAGTCACACATTCTGGTCTTACATGGTGGTTACACAGCTTTTCATTTCAGAGGTTAGCTCCAGCAACTAGAGAGAACACCTCTTAAAGACTAAGACTAAACTAAGTGAAAAAAAAACCCTAAAGCTGAGTCTATGAAACCCAACTAAACAGAAGGTGATTCTAAACAGTTAAAGGTCTTTTTGTTCTAGTCCTTCTGAAAAGCTGCTGCCCGTATTTGAATGTGTGGAAATTTGTGTCACATTCAGTGCAAGATGGGCACATATTTCAAATGAAAATGCATTTACCAAAATTCTCTTGTAACTTTTATCAGACTTTTCTGCCTTTTGCTTGTACTACTTTACTATGAAAATATATAAAGATACTTAAGTCCTCTAGATTTTTCCTACAAGTCTATGATAAGGCCGTAATGCTAACTCTAACTCTAGGATGTGGTAATTATCTGTTACTTACTCTCATCTGAGAAGCTGTCATGTTGTGTGGCACACAGATAAGCACAGTCATATTTCTGAACAAAAACATTACTATGGAGGAAAAGCCCTGTCTAAACAGCAACCCATGCACTTACACAGTGGACCAAATGTTACCTAATTTTTCCTAGTGTTCTGCAGCCTGTATACATTTAGTAGATCTTTAGATTTTGATCTATAGTCTGCTTTTACTGCGTTACTGGAAAATAGAAGACAAGGTTGTATTTGTTATCATCAATTGTACACGTCTATATACAGAAACAGAGGGAGGAAAATAGATGGTATTTGTGTTTGGACACAAGGCTCTGCCATAGAGACCATCACCTTCATTCATGATCAAACAAATGTTTCACAAAAGACCTAATGAAGTAAGAAGATTTATGGTTGCTTCCTTAATATTATGTACTTTTCTGTGCAGTTACTTTCAGTGTAATAAGTAAGAATGAAGTTTCTTAATGTTGCTTGAATATTTTTGCACATGATGAATAAGACCCTTTTACAGTCTGGAAACAGTGATAATTATATTTTGTACACTCTGCACTGAATCTATAATTCTCATTAGACATACAAGCTCTTCCACAGTATTTCAGGTA
Source organism: Burhinus oedicnemus (assembly GCA_008921705.1). Classification (NCBI taxonomy): domain Eukaryota; kingdom Metazoa; phylum Chordata; class Aves; order Charadriiformes; family Burhinidae; genus Burhinus; species Burhinus oedicnemus. Next base: position 986,621 of record VFFE01007212.1, on the reverse strand, counting down.
ATGAAGAATAACCAGAGCCATGCTGCATTAAGAGGCTCATTTTTCCATGAAGCAATAAACCATACAACATTTATATTAGTGACTCTCTGAAACTGCACGCAGTAGACATAGCAGCAGTAACAACCATCCATCTTGTGAATGACAGTGACGGGTGTTGCCCAGAGCTCTAAGTAACACGAACATCAAAAAGCACTCAGTCTCTTAAAAACTGGTCAGAAATCATGCAATGGGATCCCGAAATAATCAATCATTCACATTTATTTCTTCTCCATGCTGAAGAAAGTTACTGAGAGAGCATAAAGTAAATTTGCTTTGAAGCAGAAATTGGATATAGCTGAATAGATAATAAAAAGCAGCTGAAAAAGTCTAGCAATACCAGAATGTTTGCACAAGCTAAATTCTCATTAGGAATGTGAGCACAGGCACTTATACCATTGAAATGAGTATGTTCTGCTTGAATGTTACGAGTCGTGGGAAAGCTCTGAAGGACTGGGAGAAAAACATATGGGTCCAGAGTTTTCTTCCTGTTTAGAATATTTACTTTTTGTGGCTGAGACAGGCATCCAAGTTTGTTTAAATACTTAATGGGATGATATAACCTTCTTCCTTTTCTACCCCCTACCACTTATGTTTTACTGAACTAAACTGTTGTGGGGATTAGATTCCTTGCATCCACATCTGCTTACTGATGCGCAACTTATAACTACTGTGTAAGTTCAGTGTCCTACAAGGTCTTACATAGCAAAGAGATAGTAGGAAAAGTCATGCTTTCAACACCTAAAAAAAAAATTTAAAAAAGGAAAAAAAAGAGGAAAGAAATTAGTTTGTACGATATCTTTATATTTTCTACCCAAGCCTTCTGTTCCTGACCTGTAATGTGGATTTTCTTCTGACATAAAACATGTTTTTTAACACACCTAATTGTCTGCAAATATTCAGACAAACTCTTCCTAACTGTTTATGCCATTAGAGTTATTTTTGCTTATACGGTTTAGCCCTATTCTTCTATGCGATGTATTGAAACTCATTTTTTAATGAAGATAAACTGCCCAGGGATATTTTCTTCTAATAGCAAGTATTTAATAAAATATTTCTAAAAAAGCAAACTAATATAGCCGTATCTTTTGACACAGTATATGCAGTGTTAGAAGTGTGCTCTGCCTGCATAGTTCAATGTTTACCAATTTTTCTTAAGTATTTTTTTAGGTACTATTTAGAGAACAAAACTTCAAAAGTACAACAAGAACCCCAAGAAGTCTTGTAAACCTACCCAAATTTGCTATCACAATATACATACTTCTTCTTTCAAGTAAGGTGGTTCATAAGGAAACCTGCTTAGACTGGCAATATTTTTTTCCCAAAATTTCAGCCCAATATTAAAGGGTGGTATCCACACTATTACTGATTTCCATTTAGTATTCTATATGCCTGACAGAACTTTTGAGTGGAGATCAAAACTAAGGCAACTTTACAACAGCGTGGCAGTGATAAGAAGCACGAAAATGAATATAAATGTGATGTGTCCACTTTATGCTGTCAGAGAGATATAAAGTGGTCTCAGCATAAATGAGAAACCCTACAGAGTTTGAGCGTTTCTGTAGATAGTAGCTCAGATGCCGATAGTTAAGTATTTCTCTGCATATCAAAGCACTTATAAAAAAAGTATCATTATAATACAAAAAACTGTAGTGTTTGAGCAAGAGCTCATGATAAATAGGGCTTTAACAACCCACAGTGAGTCTGAAGGACAGGTACTAATTTTTTTTTTCTTAGTGACTGCTAGATAAAGACAGAACACTTGAATATGTTTTGTAATCAGTTTTGTTACACCAAACAGTAAAAAAATTAATAAAATGGGTAGATAAAATAGTGTATCCTTCATGATATAAACAAGCCATATGCTAAACAGTTTTTATCAGAAAAATCTATTAGTTTCTTACAAACTAGAACTTGAGTACTTATGATGCATGCAACAAATCTGTCTTGGCAACAAAAAAATTCCTCAGAGATCTCATTCATGGAAAAAGCACTCTAACTCCCCAATATGCTTTTTATAATCATCTTAATCACTAGTTCATTGTAATCGATTTGAATGGTCACATTTTATTTGTGGGTATTGTACTCGCATTACAATAAACTCATACACTATCATAGAAATTGTTTTGACACAGTATTGTCACAGAGTCACAAAATGGGTAAGGTTAGAAGGCACCTCTGGAGGTCATCTGGTCCAACCCACTTGTTCAAGCAGAGTCACCTAAAGACAGTTGCCCAGGACCATGTCCAGATGGCTCTTGACAGTCTCCAAGGATGGAGACTCCACAACCTCCTGGGCAACCTGTGCAAATGCTCAGTCACACTCACAGTAAAAAAATGTTTCTTGATGTTCGGGGGGAACCTCCAGCGTTTAAGTTTGTGCCCATTGACTCTTGTCCTGTCAGTGTGCACCACTGAAAAGAGCTTGACTTTGTCCTCTTTGCACCCTCCCTTCAAGTATTTGTCTATATTAATAATGTACCCCCTGAGCCTTCTTTCTTCTAGGCTGAACAGTCCCAACTCTCTCAGTCTTTCCTCATAAGAGAGATGCTCCAGTCCTTTCATCATCTTTGTGACCCTTCATTGGACTCTCTCCAGTATGTCCAGGTCTCTCTTCTACTGAGGAGCCCAGAACTGAACACAGGACTCCTGGTGTGGCCTCACCAGTGCTGAGTAGAGGAGAAGAATCATGACGACCTGGTGGCAACCCTTTTTCTAAATGCAGTCAAGGATACCATTCGTTGCCTTTGTGGCAAGAGCACATTGCTGGCTGATGTGCAGCTTGGTGTCCACCAGTACTCCCAGGTCGTTTTCTGCCAAGCTCTTTCCAGCTGGGTGGCCCCCAGCATATACTGGTGCCTGGGGTTGTTCCTCCCCACATGCAGGACTTTGTACTTTTCCTTGTCAAAACTGAATTCAATTTCAATGCAGTGAGGTGCATTGGAAACTGTCTGAATGGCTGGGCCCAGAGAGTGGTGATCAGTGGCACAAAGACTAGTTGGAGGCCAGTAACTAACACTGTACCCCAGGGGTCAGTGCTGGGTCTAATCCTTTTTACTATCTTCATTAATGAGCTGGATGATGGGTCAGAGTGAACCAGCGGCAAGTTTTCTGATGACACCAAACTGAGAGGAGTGGTTGATACACCAAGAGGGTCATGCTGCCATCCAGAGGGACCTGGAAAGGCTTGAGATGTGGGCCCGTGCCAACCTCATGAAGTTCAACAAGGCCAAGTGCAAGGTCCTGCACATAGGTCGAGGCAATCCCAAGCACAAATAGAGGCTGGGCAGAGAGAGGATTGAGAACAGCCCTGAGGAGAGGGACTTGGGGATGTTGGTGGATGAGAAGCTCAACATGAGCCGGCAATGTGCACTTGCAGCCCAGAAACCCAACTACATCCTGGTCTGCATCAAAAGAAGCATGGCCAGCAGGTTGAGGGAGGTGATTTTCTCCCCTAATCCGCTCTGGTGACACCCCACCAGGAATACTGTGTCCAACATAAGAAGGACATGGACCTGTTGGAGCAAGTCCAGAGGAGGGCCATGAAGATGATCAGCGGGATGGAGCACCTCTCCTATGAAGACAGGATGAGAGACATTCTATGATTCCATGATTTTATCTACATATATGCCATATTAACAAATATACTGCAAAATTCTTTTTAGTACATTAACATAAAGTATATATGCTTCTTTAAGCTAAAGATAAATCATTATAATTTCACTAAGTTTAAAATTTACCTGTTATTCTAAATGCTTTTAAATTTGTCATAAATACTATGAAAGTTAGGAAGCTTCTCAAGACACTCATCCATTTCTAAACCTCCTTTTGTTTACAATGCTAGCGTGAAGAAAAAATACCTCAAGATAATCAGACATCTGTGTGTAAGATTTAGATACCACAAACTGAGAAAGCATGGAGTTAGATCACTGCTAAATCAAAGCAGATCCCCAGAACTTATGTCATACCACAGATGAACACTTTCCTACTATCATTTTTCTTTGGGCAAATTAAAGGTGTCTCTATGCTTAGTGAGAGATTAACAGTATTGATGTCTTTGAAGTCTCTGTGCCATATATGCTGTGGCAGTTGGCAGGTTTTCTAACTGACTCGAGCAAGAGGAGACCTATTTAGCAAACATGTCGAATTTTCACAGCTTTCACCCTTCGGATGTTCCAGCATAGCTTTGCCAAATATCTCTGCTGTTTCTGTAGTGTTCCTTGCTTCAATAGAGCACAAAGTTATTCTCCCACACACCCTGCTGGAGAGCAGCCCAAGGTGATGACAGCCTTAGGAGAGCATGGATGCGTACAAAGGCTGGTGAGAGCTCTCAGAGACCAGCTGGCAACACCTCTGCAGCTCCATTGCCCTTGGGGCAACTATCTCAGTTAATTAATTACCTTGTATCCTCTGTAGTCTACTAAAAATCATTCCCAGGTTTTAGTGACCATCATCTCAGCCTTCATTTTCATCTGATTTTAGCTACTGACTTATTTCCAGAGGATGTTGCAGTGGTGACCTGTTACCAGCCCGGCTCCTTGCATTGCTGCATGTGACTCTGTAGGAAATTTCCTGTTGGATCTACAGCAGTCAACGAGCAACAATGAAATTAAAATTGGCATAGCATTTCTGGACAGCTGTGATATGACAGCACAGAATAAAGTGTGTCATGAAGGCACTGAGTGACCTAAACTATTTCCCAGAGTTATCATGAAAGGAACTAAAACAATTGAACGTGCTAGCCAGAGAAAGGATGTTTTGACTTTATGAAGGCTTGCACCTTCTCTGCACCAAAGCTTGTCACAGTCTGCCAGTCTGCCAGTCACAATTTTAAAGATATGAAAATTACTTCAGAGAATAACATTATGTATATAAGCATAGCGCAGTTATTACCAGATAAACTGTGATTTAAAAAAAGGTTGCTACAGGTGTTTTGTTTTGTTTTGTTTTTAAGGTTATAGATTTGTATCTTTGAAAATGACAGGTCTGGCAAAAATCGAAAGACTACAACAAATCAAAGTAACTGCTTTTACTTCAAATTGTAACCTGTGGTTCTAATCTTTCTCTATGAAAGTAAAAACTCCCCACACAATATAGCCTCCAGATTAAGACTGTTCTGTTGAACATATGGCTGTCTGTTATGTCCAAGTGCTAAACTACATGAGGTGGTAGCGTTCCAGAGGATGTGCATTAATGTCCATTGAAAATAAGACTGAAAACATTCAGTGGATTCCACTCAAGAAATGAGTTAAGACTTGAACTCTCATGATAGAATTACCCTGCTCTTTGTAAAGAATCAGTAGCAAAAGAAGAAAGGAGGAAAGACTTTTAAAAGTTCAGCTACCATACTTTCTTATGACTCATGGAATCCTGCACTATTTACTGCTGCTTCAGTTAATTTGAAATGGATTGTCTGCTTGACTCCCATGCCAACAAAGACTTCATTACATGAAAATAGTAATAAGAGAAAAGAATACCTAGATGAATTAAGAGGCTGTCAGTCTCATCGTAATTCCCATGCTGTTCATTCCTTTTAGCCTTAATAGGTAGTGAAGTCCCATAATAAAGTTTGCCCTAACAAACACTGCATAGTTTCTTCTTTCTGCCAGCTGCACATTTTAAAGAAAACTACCCATACAATCTGTCTTTTTTCCCCTCTCATAAATAAAATGCTATTTCCCTTCTTTAAGTAATCATCAGAAGCAAGAGTCAGTGATCTTTTCTTGGTAATATTCATAATAATTTACTACTTTAACCAGTTTTGCATTTCACTTTATCCAAAAGAAAATCTAACTTTTTCGATTAATTTAATTTACAGTCCACCATATCACTTTCTGTGCTATGTCCGTTCCTGTTTCTTGAGTTTAAGGGTAAGGATCAGGACACTGTACCATGACGTATTTTTTTTATACATATCTATACTCCCAGCAGTATAGCAGACATCATAAAAGCAGATACAGGTCCTTTGTTTAATCGGTATAATAAAGTGTGTTTAATAGTGCTATAAGAGGAAGATGATTTTTTTCATGCAACAGACAAGTAAAACTAGCTGTAACCAAACTATGCAGAAAGTAAACCATGTATGAATCTCTTGATTTTTAGGATATAATGGTGAATTCAAGTCTTTCTGCACTTGGAATTAAGACAAAACAAACAGTTAAGGTATAGCATATATATGTTGGTTAGTAAAATGTACAGATTATTCACTAGAGAAATTTGTTCATTACAGTGATTCCCCGCTTCCCCCCCGCCCCCGCCTTCAATTCAGTATATAGGACCAAACGATTCACAGCTGAACACTCAGTACTATGAGACTGGTTTCCCCACTGAAAACTCTCGTCTCCCATCGTTGATTCCTTTACCACATTCTGTAGTCAGTCTTTCCTTATGCTGAAGAAAACATTAAATTAATGATTCACAAGGAAAGTAGCCCTATCATATCATAGAATCACAGAATAGTTAGAGTTGGAAAGGAGCTTACAAATAATCTAGTTCCAACCCCCTGCCATGGGCAGTGACACCTCCCACTAGACCAGGTTACTCAAAGCCCCATCCAACCTGGCCTTGAACACTTCCAGAGATGGCACCTCCACAACTCTGGACAGCCTTCTTCCAGTGTCTCACCACCCTCACAATACAGAATTTCATCCTAATATCTAATCAAAATCTACCCTCTTTCAGTTTATACTGTTACCCCTCGTCCTATTGCTACCCTACCTGATAAAGAGTCCCTCCCCACCTTTCCTGCACACCCCCTTGAGGTACCGAAAGGCCACTATAAGGTCTCCCCAGAGCCTTCTTTTCTCCATGGCTGAACAACTCTCTCATCCTGTCTTCATAGGAGAGGTGCTCCAGCCCAGGAGGGGTCTCACCAGAGCAGAGTGCTGGCCACGCTTCTTTTGTTGCAGCTCAGGATATAGCTGGGTTTCTGGGCTGCGAGCACACATTGCCAGCTCATGTTGATCTTCTCATCCACCAAAACCCCCAAGTCCCTCTCCTCAGGGCTGCTGTCAATCCATTCTCCGCCCAGCCTGTATATGTGCTTGGGAATGCCTCGACTCACATGCAGGACCTTGCACTTGGCCTTGTTGAGCTTCATGACAGACCCACCTCTCAAGCCTGTCCAGGTCCCTCTGGATGGCATCCCTTTGCACCAGCATGTTGACTGCTTCATACAGCTTGGTGTCATCAGTATCCTCCATCTAAATTTGTAAAAGTTATCCCCACCATCATATTTGACCTTTTTTCAACGTGATGCTTCCCCCTCTTACAGGTACTTCACACTGTCAACATTCAACCCGGAGACAACATTTAGAAGATCTTGATACTAGAAGCTTCAATATTAGAACGAGCTAGCTCTGCACTCAGACAGAGGGGTGAGACAGTACCTCTAAGCTATTTCTCATGAAATCTTCCATGAAGAGTAACATATATGGTGATATTTTTTTCTCCAAGCCTGGAGATCCTAATGCTCACCAAACCGTAGGAGGGGATTTGTGGTGCTCATGCCATTTGAACTGCATGTAAACTGAGATTTTTACTGTACTGATCTTTCTCCCCACTCCTGTAAGAATAACAGTATTTGCTCCAGTGGTTTAATCAAAATCCCATTCACCATTGCTTTCCATGAAGGTATCAATTTTCATTCCTTAATTGAGGAGCACTTAAAGTTAAAAGCATCAGACCAACTCTAGCATATTCTGTTTCAATTCCACTCAAACCTTGAGTAGTTTCTCATTTTTTAAGTAAATATATTGGTGAAAAATAAACATCCTCTAGACTCAGCGGGAAATTTCTGAGATATAGGACTACATAAAAAGAACTTCGTAGATACTGGACTGTAATTTCTAAATCATTTTGTTTATTATTTTCTTAATTTTTTCCAACCGTCTGTTTCAGGCGTGACAGCTGCCCTTAAGCACTCATGTCTCTATTGTTTACTTCAAACTATTCTTCATTGCATAAAAGAACCACATGGAAGTCTTTTTTTTAATTATTATTTTAAATAAAATTACCTTCCTTTCCTGTATTGCAGAAGCCATTCAAACTAGACAAAGAATCTGGACCATTCAATCTGGAAAGCTCAAGCACGTCACATTTTTTTGACAAAGACATGAAGGATTTTTTACAATAATATTTTGTTTTTAACATTGTTCAAGACTGGGCAATTGCAATCAAAATTAGGTAAGGTGGTTCAAGTGTGATCTTGATGAGACAGAGAAGGGTAGTTCTTCAGTTAGCAACAGTCAATTAATTTTAAAGGAACAATTCAGATGCACCCTAAGAATTTAATCCAGAAAGAATTTGGATCAAGCTTTCTTCTTTGATAATATGCTTGGAAATACACTATGAACTGTTGGAAACTGGTGGAGTATTTATATATAAATCTATCTTGTGAATAGAAAGTATTAATGAAAATGACATTAAGAAATATAGATCAATAATTAAGCTTCAATTTGGAGACTGAGCTGAGATTTATCTAAACTATCTTTACCTTTCTTATATTGTATCTAGCATTTGAACTCACTCTAGTTTCCACTCTTAAACACTGTGCTACACAAACACGCAGTGTTAACAGTCCCTGCTCAGTCAGAAATGACACAAACACCCCATGAGTTCCAGTTATGATTTGTGCTCTAGAGTCCCTGGTGTTTCCACAAGTCAAAGAAGAGTGGTACCCTGACGGCTTCCCATGGCTTTCCCCTTATTGCTCAGATCTCGCTCCCCTTTGATGTTGGGTGCACCCTAACTGCCTCCCGCTTGCTCTTCAGCAGGCTCTGGGAAAGCTGGCCTCCTCCAGCAGAGGTTACAGGCTCAGTGTAAAGTTTCTGCGGGAGGTCGTACAGCCTGCAAATTTCCATGGTCAGGCTTAACAGCCAGCACACTTCCTTCTGCCTTCAGAGTATATCTACACATACAACCAGACGCATAGCAGAAAGGTAAATTTCCAGGTGTATTTACCACTGTTGCCTTTTATACTAGTAGTGGCTGTTTTAAAGACATAAAATCAATGCAACATATTTAGATTAGAAAACCAACTTACATTAATAAAAGAGTCTTTTATTGGTTGAAATATAAGTTGAAATAAGATTAATATCATATACTGAATACAAAAAATGAGTATGAAATATTTTAAGCTATCAGATTTTTAATACAGAAGCACTGTGTTGTCTGTGTATCTTTGACAGAAAAAAAGCAGTGGAAAAGAGACTGTTCAAAAACAGATAGAGATTTTTCTGGCAATGGATAAGACCTTTTCTACACTTTTATTTAAAATAACCCTTCCAGTCTGTTTTCTTTTGTGTGTGTGTGTGTGCAGTTGTATTGTACATCTGTTTCCTGATGCTTTGAGAAATTATTGATCTTACCTCTCAACTGCAAAATCTGCCATAAGTGAATTGGATTCCCCTACTGAGAATGCATCACTTGAAATAATGCATCATTAGTGGAGGAAAAAAAAATTTAATGATACAGTGTGACTGCCATCACTAGAAAAGAAATATTTTCAGCATTTGTTGAACATACTCTTATCTCTTTGGTGGATTTTACAAGATCAAAGAAGCAACAAAAACATCAAACACACTTATTTACAAAATGGTACAGGCACGAGACAGGTATGGCTTATGTGTTAGTGCTTCAGAAGCTTGTTATGAATTAGCTAGTTCTCTGTTGTGTTGCATGTAGTAGGTTTTTCATATTGTTAAAAAAAAAAAAAAAGGACCCACTAGGTCTCCAGAGTCTACAGCTCTGTACATGTGACACACTTCAGAGATCTAGTTTTTGTTTTCCCAGTAATTTTATAATTTAAGTTTTTAGCAATATTTTAGGCCGGCTTATTTTAAATGGCTCATAGAATTCAGCAAATAATATCCAAACATAGTGATTTTATCTATGCTGATCCATTTTAAGGTTTTACATAGTGTATTAAAAAAAAAAAGAAAAGGAAGTTCCTATTGAGAATAAAAAAGCAAAGATCTAATCAGAACAATAGCCTGCGTCTTCAAGGCTCATGAATCCTCTTCATTTATCAAACTTAGGGAAGGATCTGATCATGTGTGCTTCAATTTGCAGTTAAGTATTTTTCTAGGAAAGGTTGACAGACGTCACTGAAGTGGGAAGACAGAGAAAGCACAGTGGTGACTGCAGCGGGCTTGGGGGGGGGAAGCGTGTAGATACACACAAAAGGAAAGAACCTTTCTTGTAGAGAAATAGCCCTGGAAGATGTTGGTGTGGCACTATCCCTTCCTGGATTTGGAAGGCAGGATGGTAACACAAGCAAACAAACAATCTAAAAAGCAAACAAAATAAAAAAGCACGCCAACACCCACAGAGGACCCAAAATATAGCAACTGCAGAGAGGGGTATTTATTGACCAAACTACAAAGTGTTTCATTTTATTCTACTGGGAGAAGAGGAGTAAGATTCAAAAGCTAATATTGAAGTGTACTGAAGAGAACATGAGAGAAAACGACATTGCTTATCCTAAGAAGTTTTGCAGGCAGTGTAACAGTTTGGTAGTTATTATCATAATGCAACAAAAGCTATGAAATAACCTTGTCAACCTTGTCGTTTACAATTTTTTATGCATCGGCTTTCTTCTCCTGGATATGTCAGTGAATTCTTCTCCCCATAACATACTGCCATAGGCTAAAAGTGCGTAAAAGAGCTCTGTCACAGAAGTGTCACATGTAATAACATTATACCATAAGCAACACTGGCCTTAGTTACTTCTGGAGGTCTACATTTCAAAGGTATTGCAGCACCTGAAATACTTCAGCTCAGCCTCAGCTGGAAGTACATGGTGCTCCCATTGTTAGTGAAAAGCAGTGTATAGAAAGTGTGCTCACAAGGTCTGGCTAACCAATCCAAATTAGGCTGGAAGAAAGGTGGAGGGAGGGAAAAAAAAAGACCTGCTGGCCATCCTTGTCTGCTCAGGGACTTGTTCTTGGCCACCAGGTTTTAGAGGGGCCATTGCTCCTTGACAAATACAGGTAGTCAATGTTGAGACCAGACCAACATTGCAGCTGGGAGGACTACAAACAGCTCAAGCAGATCCCAAAATATCTTTTGGAAGCATTCATGACTTGCAGCACTTTGGATGGCATTGCTTCTGCCTCAGTGCAACTAGCTGCTCTTTTCAGTGCCCCCTTACAATTGTCTTTCTTCAGGTTCATCGTGCATCTGACCATCTTACCTCCTCCTCTTCTGCCCTGTTCAACACTTCCGTTTATCTTATGTTAAAAAAACCTCACCAAAATTAAACTGGTGTTTGCTGAAGAACTATGTTCATTGTGGTTTTGTATTAGATAGCCTTCTTCACTTTAGGAAGGAAATTTCTATTTAGCTTTAAATGTTAGGAGCCAGCTAATACTGAGTGTTTCTGAAGTCTCACACAAAAGTATACAAACAGCTTGCTTGAATGTTCATTTCAGTCTGTCATATGTACTCACCTGCATCATTTGGAGAGTAAAGAATATTTTCAATTTTATTAAAACTTTAGTTTTAAGAACTTAAATAAGGTAAAGAAGAAGGGTTTATAGTCAGTATAACAACTAAGAAAAGATGGTCTCAAAATGACTTTAAAAGCTTCACCAAAATTGCCAAAGATAAAAAAAAGGAAGGGGGAGGTGGAGCGATGGAAAAATAAAAGATAAGAAAAGAAAACAACTTTTCACAGCATCAGTGGAATGAGGAAGTTCCAGTTCATTGGAACTTCATGTTCTTCATGCTTCAAGGGCTTCTGGAATAACAAAAAATTGTGCATGCTTCCTTTGCCAAAGTGAGTTGAAAAGACAGATGTTATCCTAACTTACAACCAGGGAGTCTGGCTGCCCATTTCAGTAGCATATTCTGGCCAATTAAAAGCTGACACATTTGGAAGTGAGTAGCAATAACGCAAGCATGAGTCCAATGCTTCTACAGACTGCAGATTCTGTACTTTCTGTCTGAAAAGACACACTATTTTGAGAACAAAGGAATGCTCCATTGGTGACACTCCGCAGGCTGCATTTAGAATAAATCACATTTTTAAAGATCGACTGGTATCATTGCTTAGCCTAAAGAGCAGAAGAATAAATCCAGTTCCCATTGATATTAATGGAAAGGCTCTTACTGAGGTAATTGTGTTGGGGACAGTATTAGCTCTGGGTTTTTTTAGTTTCTTTGTAATAGACAACCAAATCCAACAGTCTTCCTTAGCACATTCCTACTGAGCCATCATATGGGTGCATTTTACCTTTTTTAAATGCTTGACCTTTCTATTAAATGTTAAATAGTTCTTATCATTCTAGTCTTCCAGTTCACAGAGACTTTGAAAAATGTTTCTTCAGTTCAATTACACCACTTTGAAAAGGCAGACAGTAAAAACGTTACACTTCTAACTTTCCTCTGCTAGTGAGGTAGAGGAAGATATTCTGCTTCTTCTACCCACTGGAGCACTACTTTGTTTATAGGTAGCATTTAGTATTTGTCTGAGACTTTTAAAGTCTAAAAGGAAACTTCCTTGAGAATGTTGTTAAGACAAAACTTTCTAGTAAAGAAAATGGGATCTCAGCCCTAGGGAAAGCCTATACTGAAGTTGTTTTCTATGACAACAGTTCATATCTGAAGATACTTTTAAACTAGCTAGCTTGAATACTGTTAGGAGCACAGCTATTTCAAGCCAGAACTTTACAAAAGCAAGACAGCCCCAAAGAAGCTGGATTAGACTACCACTAAACACCGGATGACGCAGTTCAGACAGCAAAGGTAGCTCCAGGGTGCACATGTGAATTGCAGTCCCCCCTGTAGACATGGCATAGAAGAGCTCCTTTATAACTTGCAGATGTGAAGATTTATCTTCTGTAGTTTTGCTTCAAAACTTGAGGTTCTTCTGCCTCCACTGCTACCCCCACCCCAATTGTTCTTATTTGTCATGGACTGTGCGGGTTAACAAGCTTGTCATTGATGCTGGCATTTCAATTGCTGTTTTCATCTCCTTCCTCCTGTTTAATAATCTTCTCTTTTTTTTTGATAGTATCTGACATTTTTCTGACTTCTTCCTACCCTTTACAGAGATGCTTCCAGAATAAAAATAAATAAATCAAAATTAATGATGACATGAATGTGACAGCTTCCAAAACTTGCAACTATTGTTTTCCATTTTCTTCTATTACTCTAATAACAGATAACAGTTTGACATGGACGTGGAAACAATGTGCTTTGGAAACAGCAACAGACTTAGACAGGGAGTCAGCAATTTTGTTTAAAATCTGTTAAGCAGCAGCAGTAACCATTTCAAAACAGTAAGACAATGTCTGAAACTGAAAAGGAATTAAAGGTTGTACCTTTAGGCCTCTCTAAAGATCTATAAGTCAGTCACAACTCACTTGTCTTCTTGCTAGAAACATGAGAATTGATGAGCAGTAAGATTAGAGGAAACAAACTGCCACCACACCGCCTACCAGGACAAATGCCCAGAAACTGCACTTGCCCTGAGTCTTTAGTTTAATTCACCTTCTACCATGAGTGTACTGAGTGTACTGCTGAATTTGCATTTCAGTCATTTGCACTTTCATTCATGGCAGTCATTTAAACCACAAAACCAAACATCCCGAGCATGAGAGGTAGAAAAAGCACAAAGCAAATATTCATTTATGGGGAAGCCCTTCTGATGCCCCCCTAATTATTATTCAGGTGACTTTCATATCAAAGACCTAACACAGTAACCTGACCAGTAGGATGGGTCAGCTCAGAATAGCCAGCCCATTTAGGAAAAAAATCAAGAGTACCACTTCCCAAAGCATCAAAATGATGGAAGATGACAGTGGATAGTCACAGACTTTATTGCTAGTCCTTATGAGTATCCATTTTCTCTGTAGGCATATAAAAAACTGAGAACCCTTAAGAACATACTAAGAACCAAGACTATAATGTGTTGAGAAAAAGACTGCAGAGATACAAAGAGTAGGTTCCTCCGTCGCTCAGAGTGAATTTTCCTCTGACTTCCTCCCATGATTTTTATACTGTGCAGATTTATTTTCAGCTAGTTTCAGCTAGTCCCCACCCAACTCTAACTTGGGACCTGAGTGTGATTTACTCAGAGAACAGCTGTAGACACCAATGTGTTTTTTGAAGGATTTCTCAGTATCAAATGCCAAAACTCTCTGATGAATCACTAAAACCTTCTCCGTGATCTTATTAAAGGCAGAATATCCTGTAAAATCATGAGACTTTTAGAAGTGAGGTCTCAACCTCATGACATATGTACTCTTAACTCATTTCTTGTGCCCTTCACTAGCAGCCTTGTGGATGTTATGTAGAAACAGAGCAATTTATAAATGTTACAATTGTTGCAGTTCACAGGAATCTTTTAAATCTGAAGTAAGATTTTGCTATGGCACTGCGGATGATAGCTCAATACTTGTAGAAGCCAAAGATAATCACAGTATCATAGAATAGTTTGGGCTGGAAGGGACCTCTAAAGGTCATCAAGTCCAACCACCCCTGCAATAAACAGGGACATCTTCAATTAGATGAGGTTGCTCAAAGCCCCGTCCAACCTGACCTTGAATGTTTCCAGGGATGGGGCATCCACCACCTCTCTGGGCAACCTATGCCAGTGTTTCACCACCCTCATTGTAAAATATTTCTTCCTTATATCTAGTCTAAATCTACCCTCTTTTAGTTTGAAACCATTACTCCTTGTCCTGTTGGAACAGGCCCTGCTAAAATGTTTGTCCACATCTTTCTTACAGGCTCCCTTTAAATACTGAAAGGCTGCAATAAAGTGTCCCTGGAGCCTACTGTTTTTCTGGCTTGCACTTGAGCCAGGATTGTCCCACCAAGCATTCAATCTGTGCTTTAATACAAGTCAGTGCTAAAACAGTACTTCCTTGCAGCATGAACTCCAATAGCTTTGTTTTGTTTTGTTGTATTTGTTGGGGTTCGTTGGTTTTAAATCAAGCGTAACACTGTGCAACAGCTCCTCAGGGAGCAGCAAGAGCCAGCTGCTTCCTCCAGGCTGGGAGCTGGGACCTGATGTCAAGCTGTGCTGGGACATAGTTGTGCAAAGCCTGAACACAGCAGGCTGGGCTCAGGTGAAAGGGTGTCTACAACCCCAGACATGGCAAAGTCCAGGGTCCATCAGGGAGCCCAGTCAGGAGCAAAAGGAGACAGGACCAGAAAGAGGGTGGGAAACAGCCATTCTAAAAGGAAACTCAGACGGCGACTGATAGCCCGGGGCTGGACCTGACCTGGCCCGTGGGCAGGGTGTGGGCAGACCCCAGCTGAGGCTAGCCAGGGCCATTACAACCTTTCATGCCCTCAGGGCCCCAGCATAACTGTTGGGTTGCTGGAGCTTGAGATGAGTCTGTGCTCAAATCAGTGATCTTTCTGTAGGCTGGGTGGTGGCTTGTACTGCTGGAAACTGGGAACACATTTCTGAAGCCTATCTTGAACTTTGTACCACAGTTGGAGTTGTTATGAGGCTATTAAGATTTTAGTCTTTCACTTCAAATCCTCGTTGAATGCTGACCTTTGTAAAATAACTTGCACTGAATGAGAGCTGTCTTTACCAAACGTGACTAGTGGTGTTCATCTGTCTCGTTTTTATTATCTGGGGAACTTTTCCTGAAATATCGGAGCATTCTCAACGGCTCAATTACTTATCTTTACAGTCAAGTTTGGCTAAATTTGTAGCTTTTTTCTGTTCAACTGGACGAAAGTGAATTGAATGTGATTTTAGTAAGAGATTGACCTTCGTTGCTGAAGCATCTAATCTTTCAAGAAGGTTCAGGATTTTTGATGTAATTGAAACACCCTGGAGATAGCTAAAATCGGCTGCTGGTCCTTAAGCTCCACTCCTCATTTCTCCGTTGTTTGTTGCATCCTGTGCAACGTCACAAGTGTCACACGTGATTCCGTGAAGGTTTTTGTCACCTGCAAAACTTGAAGAGAGTTCTTCTGAAATGAGAAGGTTTCTGGCTGAACAGAGCCATTCTTTGTTGTAGAAATCTGTTGTTTCTTATATTACAGCAGAAATAGACCTCGTCCTTGGAATAGTTTCAAAAATAATTGTTGCAGTTTGGTCCCAAGGCTTTCATTATCTCATTCTGAATAAAAAGGCATGTGAATTGCCTTTGATTCATCCTCAGGTACCTTAAAATATTTATATCATATTCTGGGTGCAGTGCACGTAGTGCTGAATAAAATGAGGTCATCTTTGACATACAAGGATATATTTTCCAACTTCCTCAAAATACGAATGAATGACTGGAAGAGAGCTCCTTAATCCTTAGATCTAGTAATTTGTTATTCCAGAATGATGGTCTATAAATTCATTAATTTAAACTTTTTAACCATAAAGCCAGTCCTCCTGTTTGCTTGTTTCTTTTTCATTCTTATTCTTCTCTACAACTCCCGTAAGAAGATGATGAACCCATCTAATCTTTTTAAGACCTTCTGGGGATTTTTAGCTTACCTTTATTCCTGGCCAGTTTATATCCATTTATATGACATTTAAACTTCTCTGTTTGTACTAGAAATATCTCACTGGATTGCTATGATTACATTTGTCGTTTTTCAGTTCACATCATACCAGTAGCTTAAAGTGATCCTTTGTCACTAATTACATTAAATTTCCTCTTTTATGTTATTTCTATGTGAAGAGGTTTCCATGGGGTGAAGTTTTTATCAGAAATTCTTGTTGGAACAAAAATCCTTCATGCAAAAGGCACTACTTTTTCATTATTACTTTACTCAAATTTACTAGTACTACTACTGTTTCATTAAAATTTATCCTCTTTCTGTTACTTCATTCCTTATTGTCATCTGATTCTTTCTGCATGACATTCTGTACACTGGTCTTTCAGCACAAAGTTTGTCTGGTTAATATAATATATATGACCTCATACATCCAGTAGAATTTTCCTGTTCTTCTCTATTTTTCTTTTTTTTTTTCCCTGAGATAATAAAAAATGCTGGCATCATATCCTCCTGGTGTGTTACTGAGATTCTCTGCTTTGTGTTTTTCCAGCTAGAAAGATCTGTGTTGTGGAACAGCTTAGCTGTTAGAAGTGTTTCATACCCCAACAACATTAGAAACAAAGTACACTACTAGCTAGAGAATAGTGGAGCCATTAAATCTTCAGGTCCCTCAGCACCTGCCATTGGTCTCTGAACTTAAAATGCACAGATTGAAGTGTCGGCAGTTAAGCAATACTAGTGATTTCTGGAATTTCATCGCTGTTGCAGGTGTGGCAGAGCTGGGACTGAATTACAGCAAACAGAAGATGATCTACTCGCTTTTAAATTACAGTTTGTTGCTCTAAAATAAGGTATGGTTGGATTGTTTTCATTTTAGCACTTGGAACATGATGTTCCACTTCAGCACTAATCGACTGCTCAGATTTGCAGTTTAGAACACAAACAAGGAAGCAACAGCAAGCATTACTTCACTTAAATGACCTCATGTTTTACCTCTTCTCTATAATCCCGTATCGAGCAGCGTAGAACGTGAATTTAGGAAGCAAAGACCCTAAATCCAATTTTCTTCATTACAGTGGAAAGCATTTATGCTTATGTGTTGCCACCCAGGAGTCACAGCAGCCTGTAGTTTCTCCCGAGAAACAAGAGTTTCTGCATTTCCTCTCCAGGAATGGGGAAAGAGGATCAGTACCTTGCATGTGAGAAGCCCTAAAATGGCCTGTCCAAGGAAGAGAGAACCTCCAAATGGTCTACAACCCTCCTGCATAGCGTCCACAAACTGCAGGTTGAAAACAGCCAGTATGAGCTTCAGAGAGGGTGTTATAAGCAGTGGCTAAAGTATTATTGGCACTGGTAGCTACTGGGAGACCTGACGCCAAAAAAGGATCTTAGGAACTCCAAAGTGTTTGAAATTTCCCTGTCCAGACCTTATATAGGAGGAGAAAGAGCCAAGGTGAGTGAAAAACAGACAATAGTGGCAGCTTTATACTAATGAGGGATTTCAGCATGGTGAGAGAATCTGCCCCTAACTAGCAAAAGTTTTATAATTCATTTGCAAACTGGCACAAAGCAGCTAAAACAAGGGACAGAATGTATCACAGGCTCCCTGCCCAAAAAGAGAGTTTGCTCTGCATTGCAGTGCAAAGCAATATCAAAACCCAGAAAACACCGAGGAGCACAGGATGGGGCTCATTTTGAGAGGCAGTTCACCTACACGCATTCGTAGCATGTCTACACATATATGTACATAGAAATCAGAATATCTTGTTTCAGAGCACAGCTTCGAAAGGGATAGATGTTTCACCATCTTTACCTATACTCTGTGCCAGCTGAAAGCTGTCTGCAATATATATTTAGCAAAAAGTACTGGCTGGTGACTGACACATGATATGACTGGAATTCCTCTGCAAACAAGCCATGCCCAGTGTTGTCTTCCCTTTGTTATCACCAGTACTCCCCCTGTAGAATACACTGACTGTTTGCATTAGTCAGCCAAGGGGAGAGGTGCCTTTATACATCATTATGAACTGCCTTGTATCACAGTCTGGTTCACGCGTATCACCTCTGGCTGGCGGCATTTTTATTGTCAGAATAGAAGCAGAGCTGTAAGAATTGATCCTAGCACTGTGCCCTCCTTCCCCCGGAATCAGGGGGAAACGCGAACTTTGGATCTGCGGCTCACATCTAGCTGTCATTCCTACAGGAGCAAGTTCTTCCAACCGCTCCTCATTAGCACAGATGCATGTGATACGCTTCACGTTACAGGAGACTCTGCTCATTAAAGTAGGTGGTCAGCTGCCTGCTGACTTGTGGGAAGCTATTTAGGGATTTATGCTGGACTGCATCTTTACTAGCAGAAAGTTTTCAGCTGATCTGTGGGTGCTGCCAGCATGCTGCCTGCACCAGGCAGTATGGAGTTGTACATCGGTCCCCTCGCTATCCCACACAGCTGAAATCTTTAATTCATTGCAGAGCTTTCTTGACTGTCGTTTGCAGTGTCTCACTGTGGATATTAACTCAACACCTAGCTGAGCAACCTTTACTAAAAATAAAGTACTGCCACTAAATGTTGTGTGGGATTTTCAAAAGTTCTTTTACAGTTTCCAGGGGGAAATTACTGATTTATGACTGTAATTAAAATCACATGTTTAATTTAAGCCAGGCAGCTAAGACTGTGGTTAGGATAAAGAGAAAAGAATTCAGCTCACCCTAAAATAGGAGTATAGAATCATAGAAATCATAGAATGGTTTAGGTTGGAAGGCACCTTAAAGATCATCTAGTTCCAAACCCCTTGCCATGGGCAAGGACACCTTCCACTAGACCAGGTTGCTCAAAGCCTCATCCAACCTGGCCTTGAACACTTCCAGGGATGGGGCATCCACAACTTCCCTGAGCAACCTGTTCCAGTGCCTCACCACCCTCATAGTGAAAAATTTCTTCCAAATATCTATTCTAAATCTCCCCTCTTCTAGTTTGAAGCCATTACCCTTCATCCTATCACTACATGCCCTTGTCAAAAGTCCCTCTCCAGCTTTCTTGTAGGCCCCCTTCAGATGCTGGAAGGCCACTATAAGGTGTTCCCAGAGCCTTCTCTTCTCCATGGCTGAACAACCCCAACTCTCTCAGCCTGTCCTCATAGCAGAGGTGCTCCAGCCCTCTGATCAAATTCGTGGCCCTCCTCTGGACCTGCTCCAACAGGTCCGTGTCCTTCTTATGTTGGGGAATCCAGAGCTGGACACAGTATTCCTGGTGGGGTCTCACGAGAACAGAGTAGAGGGGCAGAGTCACCTTCATTGACCTGCTGGCCGTGCTTCTTTTGATGCAGACCAGGATATAGCTGGGTTTCTGGGCTGCGAGCACACATTGCCAGCTCATGTTGAGGTTCCCATCTGCCAACACCCCCAAGTCCCTCTCCTCAGGGCTGTTGTCAATCCACTCTTTGCCCAGCCTCTATTTGTACATGGGATTGCCTTGACCAACATGCAGGACCTTGTAATTGGCCTTGTTGAACTTCATGAGTTTGGCACAGACCCACCTCTCAAGCCTGTCCAGGTCCCTGTGGATGGCATAGAAGGCAGGTGGGATGAATAAGCTACTAGGAATGCCTGCACTGAGTCCAGAGGGAGCCAAGACTTAGACTAGACACCTATTTTTTAAACAGCTAAAACTGGGGTAATCCCCAGCCAATATTTAGGTATTTAAAATTCAATACATATTAATCTCATAGTGTTTATGTACATTTACAAGATGGAATTTTTATTTTTATACATGCAGCTCAGTGTATGTATATCTGATGCACAGACAGCAGATATTGCAGACTTTTTGTGTGTGCACGCATTTATAAAACCTGCATTTTTTGTATGATAGTTATTGATCACCCATCAATTTTCTGGTGCACATTTCAATCACTTTTTTATATTAAATAAGAATAAAAGGCTGGAAGTGATTTCACAGATCAAAGAGCATTCCTTGCAGTTGTAGACAATCCGGTTAAGAAACTTACCAAGATACACTGTAAAACTCATCAGCTATTTGCTCCCACTATGCCTGTAGGAAGGCTATTTTAGAACGTTTTTCCTTTGATATTTGGAATATTCTTTTGGTTTACAGCCTAAAATTTTTTTAATCCACATCTATCTTTCTGTTTTTATGTCACCATTGCCCTAAAGAATATATATTTCTTCACCCTTTTTGTTGTTTATCTCTCACTCCTAATTTTTCTACAAAGAATAGATATATGTCTTTGGAGCACTGGTTCTTATTGGCTAACCAAACTGAGATCTTTCAATATATATTAATATAAGTTTTCTGTACCTCTTGAACTGGAGTGATCATACACATGGTATTTAAAATGCTATTTTATCACTGCCAAGTAGAGTGGCAATTTTCCTCTGTCTCATAGAAGTATGTCATACATGTGTAATTGTATATGGCTAAAATAAACTTTATAGACCTGTTGTGTGGAGCCATGGCTTTGTTGCTTGTATTATGGCCCTAGACAATAATGGCTATTCCAACTAACAAAAAGAAATCAATTAGAAAGTAACAAGTCATTTACTTGGACTTGTCAGGAGGCTATAGAAGATCTAAGAGTATAAGGGAAACATATATGTAATGATTTATCTTTAACATAAGAGGGCATATGATTAACATTCCAGTGCTTTTTGAATATATGTAAATGAGGTAATAAGTATTTTTAATAGTAAGCGCTCTTATAAAAAGTTCAGGAAGTTAAGCAGTATTGATGTCAACATTAACATACCTGTAAGGTCAGACTGTGATAATATATACAGTGACCCTAATACTGCTGATGGTATTGAAGCGATGCAAACATATAACTTAATAAAAAGCATACAGCCCACTAATTATATTATGAGCTACACAAACATATTCAGGTATTCAGGTGTTGATTTAGCAAAATGTACTTAGCAAAGGGATGAGTGTTTATCTGTCCTATCTTTACATTATGTTCAACAAAATAAAGAAGGAGGCTGGAAAGTGGAGGGAGCAGGTGACAACAGACAAAACCCATCATAGACAATCAGCCATATTGTCTTGGTAAGCAAGGGCACTCCACTGCCATCAGCTCTTGGTGTCTTTTATTTATTTCACCTCTAATACTGCTTGACTCTTATTTGTGTCTCATCTGTGGATGCACCCCATGTCTCCCAGCTTTCTATAGCTGATAGTTTCAGGTTATCTGTTCTAAAGCCTCAGCTACTTTCATTGCTTCCGCTGCTCTTCCTTGTAACTTGCTTCTATTTTCTTTCTCTTACTTTCTTTTTTCTTCACTTCCCCATTCCCTGAAAGTACTTTTCAACTCTGCTGCTCTCTTCCCCCTCATGATGAATCCAGCTGTTTCCATCGAGAGCAGCGTAGTCAGCCAGAAAGATTCTGGCGCTTGATGAGATGTCAAAGTGATGCTAATTTTTCAAACATTTTCCTTCATTTATACAGCCCACATTTCCAATGACAAAATGCTGCCTTAACCTATGTGCATTGGTACCCTCTTCTAGCTACTGTAGCCAGAGAATTATTTTTAGAAACATTAAACATTTAGCTGTCTTAATCTAAGATTTTATTATTATTGTATTGAAAGATAAGCAGAAATTGACCTTCCGTATTCACAACAACATGGCTTTATATTTCAAATGAGATTTATTTTCTTTTTCCATGTAGATTTTTTCTACTATTTTTGTGATTTAGTCAATCATTTCATTCTCTAAGAACAAATGCCTGTGAGACCATTTCATACAAAGGGACTTAGCTTGTTCTCCAGATTCACAAAGTAGCCCTGAACGGCAGTAGTTATTGGGGGGTGGGAAGGTGGTCCCTTTCTATGCTCCAACCATTTGACTCTTAGCGAGTTTCAAAAATAAACATATTTTATCCCCTAGAGCAATTCACAATTTGCAGCTGAACTGAATAATATACTGTTTTTAACTTGTTATACAGGTGTAATTTAAAATTTTCAGGAACAAAAAAGCTCAGGAATATGTAGGGTTAGATATCCATGTATCTTTCAATAAAGTGTAATCAGATTTATTTTTGGTCCTGAATCATTGCGAGAAAAAGATGTGCAGTTACTAGTGAGCATGCTTGCTTCAAGAATACTGCATTTCTACATGCTCAGAATAATTTTATATTCATTTTGATTAGAGCAAACCGCTTACTCTCAAGAGGTTGACAAACGTTAAAGATTTCCACTTTAATGGTTTACAATGACATCAAAGTGGCCTTACATCTTTGCAAAGATCTGTTTCCTTGGTAACATGAAGCAAACTGTTCATTTCAGGGGTGCCTATAGAGAGCAACTGAGATTTTATTTTCATGCTAAATATCAAAACTTAATGTGGATAATGACATTGTACAAAATATACCACTGAGTTTAAAAGATGTTCAATCTTCAAGTAAATCATACAAATAGTCACTTTGGAATATCAATAATTTCTAATTATATTTAGATATTATTTTTTGGAAGCTAAAGTATAAGATGTTTTCATGCTTATGAAATGAATTTGAATTTAATGTAATTAAATAAATATGAGATTTATTTAAAAAACACAACAAACCCAGAATAATGACTGTTGAAAAAGCACCCATATTAAGAAATATTTCATGGAAAAGTATTCCCCAACAAGTAAATTTTAAAGAGTTTGCAAATACTGTTTAGCTAACAATGAATGATTTCTCTGTCAGGAGTATCTTTCTCTGTTAAACAGAAGCTTTATGCACACAGAATTGCAATGAAAAATAGCTCAAGTTTCATACAATCAATAAATGATTAAAACTCCCCATCCTTGCTCCATTTATTTATTACACTCTTTTGCTGTATCTTAACTAAGGCCCTGAACTGGAAACACGTCTAAGCATGAGCTTAGCTTTGAAGCGGCAAACATCAGCACTGAAGTCATCCGAATCTAGGGAAGATTTGAGGAATACATGCAAAACTTATGAATTCCCGTGAACACCGTGAAGTTGTTACAGCTGAAATTATCACACATGTCTGCATGTAAATGAGTACTGTTTTTCTGACAAAGCACCTAAACATCAGTTTATCAGAACAGCAGCAAAAAGGAGACAAGTCAAATTTAACACTCCAGTTGTGATCAATAATCACTGCACTAAGAGGCTCCTAAGAGATGGGAAAATAGTTATCCCCTTTTTTTCTTGATGGCAAGGGGAGAAATGTGAGGAAGGGGAAAAGCTTTGGACAGAGCAACAAGAGAGAGAAGTCAAAAAGAAATTCAGCGGGACCCAGACAGAGAAGCTTTATGGAGATTCACGGGGATCTTTCATGGGAGAAGTCAGGGATGTGCTTTTATAATCAAGGAGGTGGTATACTATGAAGGCAAAGTATCATTTATGGGTGCTGAATAAAAATCCTGCAAACAATTCAGCCCCTACCATCTTCCTAAATACTCCTCCCCTGAACTATTGTAAGTAATGGAAGTGTAGATCTTTCATGGTAACTGTGATTATCTGAACGAGCCCTTTTTGTAATGGCAATGTAATGTCAGCTTTTGTTTGCCATTCCCTTGCAAGTCAAGCTATAAATGCACACAATAGCCTCATACTTCAAATTTTGTAAAGGTGCATTTATTTTGCAGAAAATATCTAGTGCACTTCCTATAAAGAGTGTATTAGGTGATGCAGCCCAACAATCTGCCTGATAACAAAACGGAGGAATTTTAACAGATCTCTGACAGGACATCATGCTCAACACTAAAATGTGCAATAAGGTACTTCTTGTTCTAGACTGAAAACATTTTTTAACAGGGACTAGGCATTGCTACAGGGGCTAGTACAATGCTATTCTGCAAGTTAATAAGCAGAATGGGGATACAAAACATTATTTCCAGGGAGACATTAGAGAACAGTAACCTTTTTTTTTCTTCCACTAGTTTCCATGCCAGTATTTTAGATAAAGTTAAGAACTCCTGTGAAAACTGAAGCTCATTTCTGTGGAGCATTATTTTGAAAATAGATGTTTGAAGATTCAAAGAAAACTGACTTTTTTAATTTCCTACAGAACAGAAATTCCCACATTATTTACTAAAGGGCAAAGAATCTTGTTTTGACCTTTCTGAGATATTTCCAAAGATCTCTGACATGATCATTTATGCTTCAGAACACAGCTATCTGAATTCACCCTGTATGTTTCAGATGAACTGTTGCATTATTCTTCCGTCTTTGGGGGATGTTTGCTCAGATGAAATCTCTACAAATGGATTTCTTTTCTTTGATGATTGATGTTAATGCAGGCATATATAACCATTAATAGAATGATAGACTCAACCTGGTTGTATAGTATTTTCAGTCATGTTATTGGGTGCTTCTGGCCTGGATCCGTCTTCTAAGCCAGAGTAACTCAGAGTGGTAGTATCTGCCTTTCTACACTTCAGTTGAAAGATTTATAAGCGAGTACTGGATGTGGTCCAGTCTGGCCTCATGGTTATAATATAGAAGCTAATTAAGCTGCCTACAGTTCCCATTGTAAGATTGTGATTACAGTTGATGGGTTTTGTTAGACTATTTGTTTACTTATTTGGTTTTGTTGGAGTAAGTTAATTCAGCTACACATTTATCAGCTGGCCAAAATAGCTACCGGATAATCTACTCTCTGCTGTTCTCAGCTTTTAACCTGTAGCAGCATAGACTGTAATTAAGCACTATAACTGTGAACAAAAATTAGCACCAAAAGGTGACAGGTTATTTGACACATGAAGCATGAGCACCGTAGTGCACCTGTAACAGTCATCCAGCAGGAAAAACCTAAGACTTTCAGAGAGGACTTATATCACCAAAGAGCTGATGCACGTTGTCAAGTGGAATTGTCAAGATGTAACTTGAGGGGCTATAGATAACACGAGCATGAGGAGGACCTACCTAATCTCACAGCTCTGAAATACATTAAATGTGACATAACACTAGTCTCAAGCCTAAAGTAACAGTGGAAAAACTACGATAATCAGTCTTCATGTTTCATCACATCTCTTCTCCTGGCAGATGGCCCTTGAGGTATTGATTTAAATTAGGGCTACTTTTAATAAATATTTGCATTTTTACCATCTTCTCTTTCTTGCATTCAGAAGAAAACAGCACATGACAACTTGCAAATTACAAAACCAAGACTACGGGAAATTATTTTGTCCATTCCAGAAACTTCAGAAAGGGACAATCACAGTAAATTATCTACATGTGGTAGTAGTGTTATCAATTTGTTTAAACTCTTGTAAAGGGACAGAGATAACAGAAACTTCTGTGATATGAACCTAGGTGCTCGGCACATGGGCTCCACGCACCTCCTCTTGCTTTGCAGTTCCAACAATTCCTTCTACAAGCTTGTATCTAGCAATGGACACATGAATGTTATTTTCTAGTAGTTTCATACATAAGTCAGGAACCAGAACTGTAATAATGTTTGTATAATGTTTCCAACTTAAAACGGAGAGAAAAGGGAGACCCTTCCTCTCCTTGAGTGAGTGGGGTGAGGAGAGAGACCTTCCTGAGGAGCTGAACAAAGACAGCATGGACCCTGTACAGTGGTATGGAGTAGTTTACCGGCAGCATCTGGGAAAAAGACACAATTTGGCAACAAACTCTATCACTGCAGGGTGAATTGCCTCCAGCAAAGACCTTGGTTACCAGTCACAGTTATAAAAATGAACTTGCCATCTTCTCAACTTATAATTTTGTGTATCCAGCAGAAAGGGAGGGTTTTATATGGCACAACTGTAGCAATGGTGATGGTAGTGAAAACACCACCTGTAAGTAGAGAGCTAAATTTCCAGAATTAAAGAATAATCTTTCAAAGATGTTTTCCTTCCAAGTTAACCAAATAACAGCAAGAAGCTGAAACATTTTTCCTCTCCACAAGTAAACACAGCTTTTGGTGAATGGCACTTTTATTGGCGTGAGAATAACAGGAAAATGACTGCAAGATGAAGAAATCTTAACAAATTAATTTGGAGATGTACTAGATTTTGCAAGCATTTAACAAATGTGATTAGAGTTGGTAGGGCCACAACTTTAGAAAACTAGGATTTAAAGTTCATTGCTGTAGCCCAGACAAAAGCTTTAGGATTTTTGTGTGCAAATAAGAGTTAAACACAGAACATTTAAAAAAAAAATAAAAATCCATGAATAATGCAGATATATTTTTACTGATCACTGGAGGAAAAATAATTTAGTCCAAAAGAGGTAACAAAATTAAATAATAATGAAATGTAATAGAGCATTAAAAAGACAGAACTATTTAATTATGGAATAACAGATTGATATTCACAAACTCTCCATAAACAGAATAATGTGTGTAAGAACCTTGACTCATGTTAATACTTCTACTTGGTTTTTTTGTTTCTCTTTTTTTCAACTAGCAATCATAGCTGAACAGAATTCGAGGCAAAGGCTTAATTGTATCATTTTTGAAAATTCTTTCCTTTTATTAAACCAGATTATATTCACTTTTAGTACTTTAATTTTATTAGTTAATGAATACATTTTATTTAGATTTAATGTTTCATCTTTCTTCCTTTTACTCATGTATTATCTGTTCCTTCGTTTTATATAATACTTTTTTTCAGTTTGTTTTTCTTTAATAAAACTGTTTTTTTCTATCTAAACTAAATGCTTTGTGTAGTTATTTTCACTCTTCAAACACCACTAAGAAACCTACCACCTGGCAGCAGAAAAAGCCACAGCAGTAAGCAGAATGATTTACTAGAAGTGAAATCCATAAGATGTGACTACCAGACCTTTGAGCCTAAATCTTCAGTGCCATGCAGCCGATTCACGTTCAGCTACCTACCTTTTCATGAAAATTCTACTTTGGCTGTTAATGCATTAGGAATATATTTCATTTTGTTATCGAGAAATGTTATAATACAACTCCACATTAATCTTGAGACATACATTTGGGTTTTTAGTAGTATACAACACGCACATCTTTAGACAATATTGTCAAACAGAATCTTTTAGAGATTTCACCACAACCCCAGGTCAGTTCTTTGTCATCTGACCGTCTGGCAAGAAAGCTATTTTCCCCGCTTAATTTCTTTCCCTCAGGAAAATATTAGCTTCCTTGCAGGGATTCTATGAAAATAAAATGCTTTGAAACCACGACAGATAACCTTATGAGTGCTTTTAAAAATGTATCATTACTACTGGCCATTTTGTCTTTTTCTTCCAGCGTATTAGACAATTAGTTATTTGAACTTGTAAGGTGTAACGTCAGGAATACAGTATGTCTTCATAAGCACACAGTTCAGTAGCAGAAAAGTCCCACTACCAACCCAAATTCTTTCTTTTTTCTAGACGTTGCCCTCCAGTTTATTTTTGCTGTAAAATTGTTAAAATACTTTTTGATTCTTTTTTTTATCCCCCCTTCATTAGAATGCATCAGCAAGGTGTTTTTTCATTTTGGTACAGTTGCCTGTTTGTGCTACAGATTTGATGCCATCTCTGCTGAAGTCTTCAATCTACAATGACATTTCCTCTCACCTGAAACTACCTACATCTTCAATACCTCTTTTCCTGACAAATCCCAAAACACTTGAGGAAGTTTACCATGTCACTGTCTCTCAAACAGTAATTTCCTGCCTCTACTCCCAATCGCTACAATGCAGTAACCATCTCTTTTGTCAGCTCCTGACAACATCTCTTACAGGCTTACATAGCTCCGAGGATGCATACTAAGGAAGGGTTTGTGTTTGTGGTGCAAAAGGTCTGCCGAACAAGTCGGTTTTCCTGTTATCCAGGTCCCGTCTACAAATTCAGCAAAATTCTGTCTCCTAATCTTTGAGATTCCTGTGCTTTAAGACTTTAAGGTAATAGCGGTAAAAACTGTGATCTTAATCTGTAGCTCTGTGTGTGTGTGTATGTGTACACTGTCCTATATACACACAAACACACAGAAGGAAACCTAGCAGAGAGTTCCCAATTTCACTTCCCAAGTATAAAAGAAGTTATATAAAAATGTCTAGACAAAGTACACATTTGTCTTCCTCAGAGTTTCGGTTTGTCTAGGCGTGTAATATTTAACATAATAATGGCATAACTCAGTAATATACAATATTGCTAAAGCAATTTATATAGAAAACGTTTTACGTGATCAATGCACACATTGCTGCTGGTAAAGTGATACACTGGAGTTGCTAATGAAAACCTAATTAGCCCTTAGATAAACAGATTATGGTTATGATGTGTGACATAAAGAGCAGTGATGAAGAAAATTAAGCAGTCTCCTAGCTCCAGAAACTATATCAAAACTTCTTATTTTCAAGCAGAAAAAAATAATCCTGGCTCCATGTGTCTCATGGATGCATACTGAATTAGTCCTCTACCAACAAATCAAGACAGTGAAGAGTTTCAAAATGGAAAGTGTACATATGCATCAACTAAATTATGATATTTTGCTAGTTTTTTTACTAAATGATTGATATCAGGGTACAAATGAACTATGTGAATTTAGAAAAAGATCAGTACAATGTGAAATAATTAAAAGGTTTCAACAAAAATGGATATTTTTGAAAAATGAAATCATTATGTCAGTAAGTAAATAAGACAAAGTATAAAATAACGTTGTACTATCAGAGCAAGAAAAATCCCTTCCTTCTAAGGCTGAAAGTAAAAAAGTTTCAGGAGTCGGGAACACTCCTTTCAACCAGAGGTGATGCAGACCCTTTCTTGCCAGAAGCGACGTGGCTGTGAGGCCTGAGCATGACAGCGGGAAGCTGGCCGGCCGGCCTTGTCTGTGAGTGGGGATGGGACAGAGTTTCTCTACCCTGGGAAGAAAAAAAATGCCAAATCCTTATTCATTTGTTTTTCAGGAGGCCACAATGTAATGTTTGAGCAACTCGAATGATCATAGCTGGATAGCTGCAATAGTCCAACAATCGGACTTGATGATCTTAAAGGTATTTTCCAACCTTAAATGATTCTATGATTCTGTGATTCTGTAGCCCCAATAGGATGTGCCTCCATCAATAATAACAGAATCATAGAACAGAATCATAGAATAGTTTGGGTTGGAAGGGACCTTTGAAGGTCATCTAGTCCAACCTCCTCTGCAATGAGCAGGGACATCCTCAACGAGATCAGGTTGCTCAGAGCTCCGTCCAACCTGACCTTGAATGTTGCCAGGGATGGGGCATCTGCCACCTCTCTGGTCAACCTGGTCCAGTGTTTCACCACCCTCATTGTAAAAAATTTCTTCCTTCTACCTAGTCTAAATCTGTCCTCTTTTAGTTTAAAACTATTATTCATTGCCCTATTGAAACAGGCACTGGAAAAAAAAGTTTTTCCCCATCTTTCCTGTAGGCCCCCTTTTTAAGTACTGAAAGGCCACAATAAGGTGTCTCCAGAGCCTTCTGTTCTCCAGGCTGAACAACCCCAACTATCTCAGCCTGTCCTCATAGGAGAGGCTCTGATTATTTTTGTGGCCCTCCTCTGGATCCACTCCAACAAGTCCTGTGCTGAGGGCTCCAGAGCTGGACGCAGTACTCCAGATAGGGTCTCACCAGTGTGGAGTAGAGGGGCAGAATCACCTCCCTTGACCTGCTGGCCACGCTTTTTTTGATGTAGGCCAGGATATGTTTGCCCTTCTGGGCTGTGAGTGCACATTGTCAGCTCATGTCCAGCTTTTCATCCACCAGTACCCCCAAGTCCTTCTCAGCAGGGCTGCTCTCAATCCCTTCATCCCCCAGCTTGTATTGATACCAGGGGTTGCCCTGATGCAGGTGCAGGACCTTGCACTTGGCCTTGTTGAACTTCATGAGGTTCACATGGACCCATTTCCTGAGCCTATCCAGGTCCCTCTGGATGACATCCTGTCCCTCAGGTGTGTCAACCACATCACTCAGCTTGATGTCGTCTGCAAACTTGCTGAGGGTGCACTTGATCCCACTGTCTATGTCATTGATGAAGATATTAAATGGTACCAGTCCCAATACAAACCCATGAGCGACATCATTTGTCACCAATCTCCATCTGGTCACTGAGCTGTTGACCACTACCCTCTGGATGCAACCATCCAACCAATTCCTCATCCACCAAACAGTCCACCCATCAAATATATATCTCTCCAATTTAGAGTGAAGAGTGTTGTGGGGGACCATGTCAAAGGCCTTAGAGAGGTCCAGATCGACACCATCCATAGCTCTTCATTTGTCCACCGATGTAATCACTCCATCATAGAAGGCCACTAGGCTGGTCAGGCAGGACTTGTCCTTGGTGAAGCCATGATGGCTGTCTCGAATCACCTCCCTGTGCTCCATGTGCCTTAGCACAGCTTCTAGGAGGATCTGTTCCATGATCTTCCCAGGCATAGAGGTGAGGCTGACAGGTTGGTAGTTCCCAGGGTTCTCCTTTCTACCCTTTTTAAAAATGGGTGCAATGTTTCCCTTTTTCCAGTCCCCAGGGACTTCATCTGACTGCCATGACTTTTCAAATATCATGGAGAGTGGCTTGGCAACTACATCAGCCAGTTCCCTCAGGACTCTGGGATGCATCTCATCAGGTCCCATAGACTTCTGTATGTTCAGGTTCCTCAGCTGGTCACAAGCTTGATCTTCTCTTACAGTGAGAGGGACTTTGCTTCCCCAGTCCCTGCCTTGCGGTCCATCCACCTGAGAGGTGTGGGGAGAGACAATGCCAGTGAAGACTGAGGCAAAAGTCTTGTTGAGTACCTCAGCCTTCTCCTTGTCCATTGTTACCAGTCTGCCAGTCTTGCTCAAAAGGGGGGTACACTTTCTTTGACCTTCCTTTTCTGGCTGACCTACCTGTAGAATCCTTTCTTACTATTCTTTTTGTCCCTTGCCAAGTTCAGCTCCAGCTGAGCCTTGGCCTTCCTGACCCCATCCCTACACAACCGGGCAGCAACCCTATACTCTTCCCAGGACACCTGTCCCTGCTTTTACTGCCTGTGCATTTCCTTCTTGCCCTTTAGTTTGACCAGCAGGTCTCGACTCAGCCATGCTGGTCTCTTGCCTCCTTTACTGACAAGAGAAAGAGCCTCTTCCGTTGAACACAATTTCCCCTTCCTTAGGCCAGTATCCCAGCACAGGTCATAATGAATGTTAAATCTTTCCAGGTTGCTGTTGTCTCACATTTTGAAGTGGAAAAGAATACAGTAGAATGAAATATGCAGTATTTAATAACAAATAAGTGAATACCAGACAGAAAAATAATTCAGACGCTCCTGCCAAGGTAGCACACACACCAAAGTAGGCTAGGCAAAGCGATAGAACACATCTAAACTGATTAAAGAAACCTTAATCATTTTTCCTGTAGAAAAATCAGTCATTAAAGAAACAGAAACAGAGGGGCTGGCTGTACAAAAAGGTACAAAATCTCAAGATGTTTCCTCCTGCCCAAGGAAATAAAACCAATAAAATATGAATTCTTGAAGTACTTTTATAGAAACTTTAAACATAGACATACATCTGGGTATTGATTTAAAAACAGACTTAAATTGCAACATTTCATATTAATTGTTAAAGCATTTTAAAATCCAGTCTCTTAAAGTTTCACGAACAGCCAAACTGAATTTTGACCTATAGTATGGAAGAGTTGCTTTAAATATATTTGAAAACCAGAATCTATTCTTTTGACATAT
This sequence comes from Burhinus oedicnemus, assembly GCA_008921705.1. Classification (NCBI taxonomy): domain Eukaryota; kingdom Metazoa; phylum Chordata; class Aves; order Charadriiformes; family Burhinidae; genus Burhinus; species Burhinus oedicnemus. The sequence goes on along the minus strand of VFFE01007212.1, from coordinate 954,504 downwards.
AAAACAGCAAACTGGACTCCGGGCACTCCTTTCCAGAGTTATGTGTGATCGGGACACAGACTTCTTCAGGACGCAGCTGAGTTCTGGACACCAGCAGGCTGATGTCTGCACCAGTCTAGCCAGTGGACCTCTTCTCCCCAGTGTTCTCATCTCTGACTCTAGTAACGTAAATTAAATCCTTTGCAGAAGGCTTATTTTTCAAGCACCTGGTGTCATTTGGGAATCCTGAACCAAAAGCAATCTAACTACAGCAACCCTTCAAGTCAGTGGGGAAAAGAATCATCACAAAAAAACCCTCAACCAACAACATACAAAATCAGGTCTTACAGCTAGTCATGCATAAGAAATGAGGAAAAGACAAAAGAGAAAATACCAATCAAGACATCAAACACAGGGTCAAGTAAATACCCACCCTTGAATTATATGCATACAAGTTACAGAGTGTGAGAGCCTTAGCCTGGTGAATACTGCACCCACCCATAAATTCTCTCAGTTATGAACAAAAGGAGGCTCAGAGTGGCTCTTTTGGATGGTCACCTCCAAACCATTAAGAATCAGAGGGGTAGCTGGCTTCTTTATAACAAGTGCTTGATCAAAAATAATGTGTCAGTTCCCAAGTAATAACTTCAGGACAGGATTCCATGATTTTGGATCTGTTTCCACAGCTGCAGGATAGGACAGTGAAAATTCATCTCCAGTCTGAAATCATGCCTGTACTGATTGAATCCTCAATGTGGTTTCAGTTCTCCTTCTATTATGATTTAGATTTTCAAACTCTTAAAACTCAGTGCAGAATCCCCACATAGAGAAGTACAAAGCAAGACAGGATCCTCTGACAAACCCCCCGCTCTTAGGGAAAGACCTTTTTTACCTAAGATTCCTTACCCAGAGAAAGTCCCTTCCTCCCAAACTCCAGGTATCTCTTATTTAAGGCTCCTTCTGCAGAATTCCCGACATTCTTTTCAGAAGCACAGCACTACTAAGTGTAAGTGGAAAGAGGGAATGGCACAAAGAGATTAAAGGCCTTTTACAGTAGCCTTAGAGGTAAACTCTCCAGATTAATCATCTGAAGCCCGTTGTCATTCTGAAGAGGTTACCTGCCATCATGCCTGTTTTTAATTAAAATCTATTAATGAGCTACATCCATTCACCCATTTAGACATATGTGTCAAGTATTTTCATTAAAGTACAGATTACTATAAAATATAAGATTCAGCAGAAAAGACACTTCATACGGAAAGACGTATCTTGAGTTATCAAAGAAAGGAACTGATTTCTCCTGAGACAGAAGGCTGTTAATTGATCAGTCATGCACAGGAAATGACATCTGGTCTTCGAAAAATATTAACGTCTATAAGGTATGAACTTACACTTCTTTAATTAAGAGGAATGGTAAGACTGTCTTGTGAATAAGAAAGAAATTTAAAAGTTTCATGGAGAAAGATTAAACTTACCTGAATGGATTTCAAGAATGAGATTTTATTGTTGGGTAGGGTTTTTTAAGTAAGAGCTGGCATGTTTTGGAGAAGTTCTTTATTGGATGCAATCTGAGATCTAAGGCTTGCAGAGAGAATTCTTGACGAAATGGGTGCCAGAAAAGTCTTTAGGAAGTCACGTGGATAGAGGAGTGAGAATTTTCATTGCATCGCCTCTGACTTTTATAAATACTTGTGGCAAGTGTGTCTATTCAGGTATTGTGAGCTTAATACTTTTAAGATGCATTTTACACAAAATTAGCTTGCGTTAAGAGTGATTTCAAGGTAACTGAATAACAGAAAAGCACTTTTCTCCTGGGGATGTGACAGGTTAATGCCAGAACACTAGAAACATCTTAAAAAAAAAAAAGATCCCAAGCATAATTTGCAAAGTGTCCAAAGATAAAGAGAATCCATGCCCCAGGCACTGCATGGGCTGATATCCCTGCCCTCAGGAAAGGAAGAAATATTTTACACACCTATTGGTAATTGGGAAAGCTTTCTCTATTCCAGAGAGATACCGGGAAAAGCACCATAAAACTCCACCAGTCCCTCAGAGATATTGAGAGGATCCAGTCAGGAAGGATTAAGGCCACTAAAGAGGTCTGGGGTACAAAACCTCCCTGCTGCACTGGCATCCCCCCCATCCTTCCTTTTGTGTGTCAAGGCAGTAATTTAAAGTTACAGATTTCCCACCTGGCTTTTGGCTGCCACTCCAAAAGATCATGAGCCTCTTCCAAGTCCTCTATCATAACCTGTCAGCCCCACCAAACATATGATACTCTAACTTAGCTCAGATGGCCTTGGAAATGTACTTAAATGAATTGATAAATGAATTGAGCCCTTAGTCTCATTCTTAACTAACGATGGTGGTCTTCTTCATACAAATGATTATTCTTTGAAACGAGACAGATGTAGAAGACGAATTCTAATCTTTTTATGTTTAATTCAAGCAGAACTGATCCAATAGTAGAGTAGCCAGACACTTAAGACACTAATCCTGACTGAGGAAAATTCTGTATCACGTTACTACTCTCTACTTCCAAGTTTGTGGTTTGTAGAAATTTTTGGATCATCTTATTTTCACCACAGACTGAGAAAAGTTTTGGAATAGGAAGGATTTTCTGAAGTTTGGAAAAATCTTTCCCTAACTGAAATTTAAAGTCCAAAGTGAAAGCAGCTGAATATTTGTAAGTGTTTGCTGGACAAAAATCAGAGAACCGCTCTAACTAGTCTTACATATATATGTAAAAAAAAAAAAAAAAAAAAAAAAAAAAGGCTAAACCAGCTGAAGTATGAACAACATTAATCTTTTTCATACATACATTAATGAAAGGGTAACAAGAGATAGTTCTGTTTTCCCAGTTAATGGATTATGTTACACTGGTGTTCTTAAGAGTATATCTGAAAATGGAGGAAGAATAAGATAACAGACTATTTAACATTACACATCAGATAAAAAATGTTCACCCTGGACTATTTTGGCTGAGGGGAAAGGTATTGCCTCTAACTCCACCCTCTTCCAGCAGTGTCTGGACTCGTTCCAGCCTGCTTTGTTCAGACCTCTGTCAGCAACGAAAATGTTGAAGGATAATTTACTGTTGTACTAATCAAATTAAATAACTTAATGTGAAAGCAAACAAACCTTGTCATATGTTTCAATAATTAGTTAATGGAAAGTCAAAGAGAGAATGAAAAAGACGTAGTTGCATCACCCTTAAGAGCAGATTAACTCACTAATTATGACTCATACAACTTCTTCCGTTCCTCTCCATTGTTTGGAGATGGAAATTATGAAGGCTAGATTAAAAAATAAATAAACAAACAAATGAAAAACAAAACCAAAAAGAAACACAGAGAAGGTAGAAAGAGGCTAAAAGCTACCTAAGTCTTAAACTGTTCATCACCTTTCCAACTGCTGTCTAATCCTGGAAGTATCTATACTTGTCAGGTACATCCCCAGGTAAACCTGAAAGCTCCCAAAATACCTGGCTTTTGCACATACCCCAAACTAATGAAGACCGTGGAAAGAGGCACTTGGCTCCCATGACGCAGATTTTCCAGCATTCCTGCCTTCAAGCTCTCTATGCTCTGACATGCTTGGGAATAACGAAGTTAGCCCTGTAATGAATGCAGGTCTACAAACTGCCTTTAAAACAGCCCAGGTGTCAGGATGCCACAGGCACCAGGAGCTCACTGGTATCTGGGAGCTGTAGGGGCAGCAGGGCAGACCCTCACAGCCTGGACCCATCCCACTGTCTCCGCCAGCGAGCTTGGTGGCCAGGGGCACTGAGGCAGCTTAGTGCTGAGAGTACACACATGAAAGAAAGGACATTTTGGTTGAGCATCCTCTTAGTCCAAGAGAGTTCAAATCCATAAATCTTGCAGTTGGAATAGATGATCACTGTAGGTCCCTTCCAGTTAAACTATTCTATTCTATTCTATTCCATTCCATTCCATTCCATTCCATTCCATTCCATTCCATTCCATTCCAAATATCAAAACTATAATGCTCAGGTGTTGCTAAACTGGAGCTGGCAGCAGAGACCTACCCTTGTGTGGAAATCATGGTACTATATAAGAAAGAGCATATGGCTCATGGGGCCAGTGCCCTCTCTCCACTGTGACCTGAGTGGTTCACCCTCCAGACCATGTGGCCCGGCACACCACTTTTTTCTCTTCACTCCCTCCTCAGACATTGGCTCAACACACAAAGCATCTAGCAATTAACATTTTCTGTCCTCAGCACAGCTGTTAGAACAACCAAGGGCTTGTCCACACAGTGTCCTGTGCCATGATATAAAGTTACTCTCTGCTCATTGCTCTGAACCAAGCGGATGCTCCTGGTGTGTTTGCACGGTACTAGCCAACACCGCACAGTTTCTTGAGTGAGAGAAAGCACTGTGTGCAAGAGGAGAAGACTGCAGCCTTACTGTTTTTTACTTCTAAAGTTTCTCACTGAAATCTAGCTAGGATACTGCCGCACACCACCACTCTGTACAGTGTATGCATGCCCTCAGCGTGCACAGGCAGCATCCGTGGAGAGTATCAAGCTGAGATTGGTTTTTTGTGCTGTGAGGTGCTGGAGTAGCTAGGCAAGCTGCCAAGGGAAACTCACTTCCATGGAGAATAATTTCTTGCATGCCAGCTCTTAACAATTCTAAAATACAGAGCATTCCAACACTGAACTCATTCCAACTGGCTAACGGCTCTAGATACACAGTCATTAATGGGGTTTAACCTAATTCTGACTCTGCAAAACTGCTTTGTAGAAAACAAAGATAAAACCTAACCAAGAAAAAGGCAAAAATAACTCTATATAGAAGCAAGAACTGAAACAAAGACTTTATACAGTTGTAATGAATTTAATCTGAGAGATCCTTCATAAGTTTCTAATCAGTCTACCATTAGGAAGAAAAAGGACTTTAGTATTGAAGTTGTAATGTATTTTAATTAGTGGAGTGGTTCCCAATAGGTCTAGAATTTGATTTCCTCAGATTTCATAAGAGTTTCACTAATATATGATAGTCTCACAAATATATGCTTGAGTTCCTGGTGCATCAATTCCGTTTAGATTTGATTATTTCTTTTTCACAACTTTGGATAGCATCTTAGAGATGAATCATTTAGCATATTATTTCACATAGCAACATATTTCTTGAGCAATTTAAATCCCCAGTAGCACTTTTGACTATCCTGGACTTGCAGAGAGACATTCACAGGTATGCTACTTTGAAGGATTGATCCTAATGAAAGTTTGCCAGTGCGAGGACATCGAGTGCTTGGATCTGAATCTTAAGAAAGGTTTGGTTAATTGAGCTATCTGAAACATTGTGTCATAAATCAGCTGAGAACACTGTCCATTCCGACATTTCCAGTCAAGTAGAGTGTTAAAGTACTTTCTTAAAGTTCCCACATATAATCTCAACTGAAATTAAGAGCAGAAACTCACAAAGATCAATACTTTAAGTTAAGATTTGTCCATAAGTTTTGACTGAATTTTGTGGGGAAAAAATGGAAGCAAGAGTCAACAGACAGGAAAGACATGGAGACTAATTTTTTCCCTTTTTTTATCTTTTACTTGAAATTAGATTCCTCATTAAACTCTTCCTGGTTTGGGTCTCTCAAAAAATTTTAATGATTGAACGTCACTTGAAGCAATTCATATGTAACTTAGTGGTGGCAGGAGTTGAAAGATAAGAAGTAACAACAAACTAGACTTCTATTTTTAAATATTCTTTTTTGTTTTCCGAGAAAGTTATAGACACTGCACTAATTCTGCTCCCGCTGAAGTCAGTAGTGCTTTGGAATTAACTGCACCGTTAGCAGAATTAGGGAAAGTGCTCAATGTGTTTCAGGAGCTTATACTATCAGTTAAATAAGAGCATAAACATTGGGTGAATTCTTTGCCCTTTTTTTTCCCTAAAAATTTCAAACTGGCCATCCAGGTCACATAATTAACATGACACCAATCAATTAGCCAACAATAAATATTTTCAGGTTACTTAATGATCTGAGTCCACGAGATTTAAAGCATAAGTCTAGGTTTGCTTAAAGCTCTGACGTACCTAAGGTCAGCAAAGTTGTTGGGTATATTGAAGTGATACATCTATAACTATGGAGACTCCATTGGGAGACTTTGCAAGATTGTAGGACTGTACATACTGTTCCTGTATGGAATAAAAATGTACCACAACTTTTTCATTTGTGTTCAAAGATAGGTTTGACCTGCCTAATGTAGACACGTGAAACAGAAAACAGATATTTTAGATTAACAGTGAAAATCAGTCCCAAAAAAACCAGTCCACTGACTACACCATTTCTTTTCTTCTAGAGAAGATGTGGGAGATAAAGGAGAAATGTTATGAGACGGATGTTAGTCACGGAGATAAATACAACACTGGAAAATTTTCAAATTCTTGAAGTGACGTGAAGAACCTATATAGAACAGAATAGTCTTCTGGGAAAAGCAAATGAGCTCCAGAAAATTGTTTTGAAATTTTTTTATGTTTTGCAGTGAATCATAGTCTAGCTTCCATAGAACATATGGCAGTACTGTCCATGAATCTCACTATAATGTTATTGAGCCTGTTAAAAAAAAAATTACCTCATTCTACCCCAATGCTAGAAGTCTGAGTGGCAACTACCGGAGAAGATTCTCTTTTGCACAACTAAAATCAGTTAACAAAATATACTGCTACTGGGAGTCGTGGTCTTGTGCAGAGCAATTCCCCATGTAGCAATTAAAGTATGATGATCATCAAACCACTTTCTGTGTCAAGCAAAAGGTCAAATAGCACTACTAACTGATGAGCCACAATACAGCTTTTAACCAACAAAAAACTGCCGGTGGTAACAATGATTTGTGGAGAAGCCTCTTCCCTCCTCCTCCTTGTTAACAGAAGAGTTACTTTAGGAACATGCCAACCTCCACCAGAAACCACCAGTGTGCTTAGTTGGAAGCTTTTTATTCATACAAAACTTTTCAAAAGATACAAAAATAGGAAAATTTCAACAAAAAAAGAGAAGTATCTATGCAGATAAAATTACCTGAAAATTTATCATGCTGCTGAGATCCTCACAATTCTGCTTGCTGCGGGCTTGCCTACCTGCACAAAAGATAACATCCGTTTCTTCGTGTGTGTTTGTACCTATCTCAGACTGTAGACTGTACACAAACCTTCATCATCTGCTTCCCAAAGGAGTATACTTGCTCCCACTTTTCAGTGTGATGTTTTCTTCCTGTTGCAACCCTTCCTTTTAGTATGAACAGCTAAATTTTATTTGGAGTAGAGATTCTGCCTGACCTTGTCTCATGTGAGGGAAGGGCCTTAACCAATAAAAAATGCCATTTGTTTATTCATCTTTAGTATTTCCTCTGAACAGTATTTGTACGTGGCAAACTACTATACAACCTCACCTGAAATATCACTCTGTATATTTGAAATTAATGAGGACTGCACACTGCTTAAGAATCAACAGCCTTAGAAATACCATGGTGTCTATATCCTTTGTATTGCGGTACAATTGTTTATTGAATCTGACATCTTTAATAGGAAAGTGGTAAATCTAGTGAGACTTTCACCAGAAACTAGGCCTGTTGCATGGATCTCAAGCCTTTTCTCACATAACTCAGGGATCTGTTGCGGAGCCCAGAAAAGCCAAAGCTTGTGTGTTAACAGTAACTTGGTTCCTCTTTGGTGTAAGATAGATGATTAGGGGGTTTTCCCTTTACGTTTGGAAATACTTATTTTTAGCTGTGTATTTTGAAACTGCGCTTACACTATGAGTGGAGAAAACGATAAAAATTGATTAAGAAATTAATTTCTTATGATTGCTACTGTCTTAAGACATAGAGTATTAAAATATTTCCAACATATGTTATTTAGCTGAAAGAATACTAATACTCTGTCTGGTTGGGTATTTTAAAAACAGCAACATAGTAAGCATATTAAGAAAAGGTATGTTAAAAATAAATGGCCTGAAATTTGGCAAAATGTCATTGGCTGCACATAAGGTGGACAGGCTGTTCTATCTACAAATCAATGCCAAAGGAGGATGACTTTGCTTCTAGCTAATTGTCCAACTCATGATCTGCTTAAGACAGCAAAGCACATTGTACATACGTTATCGTTTGCTCTTGAAAACTGAACCTCTTTTTACACAATCACTTTTTCTCAGTCATCAGAAGACTTTCAAAATTCCAGAAAATATTTCATTTCTGCTAGCACAGAATGGACAATCTGTCTGGCTAGCACTTTGTAATTGGAGGACATTAAAATGCTTTCCAGTTATTAAAAATTACTTTGAACATCAAGCGAGTCCATGCAGAATTTTGTAAATTTTTTTAAAGGAAGAATGAGTACGAAGGACGGAGACTTTCAGTTTCTGAAAGCAAGTATTTTTTTATGCAGTAATCTTATAATTACGACAATTTGATCTTGTTCAGTATGAAGTTTAGGACAGGAATGCATTCATAAAATGTAAATTACAGCTCAGAGATGAAGAGACATTCTCTGGTCATAAATATATTGCCTTAAAACAAAATGTGACAAAGTGGAATAAAATCAAAAGACATTTCTGTCATTGGTATAAAATAGCTCTCAGATACCTGACTTACTATCTTGATTTAAGGAAACAAAATTACTTTCATCAAATTCAGCCACAATCTTTGACAAAAAAATCAACTTTTCAAGATATTTTCGATCTTGAATCTAGACCAAAGGCTGAATATAGATTGGTTTTAAGTATTATAGACGGAGAGTTTTATTAAAATGTTGGTGCAGGCTTGAAGAATTTTACATTAGTGGTATAATACTGATTTTAAACCTGCCTTTCTTAACTGTCTTAAAACATCTGGAACATATTATGTCCAATACTACCTCAAACGCAGTATCAGAATATTTTCTTTGTTGAAACAGTGGAAGACAGTTTTCTAAATGTTGATTCTGCTACAGCAAAGCTTCAGATGAAGATTATTTTCTATTATACATGTGTTTACTTTTTAAAAATTAGAGATATTAAAGCTAATCATAAATACTGCAGTTTTTGATAACAGAATCCAGCATTTGAAGGCAAATCTGTACTTCATAGAAATCTAACTGATATGCTAAGCACTTATCTAAACTATGGTTCAAAAAGAACACATTGTGAATTGTCTTCTTACTGTTTTCCCTTTTTCCAGCAGAAAAAAAGTGGTCACTTACTTCTCAGAGAAATACTACTGGCCTTAGATTTCAGAGCGATGAAAATGGCATTGCTGTCAAAATGGAATACTTCGGAAAACACAGAAAAATTCTCAGATATCAAAGTAAAATCTGTGGAGGTAAAAGGTATGGAAAGGCACATCTAG